>OX637790.1:1200000-1590672 GCA_951802395.1 Volvariella surrecta | reverse complement strand
CCCTAACCCTAACCCTAACCCTAACCCTAACCCTAACCCTAACCCTAACCCTAACCCTAACCCTAACCCTAACCCTAACCCTAACCCTAACCCTAACCCTAACCCTAACCCTAAGAGACCAGATCCTCCGATTTTTAGAGGATAACAATTATGTTATAACGATGACCGATAAGAATCTTGGCCTTGCGGTGTCCGAACGGGACTGGCTTCGTAAGAACGAATTAAAGCTACTAACAGACGAACGCAACTATCGGGAATTAGACCGTGAATCAGCTGACATCATAATGTGGCAAAAATGTACGGATATGAAGGCCCTCGCAGACCTTTCTCTTAACCATCCGTTACTACTCGAACTTAAAGTATGGGAATTCTTCGAACATTTGATCACGGAAAAGGGTGCCGCTCATATATACCCTCAATTTCATGGCATACCTAAAATCCATAAAAAGCCAACTGGATTTAGGC
Source organism: Volvariella surrecta (assembly GCA_951802395.1). Taxonomy (NCBI): domain Eukaryota; kingdom Fungi; phylum Basidiomycota; class Agaricomycetes; order Agaricales; family Pluteaceae; genus Volvariella; species Volvariella surrecta. The sequence continues at coordinate 1,590,207 of OX637790.1, read as the reverse complement.
CCATAATACCGTGCCATTCTGTCGTTTTTAACCCTGCTGCTAAGTTCGTTTCAAAAGAGCTCAAACCGCTTGTTAAGGCGGCTCCTTCTATCATTCATGGTACAAAGGACTTATCTATTAAGTTGAGCCAACTGCGTATAGACTCCGGAAGACGATGGTTTTTCGTCTCCGGTGACGTTGTGGCATACTACCCGAATATTCCTCTCAAGCATTGCATTGATATCGTTAATGACATGTATGCGGACTGGCTTTTAAATAGAGCGGTTAGTGACCCAACGGAACAAACAGGATTCGCATCTATGCATAATGATCCTATCCTGCTTGACGTCTTTAAACGTGCCATTGAGGTTGGCAATACGCAGTTAATCACACAACACGTCGATCGATACTTTGAACAAAAAAATGGCCTCGCAATGGGGGTCGCGGACTCTCCCGACCTTGCGAACCTTTACGGGGCCTTTTTTGAACAACGTTCTGGTATCCTTGACCACCCTAACGTAATTTACTACGGTAGATACATCGATGACTGTCTTGCATTAGTTTATGCTACGAATAAAACCGAGGCACTCGGACTTATTTCGGACAAAATTCAGTTCGATGATTGTGAGATTGAATGGCTGGTTTCCGATACTCAATGCCAATTCCTCGACATGCTTCTTTACATGGAGAATAACAAACTTCAATGGAAGCCGTTTGTCAAGAGCGGAAACCACCGAGAGCGAATTCCATGGATAAGTCACCATCCTATAGACGTCAAGCGCGGCGTCTATGTTGGCGAATTGTCCCGGTTAGCCGTGATATGTAGTACCACGATGAACTATATACAAGCGGTTAGAGATCTTAATAGTCTCTATCAGAGCCGCGGCTATCCCGTAAAACTCATCGCATCTTGGTGCAAGAACAACGTCCAAGAACGCTGGGACAAACGCTATGCTGATCGAAGCGTAGGGCATGACCAGGGCGTTCTTGTCTTAAAAACCAGATTCGATGATGTATGGAATTGGTTCTCTGCTACCGAATTAGGTAACGCAGTAACTGAGTACTGGTCTGAGTGGCTTAGCCGCGCAGAAGAAGGTCGGTATCTTGCCGACCCGTCCAGACCCTTTCCACCGGATGATCCTGTGGCACCTCATGATATTGTCGACGTCCGACCGAACTTGTTCTGCAAGGTACGGGATGAAAACGGCGATGATGCATGGGTCCCGGATCTACGTAAGATCGGAATGCTCGGGCGTCGCTGGATCGTGTCAAGAAAACACAACACGAACCTGTTCGACCTTTCAAATCAATGGAAGAAGACTGTGTTCCGCAAAATGGATGAAGCCATCTCCGATGAAGGAGGTGTCGTTCCAACTGTGCCTAGCACCGATGTACATACTGATCGCCTTGATTGGGATAGATACCTACGTCAAGATAATTCAGTCCACGTGGACGAAGATCTTATTTTACATCGCCGTGATCGATCGGAAGATCGGGAACATCCAGAATTCGGTAGAATCTCTAAATGGTAATCAATGATCGACAATACCTCACCGCCGGCGATTAGCTCCCTAACCCAACCCTAACGTGAGATTGTCTTGTGCTCATTCCTTCACAACGAACTGATCACAAACCGATATATTAGCTAACCCTAACCGAACCTACCTAATCAGGCAATAAGTGGCGGTTGTACCCCACTTAATAGGTTACCAAAAGTAACCCCAAGTCTGTTAGATGTCCGAGTTACCCGAACGGGCCGGACGGGCCGACTATCCACGCCACCTATCGGTGGCAACGATTTTCGCCGGTAAGGAATAACACCGCTAACCGGTGTGGCTTAGTACGCCACCCTATACCCGATCGGAGAAATCGGGTTCACCGGCAAAACCTCGTATATCGGCATCCCGACCGAAAACGCCACTGACGACACAACCCCGCGTCAAGCCCGCCACAAACGCCACATCGACTGCTGCCGCAGTCGATATCCTGTACAGTCCTCGTTTGTACAGGATCGGATGGGACGGATTTGTTGCGCGATAAGGTCAGGAGTTCATTGATACTAATCGATCACAGATATATCTACGATAAGAACGATCGCGATCGATAAAGAGAACCGCATCGAGTTAGAAACAGCCACTGACGAGTCTATAAAGACGAAAGAGCTGCTGAGGTTCGTTCCTCAGCTCTTTGGCTCTAACGCCCCCTTCTCTTCAGCCTTGAATCCCACTCGCGACCTTCGGTCGCTCGCTTGTGCCCTAACCCATCATATTCAACTGTTCACCCCACGCTGCACAATGTCATCCACCTCCGCAAGCCTTGCTCGTGCCCTCTCCCCCAGCATTGATGTTCTCACTCAAGCCGTACTTAACGCGTCGGTCACCGAGAACGCTCCGCACGACACCCCCGCCCTGCTTAGCCGTCTCTCTGATGAGATGGTCAATGCCCTGCACGCTAAGATCACCGCCTGCTCCTCCGTTGACGCCGTCATTGACTGCGTTTATTCTGATTACAGGCCCAGCTTTCGTCCGTACCTGCTCACGTTAGCCTCGTCTGCTGACAAGCGAGCCGGTGTACGCTCGTCTCTCGCCCGCCTCACAGCGGCGAGAGAAGCTAGTTCGATACCCCAGCGCCTTCTAATTAAGGTGCCCGAAATCCAACTCACGAAGGAATTCGGGGACTCGGGTTCCGCGGACGTTACCAAAGTCCGTGATGCCTTTACGAACGGGCGCGTTCAATTACAGAACGCCCTGGTCGACTCGACCATTGCGGTCAAGGAGGCTGAACTCAAGTTCTGGGATACGAAGTGCGACCCCACTACCACGCTAGAAGGCCTCGCTGACATCGTGTCCAAACACTGGAACGAACAGTCGGGCTCCTTCAAAATACCCACCATCACTTATGATGATCGTGGGCGCACTAAGCTTGGGAAGTGGGTTACCTCCCCTCAGAAACGTGCCGAACGCGACGCTCTCCAGCGTAGTGGGCACCTTTTTGGCCAGCACATCGTTCTGCTTGTCGAGCGGCGTCACAACGCTCTCGAAAAAAAGATCGGTAAAAAGGCGGAGGTTGCCAAAAAGGCAGATGTTGAGATGGGTGACGCGACCAAACCTGGGCCGTCGGTTCAATCCCTTGTCGATAAGGCATTGAACGCCCGTCTCAAAAAGCTTAACCTTGTACCGGCGGGCAAGAAGGTAACGTCTTATCCTTCACCCCCTACGGCGGCTAACGACTATGCTTCGTACATAGATTTCGTCTACCCCGAGTTCGTCCAAGGCCCCTCCCGTCAAAAAATCGACTCCACCTATGAGCAAAGCGAAATCCGCTACTACAGCGAACAACAAGCTCAAGGTGAAGAAGAAGGCGGGCGGCAACGCTCCCAAGAAGGCAGGAAATGACGCAAAGGGAAAGGGACCCGCACGCAGGAAGTAGCGAATGTATTATCGTCCGCACACTCCCATGTAAGCCCGTTCAAACCCCATTCCTTGCCTGATGAAATACTTACACTATCGTGGGATCACGCAGTCTCATATGTACACTACAATACCCCCCTTGACTTGTTAGGGGCTGGCCAATATCGTAATTTCGTACATTGTAGCGATGGTGTTATAGTACCCCCAGAGATCAGTAACGATCTGTCTCTGGGTTTGAAATATATGTTCTTCTCTGCCCCTACAAAAAAATTGATCACGACTGCATGGAGTGACTTTCAACGTAGATTAAGATGGCGTATTCTATTTACGTTTTTGGAGGGACCAGATAGACCTTTCGATCCAGACTATTTCGTGCCAAAGCCTCTTAAAAAGAAGGCTCTGCCGAAGTTACTGCAATGGATGGAACTGGGTCTTGTGATGGGACGACGGGCCGTCAATAAGATGGTCGATAGTATCCCGGACGAGAATCTCATGGCGACGCGTAAGCTACCGTTCGCGCCTAAAAGAGACCAGATCCTCCGATTCTTAGAGGATAACAATTATGTTATAACGATGACCGATAAGAATCTTGGCCTAGCGGTGTCCGAACGGGACTGGCTTCGAAAGAACGAATTAAAGCTACTAACAGACGAACGCAACTATCGGGAATTAGACCGTGAATCAGCGGACGTCATAATGTGGCAAAAATGTACGGATATGAAGGCCCTCGCAGACCTTTCTCTTAACCATCCGTTACTACTCGAACTGAAAGTATGGGAATTCTTCGAACATTTGATCACGGAAAAGGGTACCGCTCATATATACCCTCAATTTCATGGCATACCTAAAATCCATAAAAAGCCAACTGGATTTAGGCCCATAATACCGTGTCATTCTGTCGTCTTTAACCCCGCTGCTAAGTTCGTTTCAAAAGAGCTCAAACCGCTTGTTAAGGTGGCTCCTTCTATCATTCATGGTACAAAGGACTTATCTATTAAGTTGAGCCAACTGCGTATAGACTCCGGAAGACGATGGTTTTTCGTCTCCGGTGACGTTGTGGCATACTACCCGAATATCCCTCTCAAGCATTGCATTGATATCGTTAATGACATGTATGCGGACTGGCTTTTAAATAGAGCAGTTAGTGACCCAACGGAACAAACAGGATTCGCATCTATGCATAATGATCCTATCCTGCTTGACGTCTTTAAACGTGCCATTGAGGTTGGCAATACGCAGTTAATCACACAACACGTCGATCGATACTTTGAACAAAAAAATGGCCTCGCAATGGGGGTCGCGGACTCTCCCGACCTTGCGAACCTTTACGGGGCCTTTTTTGAACAACGTTCTGGTATCCTTGACCACCCTAACGTAATTTACTACGGTAGATACATCGATGACTGTCTTGCATTAGTTTATGCTACGAATAAAACCGAGGCACTCGGACTTATTTCGGACAAAATTCAGTTCGATGATTGTGAGATTGAATGGTTGGTTTCCGATACTCAATGCCAATTCCTCGACATGCTTCTTTACATGGAGAATAACAAACTTCAATGGAAGCCGTTTGTCAAGAGCGGAAACCACCGAGAGCGAGTTCCATGGATAAGTCACCATCCTATAGACGTCAAGCGCGGCGTCTATGTTGGCGAATTGTCCCGGTTAGCCGTGATATGTAGTACCACGATGAACTATATACAAGCGGTTAGAGATCTTAACAGTCTCTATCAGAGCCGCGGCTATCCCGTAAAACTCATCGCATCTTGGTGCAAGAACAATGTCCAAGAACGCTGGGACAAACGCTATGCTGATCGAAGCGTAGGGCATGACCAGGGCGTTCTTGTCTTGAAAACCAGATTCGATGATGTATGGAATTGGTTCTCTGCTACCGAATTAGGTAACGCAGTAACTGAGTACTGGTCTGAGTGGCTTAGCCGCGCAGAAGAAGGTCGGTATCTTGCCGACCCGTCCAGACCCTTTCCACCGGATGATCCTGTGGCACCTCATGATATTGTCGACGTCCGACCGAACTTGTTCTGCAAGGTACGGGATGAAAACGGCGATGATGCATGGGTCCCGGATCTACGTAAGATCGGAATGCTCGGGCGTCGCTGGATCGTGTCAAGAAAACACAACACGAACCTGTTCGACCTTTCAAATCAATGGAAGAAGACTGTGTTCCGCAAAATGGATGAAGCCATCTCCGATGAAGGAGGTGTCGTTCCAACTGTGCCTAGCACCGATGTACATACTGATCGCCTTGATTGGGATAGATACCTACGTCAAGATAATTCAGTCCACGTGGACGAAGATCTTATTTTACATCGCCGTGATCGATCGGAAGATCGGGAACATCCAGAATTCGGTAGAATCTCTAAATGGTAATCAATGATCGACAATACCTCACCGCCGGCGATTAGCTCCCTAACCCAACCCTAACGTGAGATTGTCTTGTGCTCATTCCTTCACAACGAACTGATCACAAACCGATATATTAGCTAACCCTAACCGAACCTACCTAATCAGGCAATAAGTGGCGGTTGTACCCCACTTAATAGGTTACCAAAAGTAACCCCAAGTCTGTTAGATGTCCGAGTTGCCCGAACGGGCCGGACGGGCCGACTATCCACGCCACTTATCGGTGGCAACGATTTTCGCCGGTAAGGAATAACACCGCTAACCGGTGTGGCTTAGTACGCCACCCTATACCCGATCGGAGAAATCGGGTTCACCGGCAAAACCTCGTATATCGGCATCCCGACCGAAAACGCCACTGACGACACAACTCCGCGTCAAGCCTGCCACAAACGCCACATCGACTGCTGCCGCAGTCGATATCCTGTACAGTCCTCGTTTGTACAGGATCGGATGGGACGGATTTGTTGCGCGATAAGGTCAGGAGTTCATTGATACTAATCGATCACAGATATATCTACGATAAGAACGATCGCGATCGATAAAGAGAACCGCATCGAGTTAGAAACAGCCACTGACGAGTCTATAAAGACGAAAGAGCTGCTGAGGTTCGTTCCTCAGCTCTTTGGCTCTAACGCCCCCTTCTCTTCAGCCTTGAATCCCACTCGCGACCTTCGGTCGCTCGCTTGTGCCCTAACCCTAACCTTTGCGGCAGCGTAATCTACTGGCGCTGGGGTTTGAGTAGCTACAGTTATTCCTACGGTGGAGTAGAGTCCTCGTAAGAAGTAGCTCTTGATTTGTTCTTCCGTAAGATCTTCGACGATGTGAACTAGCCGTTCAAATTCGTTGAGGTAATTGGTCAATTGTCTCTTTTCTATTCTAAGTTTCTCAAGGTTGGTGAGTGCGGCTTCCTTTTGATCTGGCGGGAGGAAGTCGGCATTCATTCTTTCCCAAAACGCTTCTATGGTTCCAAACATCTCTCCTCTGCGGGCTTCTCTTTCGTGGGCCGGAATCCGTTCAAAGGCATTTGTGGCCATTTCAATAAAGTTGTTTTTCCAATCGGCCGCACATTTGTTTGAGTCATCGAAGTTGGAAAGGACCCACGCAATTTTTTTTAGCATGATTGTCGTAGACAAGGGTGTTAATCGAGAGGTATAGGTTACACGTGTTCTGGAAGGTTTTGACATCATCCTCGTTCCCCGTAAATTTAGCAGGAGGAGCAAGTCTGAGTTCTCGTATCTCTGCCATTGGAGGTGGGGAAGTGGGTGGAGGTTCTGGAGATGGGATTCGCGAAGGGATTGAGGTGGGTTCTCGGGTTGGGTTGAGTGATAGATGGGCAAGTTGTTCCAGTAATTGGTCTGCTTCCTCCGTGAAGTTTCCGTCGTCATCTAATAGTGGGGGTATGGGGGAGACAGTTCGTGAAGGATGAAGTGAGGGGTTGGGCTGATCTACGTCTATCTGTTGGATGGTACAATCTCCTTCCTCAGATGAACTATCTGAATCCGAATCGTCGACTTGGTCGGGGACGTCAAGTTGTCTTCTGGCGAATACTTGGTATTGCGGGTTGCTTTGAGTGATTCGTTTGGTTTCCTTGAATTTGGATGAATGGACGATTCGTCCGTTGTCTTCGTATCTCCACCTCCTGGAGGTGAGTTCGTAGTAGATCTCTTGGTTCTTTAATCTAAGCCTTCCTTCAAGATATGCTGTCTTTTGAGAGATTCGGGTCCAATCTGCGCTTCATCGGATTCGGGGTGGGGGTTCCAGAGCGACTAGGTTGTCGTTGGATTGATGAGCTTAACCTAATGTTACGACCTTGCCTAATCTATATAGGCTGGGGGTCGATGATCGTTATGCGAGTTTCGTAGTGAAAGGAAATAGACAATGATGCTTATTGACACAAGAGATTAAGCTGAAGTTACATGGAAATGTACCGAGGCTTATAAGGTATAGGTGTCTGAATAGACCACGTAGAGTGTACGTGGCGTATTGCTAAGTCCGGTAAGAGAATACGTGTCGATAAAGGATGAACTGCTGTAGCGAAGATGAAAAGAGTAACGATACGTGAAAGATACGTGTATACTACCGAAAGGGGAAGGGGGACATGTAGTATACTGAAGGAAATGATAGTCCGGTGTACAGCATGAAGGAAATAACCAGTCCGAGGATAGGGGTGAGAAATAAAAGATAGGGGTGTCACCTTAGTCCGTAACAGTGTCTAGATTATTCTAGGACATTCTATGAGGCTGTGTCAATACAATGGGTCTAAGTTCTAGAGTGCTGAGTAAGTGCATCTGGAACTTGGATGAGTAATAAAGGGATTGGTACTGAATGGTGCTTATGAATAAAGTGTCTAAATATAGATTCATGTCTTATCAGACATTGGTCAGTATAAATGGTACAAAAATAGAATTAAATGTGTAGAGGTCTTATGAAAACTGTGACATAGACATAATGGCCTTGCCAGATTTATTGGCATCAAAGAAATTACATGCATGATTTAACTCCATTTTTAACAAGAGTACCTCTTCATTCAGTTTCACCATGTTTTTAAGACGGTTTTGCTATCTCGACTCACAATGGTTTTGCAACCATTGGTGTAACATCATCGAGGATAGTTTCGACTAGAAATAGAGATTTACTAGGCCTCTAACTGCTTCGTCGTAGTTGCACTACAGATAATCGCCGTCTTCGTCAGTTCACTGATGAACATACCCTTTATAGGGGCAAAGTAGGATTACAATGGGTATAAAATCAAGTACAGACTGCTTCAAATCAGTATCACTCATCCTATTGTGACTTCAGCATAAATTCCATCATCTGTATGTCATGCTCCGCCATAATCAGCATGCCATCTCGTGCTCCTTCAGGCCTCCATAGATCAGGTCCATAATGAGTATTCATCGGATATCGAACTTGTCCAATATTGCCTGCCCAATCAAAATCTAGGAGAAAGACAGGTGATCCAGCAGTACTGCTTGATGATGAAACCATAACGTTGGTATCTCGGATGTCGCCATGCACATAGCCCCGCTGGTGCAGCTTGTTCACAATTTCTTGAATCCTCTCCGTAACAACGGAAGATGGAGAAGATCGGTGAAGCTCGACATATTCTTCACCAACAAATGCCATCACAACCATATACCATCCACCTGGAAGACTCTCGAAACCCAGAAGTTTTGGTGCAGCTTCGATTGATGCACAAAACTCGTGCACCTCCTTCGAATACTGACGAACAAATTTGATACAAATATCGTCGCCGCCTTCACTCGATTTCCCATGAAACACGAGCGATCTAGGGTCCATATGAGAAAGATAAGCAAATCTTCGTTCCTTGGAGTCCACAAGTGACGTGAACGTCGTCGGATATGGAAATAATTGGTTGGGCTGGGGTCGTGACGTGAAAGCTGGCCCAGTTGGCACAGTGTGGTGGAATTCGTCTTGATCGTAATACTCCTTGATTTGCTTAAATGCTATAGCACATGCTCCAAGATGCCGCGCGGCCATCCTCCTGAATCTACTATCCGAAGAGTGAAAATGGAATGGGACAGCCGGAGAGAGGACCTGAAGATTAGGGCGAGTGTTCCATGCTGCACCAGCAAAACAAAGGTATGGACCTAGAACGACGTTCAGACGAGAAAACGAGGACACAGCCGGAAGAACGGACCAAAAACGAGGATAATCAAACAAGGAAGCGCGGAACTCAAGAGTTTCGGGGCCACCTTCCGTGTCATCTCTAGGTAATATAGGGCAGCCTGGAAATACGGTTCAGCTCCAGTGGACCCCACTTCATTCTTAAATTCCGCAAGAGCCACAGGGTATTTTCCCGAGGTGAAGTCGCCATCCGTCTCGAAGTTCGTCCTGCCAACCTTGCTCCGCTTTAGGTGTAACCCGTACTCCTCTAGAATATCCTGAACTTTGTCCCGGCGGTCGTTCTCTGACTCATAAATTTCGGACATGGCAACAGTTAGCTCCCAGACGACGTCGTTGTCTCTTTTGGTCGGTTCGTAGTTCTCGCAATTGGCTACAAATTCGCCGAATACCCGATGAAGAAGCGTGACCGGGATCGCGTCACTGGCTGAGAAAGGGCGATTGCAGGCTATGGCCTTGGTGGAAACACGTTGCCGCAACCGAAATACTCCTGATTTGCCCTGCTCTGACGGAGACTTTGATGGTGACTTGTCAAGGAACTTGGATCATCGAGCTTCTAATCCATCCGTGTTGGCAGATATTGTATATGACGTTGGGGCAATCCTACTTGTCCGTCGATCTATTCCTCAAAAAGCGATAAGCGTAATTTGCACGAGCACAGTAATACTACATACCAGGAGGAGGCTCAACCACGATGTGGAGGCAGCCAGCAGGAATTCCATTCGAAAATAAATCAGACAACCTTTGTGACCCTATCAAAGCCTCGTCTGGAAAGTGTTGACGAAGGTTCTCGTTAATATGTCGATCGATTGGGATGGAAACATTCCAGAGAGTCAAATCGTTTGAAGAGATACGGTCGAAGGCCGGTGATAATTCTATCCTGATCTCCTTCTTGAGATCTGTGACGCACATGTCGGAGCTGATTCTGATGATGAATATTTTGGTGACATCATTGCCGAGTACGAGGCAGTTGAGAGAGAGAGTTTCTTCGGGGAAAAAATGAGCGCACAACATTGAAAACATAAGTTCTGGACTCACTGGGAGAAGGGACCTTGACGACGACATGTAGGCTCTTCTCAACCAGATCTGTAAACACCCCGGAGAGGCGCTCCACGGGCATCAATCGTTTTGTATCATCTAACTTGAGGTTTGAAACTTTCTCTTTGAAATCTTCATCGGCATCGATCGGTATGGAGACCTTCCAGAGATTAAAGCTGTCAGCTGCCATGTAGTCGAACACAGGTGTCTTCTTGAGCTTGATGGCATCCTTTAGTTCTCCGACGGTCCTGTTTTCGCGAATCTCGACAGAAAATATACGAGTGGCATCATCGCCGAGCACCCAACAGTTAAGGATAATTGTGGTTGACATTGAGAAACGCGAGGAGAGGAAGGAGGAGCGAAGCGTTTGTTCACATGTTTGAGGATATTTGGCTAGGACTTTGAAACTGGGATTCCAGCCAAACCCTCAACCTCAGGCCGCAGTCAGTAACCCCGACTCGGCTCGGATTGTATCTCACCTTCATCTTCAACGTCTGGTTTACCGAGGTGACGCAAAGATACAAACAAATGGATTACTCGCGCGAAAGCAGATAGAGAACGGATCACATTTGCAACAAAGCAGAGGCAAGAATGAAGTGCGTGAGGTGGAGGTTACGGACCATTCGGTTGCGTCGTGTATGCGAACCTTGTTACTCTGTAGGGCTATTAGATTCAACGGAGTATGACCTGCACCCCCCGTGCAGTACCGAAATATCCCTTTGAGTATCCCGCGCCAATAGCTAATCACGTTCAAAGACTCGCACCGTGCGTGTGCACCAATTGAGCTGGTGAACTGCTTCGGTCTGAAAAGGTTTTTACTCGCCTTCATCTATATTTTATGAGAAAGATGACACTTTTTCGAATTTCTCTCGCTAGTAGAGGCTATTTATATAACCAGACAATGCCTGTCAATAGCTCAAGTCTTCACGTCTACATGCTACTGTGATATCAGCGACCTGCAAAGGTGCGTAAATCTTGGATTGCTTCCGAGTCCAGCATTTTTCCTCGATGATTGTGTTTGGACGCTTAGAAAATTGTAACCAAATAAGTTGCACACCATCAAGACCAACAACGATGCCCGTCGGCCCGACTTGATCTGCGACGAAAAAGACATCGAGGCCACCTCCATTTCCAAGATCAAAAACCGTTTCGCCCTAACACGAGCATTTGCAAATGTGTTCGCCGATTAGGTGTATCTGTCCACCGACTGAAGACCTGCAATTGCGACAGCAACTTGGAACAAGGTTTCAATTCTTGGAAAGACTTGCGAGTTGTTCTGCGGTACAACCAACCGTGGAAGCAACTGTGGTGGAATCAACCACGGGCAAGGACTGAAACGAGAGCTTACAAGTGGCATCTGATTCATCCCGAGTGCTCTCACTGTAATCATCGTTGACTATTTCGGTGAACATCTCAGGGGTCGTCATAAAGATGTTTGTATTTGTGAAATCGTGTAGGATAATGGAAGTGAGACAGATAAACAGATTTTAGTGCACAAGGCTCTCATGGTGCACTCGTTTTCATGGTGCCATTCTGTTGTTATGAGAACCCAGCAAGTAATTTTGACAAACTAGGTTTTGAGGCATTGCCTGCGCAAATGCTACGCCAGGGTTCCTTTTCAGAATGCGTACAAAGTGAATCACATATATTATATACAACTCGTGGTCATTGAGGTCTACTACACATACACGAAAGTAAAAGTCCGCACTTCATGAGGACCATTGAACCCAAACGTAAGCGATGAGCGGAATCCGTAATGTCATGGGTAACAATTGTCCAATGCAACGGAAAAACAAGTGAAAAATTCCAATAGCAACCGAGATAGAATGTACAGAGAATGTCCGAGTCCAGAGCAAATGAAGATATCGTGGTCAGTCATATGGTGGATGTCGATCCCGACCCACCGTCACCGCCATGTCTAACTGCTCTCAAAGCATGCAAGAGGTCTGCTTCCGTCATAAATGGTTCCACCGCCTCTCCTCCCTCCTCCCTTCCCATCCCTTCCAAAAGATTCGCTCTCAAGCATATTCGGGACTCGAGGTGAGAAGGCGAGTTGGCATCGAATCCGCGTCGTTCCCAAGATATGGCTACAAACGCGAGCCTTCTCCTTCGTGGTCCAGGACGGTCGTGCATCGATATTGAAGACGACGGGCAGAAATGGCCAAGAAGATGGGGAAAGAAGCAGTGGCAAAAGCTGAAGAGAGGGAAGCGAGGGCGGAGGCAAGAGTAGCTCGCATTGAACTTGACGAAACAATGTTGACAAAGACATATGTCGATGCAAAACTAAGATACACACTCAAGGAACACATTCAAGACGAATCCTAGTATCGTACAGACACTTCATGAGGCAGCACCCCAACGCGAACTATGCGCTGCTCCCACCACGTTGTTGCTTGTACTCATTCAGTTCGTCTTTCACCCTGTTCAACTCTGCGTTTGCCTCCTCATACCACTTCCGCATTTGCATTTCCCTCTCTTCAGCCCTCCGTTCCCTCTCCTCAGCCCTCCGTTCCCTTTCCTTAGCCTCTTCCAGCTGTCTCTGTGAATCTTGTCGTAACCACGTTATAGATTGCTGTAAGGATCGGATATGTGCTTGGGCTTCTGCATGTCCTAGACGAATCTACCAGGTCAGCGGTACGAAAAAAAAATGCCTGGACATACGGCCGGACGATGAAGATGCCAGGGACCCTATCGAGATATGAGTATCGTCCATTGGAGGCGGCGAATGTGCTCCATGCATTGAAGGTGGTAAGGAGCTGCCTGAGACGCTCCGTGATTGTTGTCCTATGGAGCCAGCTGAGCTCGGTGACCGCCCAATGGAGCCAGCTGTGCGCATTGAGGAATCGGCATATGCGACTGCACAGGTACAAACAATGAGTTGGTCATATGTGGCAACGCAGACTCAACATACCGTTTGGGGTCGATGGACGGGCGCCTGTGAAGCTTAATCCTCCTGAAGAACCATCCGAGTCTCTTGAGCGAACTGATACCATCGAAGAATCTGGGTTGCCATCATCCGTGGGTGAATCTGGTTGCCTTATTTTTAGCGGCGAAGGTAGGGGTAAGAAACGATGCCGACAACAGCGCGAGTGGGGAAGGGAGAAGAGATGAGGTGAGATATGCCTTAATAAAGTCTGAGCGGCAGGGATTTCAATGTTCATCGATAAAAGCAACGGGGATTCATCGTGGACTGACGATGTGGCGCAACACCTGCCTGCCTGCCACCAACGATTACATAATTCCTCAGCTGTCAAGAAGTTCGATATGTAAGTGAAGCTCCTTGGATCACACGATTTTTCATTCAGCAGGGACATGAGCTGTGGAGGATAAATGGGCCCTCCTCAAGGAGTTTGAAAAGTCTCCTCCTCTTGGCGCTGGTCACATTTGAGGCAGATTTGGTAGAGACCTTGCTCACGACAAGGGTCATTACAACAGCAACGTTATAAATGGGAGCATCGTTCTTGACGACGACAAAGAAGTTCGTTAGGACCAGGCTGAGGGTGCCCAAGGTTCCGAAGCCGGGACGAAGCGGCCTGCGCGGGCGCAAGGAACAGTTGTGTAGGATTGGATTAGTCTGTTATGATTCGCGTCTGATAAATGAGGAGCCAAGCTTGGCGCGACATAGTCATGCCACCGCAATTACCGAAGCCACTGCCTCCACACCATGTCCACCGCCGCTGTAGCCACCAGAATTTCGACGTCTGTCACCCCCATGAGCGCCACTCCGAGGAGCAAAACCACCTCTAGAAGAACCCGGAGCAGGCATATTGAAGCTAGGGTTATGAGGGGTGGTATCACCAGCGCCAGTGTGGCCGGCACCAGAACTATTTGGAATTTTGGGCACTCGGCAATGCAGCGTCATTTCCACCTTTCGCATCAGACCGTTAACCCAGGCAATAAAAGTCCAGTGACACCCGCCATTTCCTCATGAGTTTGTTTTTTGAACTGACAGTGAGTTTGGATCATCAGTAGGTATTGTCTTCAGAGCAGAAGCAAGAAGCTAAAGCAGCAACAGTCGTCGTTTGCTCGTTTGGCTCAGTGAACGGTTCGGAGGCCATCTGCCTGACCTCAGCGACGAATCCTTCGGTAAAGGCAATGTAGTCAGTGGTCAGCCTGGTGATGACTCGGATGTTTCAGTGAATGAGGATGTATGTGGTGCATTGCCGTGCTTTCACACTCTCAATCCGTTTGTGACCTTGTTCAGCTTACATAGTATGATGGTCCACCTCGTGAACTGGTTGCGCACTAGTATGCTTCAGCCGTTGGCAGGATCAACCAACAGTGTCATCGAGATCGCATATATGGCTGGCTGTGAATTTTTCAACATGAGCTTATAATTACTTTTTACACAGTATATCGTAGTGAATTTCGTTTAAATACAGTGGACGAGGACAAGCCTTCGCCAGTATTGCATCTTATCAATACAATCTCGTTCCAGATGCTAGCTTCAGTATGTATAGGCAACTTACAAGTACACGAGCCACGACGTAGCCTACCCGCAATACTGATGGTTGGAATTAGAGGATGTAGTATGAGCAAAGATCACGGTGCTCACACTGGAGTGGCCCAAAATAAATGACAGTTGCACCAAAACAAATCACGTCCACGCAGATAAGACAATTGACTAGGTGAGAGGTCGTTAGATTATACGAGCATAGGGTTATGCAACCACAACCACCGTGGGGGGGCTCCACAAAGTACGACAGAGTCAAGTTGAAGTGTTTTGTGGTCATCTATCTAGGTTGAGAGCGGCGGGTCTAAATCCAAGGACGTCACACATGCGAGGTCCTATGCAGGCTGATCAAGGTTTTCCGCAACCTATTTATATGAACGTGACACACGCGGAACACCACCGACCTTTCTCATTGCCAACAGGAGAGAACAAGCGATAGGAGGTAACGTAGGAAACACCGACCGTATACACAGAACAAAAGTAATACTAAAAAAAGTGGATTGAGCCATGCCTACCGCTCTATGACCGGAGTTGATCTCGTCTAAATGGCGAGTGGTGGTGGAGATGGTCAAGATATCAACAAAACGTCAGGGGGAAAAGTGAGATCGGTGCCAAGAAGAGGACAAGGTGATAGTAGGACTGGACGGACTAGTAGTCTCCACGCATTCCGTTTTCCAACCATCCACGCAGTCGGCTACAACATCGTTAGTACGAGGCGGGACAAAACGGAAAGTAACGTACATCAAAGGAAGTCCTCCGCTCTCGCACGCTTTTTGCCTCGTGGTTCTTCAGCTGCAACCGATGTCTCGTTAGATGTTGTATATGCATAACGCACGGAAATAGCCCTGTGCTCCTCCTAGCAAAAACAGTTCACATGAGTCGCGCGCCAAGGATAGCTAATAGTGACTTACTGGGGAGAAGTTGGCGTCGGCGTACTTGAGTTCTGTCTTCTTTTTGAATTCAGGATTGGTCTGTGCTACCACAGCATTGGGCAATACCAGCTGTTTACTGGGTTGAGCATTAACTTTCGCCTGACCTTGATTTGTGTCCGCTGCCGAACTCGGTGGCGGTGTGTCATTCTGGGGAGCTGGCTGTAGCGTAGCCAGCGTTGATGGCTGAGAAGCTGGGACAAATGCTGGAGGGGGTGCTGATGCTAGAGGAGGTGCTCCTGGTGGCTGAGGTGAAACACCCGGTGGAAGGAACGGAGGAGGGAATGGAGGACGAGCACCTGGGGGAGGTGGACCTGGGAAGGGCGGAACGCCAGGTGGAAATGCGCCAGGAGGAGGAAGAGGGAATCCTGGGGGTGGAGGTCTAAGGTAAATATCAATAAATCATTCAGACATTGCTTGAAATGAGACAGAAACGTACCCGGGAGGTAGTCCAGGAGCAAACGGCGGCATTGGCGGTGCACCCATGAAAGCGCCAGGCGGGGGTGGAGCTCCGGGAGAGAAGAACGGCGGCATACCCATTGGAGGAACAGGAGGTGTTGCAGTAGGGACAGGAGATGCGTAAGCTTGAGGGGGTGCACCATAAACGGCGCTCGGTGTTGATTCACCAGAGTTGGCGGCCTCAGCTGGGCCAGTGTTGACGCCCATTAATGCCTTGTGTGCTTCCAATTGGGCTTTCAGCTCATCCTCAGTCAATGGGCGATTGTCGACTTTAGGTCGTTTTGGTGGAGGTTGGGAAATAGACCCAGCGGTGAGGCCTAGTTCGATTTCTTTCCTTCGCTTGTAATCTGCGACATCAGGGGCTGGGATACCCTCCATCCCGAAAATTTCCACCTCATAACCATCACGTCCTGGAAGTGCGTTCTCGATGCGCGGTAAGCTGTGGTAGATGGAGTTGGATGAGAAGAAAAGAGGCAAGCAACAAATTACGTACTTTTCTGGCTCGAGCTTGTGGACTTGTTGAATATGAACGGCTAACCCTCCTGCGGTATTGAGTCGTCTTGGACACATGTTACATTTGAAATGCTTAGCCTTCTGATGTTGCATCAAGACTGGACGAAAATTCGTAAGAAACACATCGATGCAGGCGCATATACCCACCTTTTTCGTCTTCGAACTCCCTCTCGCAATACCAGCACCAAGGTCGGATGATCTTAATTCAAGTACGGTCAGAACGATAGCCTCAATATGACAACATTGAATGAAAACCTTACCTGCTTGCTCTTTTTCTTGGCCATTTCTGCGCAGTGTGGATGTCGTCTGCGAGGAGTAATGTGAGATCGGATGAAAAAAAAATCTCAACCGGTTCTAACAAAGCAAATAGGTTTCGTTCGGCTAAAAATGTTGGGAGGTCAACGCAAGGAACGAGAACAGGCCACAGCGAACGTACTCAACGATGAAGATGGTGGACGGTCGCAAGGAGCGATGATGGGCTCGTTGTCGGAAGTCGGTCAACGGGTGCTGAGATAATGTCTACGTGGCTTAATTAGGACAGATTTCCCACGCCCTCTTCATCCACTCCCCATCGACACGAGTCGCGACGACCTCCATCGTCACAATGGCAACGTCTGACTCCTCCTGCTATACTGTCGTCTTCGAGTCTAGCGCCGAGTATCCATCCACTGCCGAACTAAGGACCGGCCTCGAGAAGGGTTCCGACGACGTCAAGATCGAGACGCTGCGCAAGATTATCGTGTCCACTATCAACGGCAATGCTCAGGTCTGTTGGTCCACGCCGATGTCAATGTAGCATTCTAGCTAATCGAAACGACTTTTAGCCAAACTTGATGATGCCGATTATCCAATACGTCCTACCTTCGAGGAATAAGCAACTCAAGAAGTTGCTCCATTTCTACTGGGAGGTCTGTCCAAAATACGACGAGAATGGGAAGCTGAAGCAGGAGATGATTCTTGTTGTGTGAGTATAACTCTATTTATGCTCTACGCTACGTCTGACCCTTCTGGTGCAGCAACGCCGTTCGCAATGACCTCGTAAGTATTCGGTTAATCCTCTTTACCCTCCGCCCTTATCGCCATTTCAGCAACATCCCAACGAATATATTCGAGGTGCAACACTTCGTTTCTTGCAGAAAATCGCCAAGGACGCCGAGCTGTTGGAACCCCTGATCCCAACATGTCGGTCTTGCCTAGAACATCGACACTCGTATGTTCGCAAAAATGCTGTCTTCGCCGTGTATTCTATCTATCGCGAGTTCGAAAACCTCATCCCAGACGCGCCCGAACTCATGTACACTTTCCTTGTCGCCGAATCCGACTCCTCATGCAAACGAAATGCCTTCGTCTTCTTAGCGCACTGCTCAATGCCAAAAGCTGTCGAGTACATCCTCAGCATCTATGAGACGATCCCTTCATTAGACGAGGCTCTGCAAATGAGTATTATAGAGGTCATCAGGTTGGATTGCAAAAACGATTCTACACATCGCGTAAGTCTTCTCGTAATCTTCAAATCAATGAAAACTGACTCTCCCAGTCCCGCTACATTCGCTGCATCTTCGAGCTATTAAACGTATCATCTCATGCCGTTAAATATGAAGCTGCGACTACCCTCACTACCCTTACTCAAAATCCTGCAGCCGTCAAAGGTTATTCTCGCATTCTTTTTCTATCCGCTCGATACCTAACTTCAACCGTTAGCCGCTGCGTCCTGCTTCATCAATCTCGTCATCAAGGAATCTGATAACAACGTGAAGCTTATCGTCCTCGACAGGCTAGATCTATTACGGGAGAAGCATGGCCACGTACTCGACAGCCTCATCATGGATATTCTCCAGATCCTTACCAGGTATGAATGAGCTTACGTCTTTTACATGCGCATAATTGACTCTTTCTGCAGTGCAGACATGGAAGTCCGCCGAAAAGCCCTCGCCATCGTACTCAACATGACCTCCAGCCGTAATGTGGAAGACGTGGTCCTGTTCCTCAAGAAGCAGCTACAAAAGACTCAGGAGGCAGATTTCGAGAAGGTTGTTGTCAGATTCTATCCCATAGTACCGCATTCTAATGGCCATGTTGCCTGCAGGCTCCTGAGTACCGACAGCTATTAATTCAATCGATCCACGTCACCGCGATCAAATTCTCGGAGGTTGCTGCTAGTGTAGTGCACGCATTGATGGACTTCCTTGGTGATTCGAACAACCCATCGGCGCTCGATGTAGTCGCTTTTGTTCGGTTCGTATTTCGCTCTCATATCATGAATGCGTAGTCACTCGTCCTCCAATAGTGAAGTCGTCGAGAAATTCCCCAATCTTCGTTCCGATATCACTGAAAAGCTCATCAACGCTCTTCCTGAGATCAAGTCTGGCAAGGTTTTCCGCGGTATTCTTTGGATCCTTGGCGAATATGTCGAGAATGTCGCCGACATTCAGAGTACGATGCAGGAAGTAAGAAAGGTTTTGGGCGAGATACCTATCTTGGCATCGGAGCAAAGGTTGTTGGATGAAGCTGCCGCCGGAGATGCTGCTGTCGCCGAGGATGGTGCTGGTGAAGATAAGGAGAAGGAGAAGGAGAAAGCAGCCAGTAGCCGGCCAAGGGTTTTGGCTGATGGAACTTATGCGACGGAAACAGCTTACTCGAGTGTGTCAACAGCGAGGTTGGAGGCGGTGAAAGCGGCTGCTAAACCACCTTTGCGAGGTATATTTTGATCGCTTTGCGTGACTTATTGATCTGAGTTCATCTTCTTGCTAGCCTTGATCTTGAATGGAGACTTCTTCACCGGCGCAGTGCTGGCATCTGCACTCACAAAGCTTGTTCTTCGCTTCAACGATAAGGCGAGCGACTCGGTCGCTACTAACGCCCTCCGTGCCGAGGTGAGCTAACTTAAACTATCCGTGTGACCCGTCAACGCTGATATCTCATGATCTAGGCAATGCTCATCATGACCTCAACCATCCGCGTCGGTCAATCAAAGTTTGTTTCGGTGCCAATTGACGAAGACTCGAATGAACGAATAATGAACTGCATTCAAACATTGAGCGAGTTGCAAACCGAGTCTATCGTTCATGAAATCTTCCTGAATGACACCAAGGCCGCGTTTTCCAAGATGCTAGGTGCCCAAGAGGTGAGAAATATTCTCGTCGACATAATAGCAGTAATTAATCTCTTCTGTTTCTAGAAACGAGCTGCTGAGAAGAAGGAGGCGGAGTCCACGAAGGCTGCCGTCGTGCAAGTCGATGATCTTTTGATGTTCCGTCAATTCTCCAAAAAGACCGCCGACGATGCCATCGATGTGAGCTTAAGTTTTTTTTTTTCATTTAGTATCATTTAATAATCTTTCATTCAGTACGACGCGGACGTTGGTCGAGCGACGGGTTCTGCTGAGGTTCAGGAAGACTTCATGTCCAATCTAAGTCGAATCGCTCAGCTTACGGGTGAGTATACAAGCACTCTTCAGTTCCAGTATTGACGGCTGCCCCCTAGGCTTCTCTGACCCAATATACGCTGAGGCTTACGTTAAAATGCACGGGTTTGATATTTTACTTGGTGAGTCTCATTTAAATAGTGAAACTATCATTCTAATATCCCCGTCTCGAGATGTCCTTCTTGTCAACCAAACAACGAATACGCTTCAAAACCTCTGTTTGGACTTTGCGACTCTTGGGGACCTCAAGATCGTCGAACGTCCCTCTGTCTACACTATTGCCCCGCACGGATTCCAAAGTATCAAGGCCACGATCAAGGTTTCCTCGACGGAAACGGGCGTTATCTTCGGCAGTATACTTTGGGAAGGGCCCAACATGTCCGAGGCGTGCGTAATTCTCAACGACATCCATATCGATATCATGGATTATATCAAGCCGGCATACTGTAACGAGGCGCAGGTGAGCAAATACGATCTAACCTGTGTTAATTTATCAACCTTCCTCCTAGTTCCGTAGTATGTGGACTGAGTTCGAATGGGAGAACCGAGTGAACGTTAATGCCACTATGTCGTACGTGTTAGATTTAACGCCCGCTTACATATGCAGACCACCTTGCAGTGATCCACGAGAGTACCTAAAGCACGTCATGAAGGCCACCAATATGTCGTGCCTTACACCTGAAGGGGCACTTTCCGGCGACTGTGACTTCTTGTCAGCGAACATGTATGCCAGGAGTTTGTTTGGTGGGTTACTCGTTTTTCTCTGCGACACGGTGGTTGATAGTGTTTCCTGCTTCAGGCGAGGACGCGCTCGCAAATTTAAGCATAGAACGCACAGAAGCTGGCACCATTACGGGCCACGTGAGAATACGGAGCAAAACTCAGGGTATTGCGTTATCTTTAGGCGATAGGATTACCATGGGTAAGTGTAATGGGCGGAGGGAGCCATTTTCGTAACTGCAGATTTGCTGACGTGTTCCGTAGCTCAAAAGGGCGATAAGCCACTGACCGTATAGAATAAGCGATATACCCCCAAAGCTACTGCATTTCTCTCATAACTGGATAAACTTTTTCATGCACGGGTTAGCGCTGATGTCCATCTATCGAGGGTAATTGGCTGTCATGACTATCTGGAAACGGGTTTTCGTCAAGCTCGTTGCTCTGGCTCTTATGGTCCGTCGTTGCCATCATCGACGAGTGGTCATGGCACTAGGATGATGACTTTGTTGTTACCGCCCATCGCTCCCTGTCTGACGCAAGTGAGGTTTGTGAGCTGTTGATTGCCTTGCAGAAGATCCCCATCGAGCTCAGATAGATACGGGACATTATTTGAGAGCTGTCGATCTAGAGACATGCAAGGAGCCCCTTAATCAATATTGACGCGAGTTGAACATCATTTAAGACAGATCCTATCTCTTGGTTTTTATGCGCATAACTCCTGTTGTTACACGCTCTATGCAGCTGGTATCGCACCGTACACGTCAACGAACGTCACACGAGTCCTAAGTATTCAGGTTGAAGGGAAGGTTTTCAACGTGCACCACATTACAACAACGCTGCGCAAGATAAAAGGAATCCTTTGCAAGGCCAAAACTAAGTACGACGACCTTCTATAAAACGAGGGTCCATATAATGTGATATATAGGGTGTCCATCCATATTCATTTACCATGAGAGGAAATGAGGCATTACATTCCAAGTATCAACAAGAATATCATCAACCATAAGATGTCAAGACCTTCGTTGTCCAGGAAGTGGCAGCGCCCTCACAATATTATCAGCCTCCGTTGATTGAACTCGTGCGCTTGCAGCATGCGAGGGACCGGCGTCACTGGCACCATCAGCAGGACCAACACCGTAATCTTGTTCCTCGTATGCAGGTGGAGTGGCAAGCATAGCATGCTCTTGCCTCAGCTCTTCAATCTGTCTTCACAATCCCAGAATCTCCGTCTCATGACTGGTAGAACCAGGAGTGAGCTGCAGAGAAAATAGGGTCGAATTGCTATCTTGATATTACAAATTAATCCTTGAATCCGATCCTCGAGTCCTTGCATCTCGGGGCGGAGTTCTACCTGTCCGAGAAGAAGTGCTTGTTGCAACCCGAGCACCGTCGATGTTGTTGTTCGGTGAAGAGGATTCGTTGACTACGGATTCAATGGAACACTTGGGTGAGATGTTCGGGATAAAGGTGCCCACGATGGCATCAAGCCTTTACTAGATGTTTGAGGCGGAGTCCTACCTTTTCCAAAATCAACTTCTCGTTCGACTATGAATTGTCCATTGAAAGGCATAGGTGCTCGGCCTGCCCAAGTGCTTATAGGATAGCATTAGAAGTAACTGATTTAGAAGTAACGGAGCTCATGTACGTGAAGAACAACTCCTACCATTCCTTCTCCACTCCTGAGGTACCACTACCCGAGGATGCCACTCAGATCATAACGACTATGTCTACGATCGTTCCAACGATTGAGCCGATAGCGGTATGACTGAGTGATTGAGCAGTCATACCCTGAATGGTGGGGGCATTGAACGATCCTCACGCTAACGCATCGTAAATTGAGGCAGAAGGGGGTTTGTATGATGAATGTTTGATTTTCAATCCCAGCGATAGTGAGAGCCAAAGTATGTTCGCTTGGTTTCAATTAAGCAGAATGGAGGAGAAGGAAATTGGGTGCTTAGTTATCATCTGCCTCGGAAGCAAGGGTGTTGTAAGGTGGGTGGTGTTACCACGTGCCATGGTATAAGTTGCACTGATGCTTCTAAACATTGGCTATTAAAAGATGCCGTACAGTCTGACCGATGTATCTAGCAGAGAGAACATGTGTATCACAAAAACGGACGAAATCTGACCAGCAAAGCGGAAGAACACCTAATCACTTCGGTGCGTTACGTTGCCGAAGGCTTGACCAAGGATAGGTGCTAGGAACATATTCGAGTCTCTTGCTCAATTCCCTACGTAACGAAAGCGGTTGATATCGTCATCGTCTACGATTACCATCGAATTTGCTGACTGCAATGGAGTCCACTCTCCGGCAGTTACGAAGCGCATAAACTAACGTAGTGCCATCGTGACGCTGATGGTAGGTTGCCATCAGACAATATAGACGACTGATGCCATTGTAGATAGCTTTGAGGTGTTGGATCCGAGTAGGAAATTAAATAGCAATAGCAGCCATCAATGGAGACAAACGTATGAGAAAAGAAGGACATCGGTGTATTGTCGGCCAAAGCCATAGAAGTCGTTATTGAACGCCATCACCCACTGCGCCACACTACGAGGGTTTTGCACTTGAAGGGAGCACTAAAGTTAAATAATTCATAAAATCATTTCTAAAATGTTCGAAATAAGGCAAAACCCTCTTTTGAAGAAGGACCCTTCCATTTTGGATCTTATTTAGTGGCGTCTAAAAGTACAAAACTCCCATAGCGCGATGATCGATCGGTCAGTCGACTAACCTTAAAAGGGGAGCGTCATGTTACCCTTCAGCCGCTTAGGTTCTGCAAGAAATGCTGGCCATGTCTGCCCCTCTCGGACCACCTGTTGTCGTTACCTATACGTTCTCTCCACCATAGGTAAAGTCTCCTCAGGCTTGACTAGTAGTTGCGGTCTTGACATGCTTAAATCCGAAGGTAGTAAACGTAAATGAAAGATTAGGAGTTAGCTGGAGTCCATCCTGCTCTGACTAGCAGAAACGGAGGACTTGGAAATAGAACTGAAAGCAAGAAACCCGACCTGCGTCAGGCGCAATATGCAGACAACAGGGAACTGGAGGCCCGTGGCAGAAAAGAAAGACCAGCCTGTGTGAGCATTGTACCTACTTGTACCATCCTTGAGTATGTGGGACCCCCGTGACAATAACCTCCGAGAGAAGCACGAGATATCACTTGCAGCAGCGTACGACCCGTGGTCCCTTTAAACTGCAATCAGGTGATCGATCGCTACGTGGTCCCGGATGTGACTTAAAATCACTTGTGATGTGTGGGCCATGATCTGGCAATGTCCCTTTTTTACGGCCCTCATGTCCCTTCTTAACAGCCTTCATGTTGCGAAGCGAGCCTCTGGATCGCTTCATATTGATGCATGACGTATTCCATTCATATGCCAATACCTTTATCGACAGATGATCAACACCAAAAGCTTCATCTCTACTTCGTTATTGATACGAATTACAGCTCGTGCATGGACTATTCCAAGGCTCTATGGTACAGGAAGATTAACGGACACATGGTAGAATAACATATTCGTTGAAACGAATGGGGCCACGGGACGATAGGATGGGGAAAGTCAAGGTTTATCTATTGCTCGACACTGACACACGTGGAGTCGGTGAATACCCCAACCCGGGTGGATAACGGGGATCGTCCGTTTGATCATTTGCAGAACTGCTGGCCTTCGGCTGCACAGCTGGTGACATTGTACGTTGAGTACTAGCAACCACAGCCACAGCTCCTCCTAACCCTGTGCCAAATTGAGGGCGAAGATCCCTAACTATCGTGCTGGGCATATCCTCAACGACAACGGTGGGTTGGATCTCCAGGGACACTCGGTTAGCACCTTCAATAATGTCTTGCGCTGGTGCCGATGCACGAGGATCAATAGAATCACCAGGATTTTGTCCGCCTAGCTCCAAGTTATCCTGATTACTCTGCCCAAAGTGGAAGATCCCAAAATTCTGCGGAAAGGCTGATTGCTCCAGAGATGAATGCGAAGTATTTACGCGAGTGGTGGGGATTTCAGGCAATGATTCATGAAGACCGGAATGGGATTGTGGGGACGTTGGAAGAGTATGGGAGGATGGGAAACTACTTGAAACAGATGTCGAGCCCGATGGTGATTTCGGGGTACGATTATGGCGGGGCTTGGTACTGTAGCTCGCTATCAAGGGGCGATCCGCCGATTTTCTTCCTGCCGACCTAGCTGACCTAGACCTTGAGGCTCTTGATTCAGTCCTATTTGCTCTAATCCTAGAGGTGGGGTGAAGAGAATGCGTGCCGACGGAGATGCCAGCAGGCAATGATCCACCTTCTGGGCCGCTTCCATTCAATGCTTGGCCTAACCCCTCCCTTTTCCGAACCGTATGATACCATATCAGAACAGCACCAAGAACCAGCAAACCAACAACCACTCCAACTATTCCGCCCACAATCTTCTTCACATCAGCGCTTGGATTCTCTGGAAAAGTCGTCGCAGTCGAGTTTGCAAGCGATGGTGGATCGTGAACGTTGGGTCCTCGAGGTTGAAGGATCGCTGGAGCAAATATGATATCAGATTGCTTCGTACCCGCTAAAATGTGGGCGAGTGTCTCAAGAAGCGAGCTCCCTTGCGTTGGACCTGGTTGTCCCTCAGTCCCCAGATAGCATGATTGTCCTTGCTTAGGCCAAGTCCCCCCGCCGTCGTTAAGATCATCGGTCACCGTGTTGATGGATTGAGGCATCCTAGCGGACGAGGTGCCGGTCTTATTCTTTGACGATGATTTACGGTGAAGAGAGGAGAGGAGAGGAGAGGAGACGGAGGAGAAAAAAACGGAAGTTGAATCTCACCAAATTCAGAAAGAAGTGGCAGAGGGTATGAAAGATAAATGGAGAAGCCGTCCATCAGGGTACAATTGAAATTTTGATCCTGTGGGAAACCGACTAACGGTAACCGAACCTGGATCGATGTCCTCATTGGGCATGTGGGGCGCACCCTGACGATGTCTGGCGAATATCATCTGTCAATTTTCTCCAGAAACGAGGCATTGGAGGAAAATCGCTTCCTTACCGGTGTATTGTATGTCTGCAATTTTGACTTGCAGCATGTGCCAAGCGACTTCGCGGTGGCTTTTTGGAAGTGCGCGTTCAAACCATCCTGGGCGCTCCAATCTTACTGGAAACTTGGCCTCATTGACAGTAACTTCCTGTTAACAAGGTGGAGAAGCGCTTCATCACGTGCTCGGGACCGGCTGAACAATGGGAAACCGGCATCTTCCGCCCTAACCCGGCTCTGCAATGTCTACCCATCTCATTCTACCACCAGAAGTTATTGGAGTCATCATCGGCTACCTCTCAGATGATATGGACTCTCTCCGAGCATGTAGCACGGTGTCACGTTCACTCACTCGCCCTCACAACGATATCTGTTTCGTGATCTCGTCCTCCTTCTCATGTATAAACCGAAATTGAGCCAGGTCCTCGAGGAGCTATGTAACCGCCCAATGCATTATCTATCACTCATTCGATCCTTGTCTATCATGAGACTGGGTGCAGGGCTTACAGACATCCTTCAGCCCCTTCTGCGTCTAATCCAGTCCTTACGCAACCTCTCGAAAGTGAAGATCAGGTGTACGTGGTATGGGCAACTTGCTGAAGAGCACAAAAGTTGCGACATTAGCATTAAAGACATATTTTACGAATGCTGCCGCCCTTCGATCACACATCTTTCACTTGCCAACTGCCACAGATTTCCCTCGGATAACCTTCATCGTTGTTTCTCCCTCACCCACTTATCGCTATCTAATTGCAACGTCTTGCCTCCAAAGAATGACCTGGAAACCGAATCCCGTATATACCTGAAGTCGTTGTTTATAGTGGAAAATGATCTTCCACCGATGGCACTGGATCGCAGCGTCGTCACAGTGAAATTTTTGCAACATCCTTCGTGCCCATGGGACATA
Organism: Volvariella surrecta; assembly: GCA_951802395.1. NCBI lineage: Eukaryota > Fungi > Basidiomycota > Agaricomycetes > Agaricales > Pluteaceae > Volvariella > Volvariella surrecta. Next base: position 1,563,284 of record OX637790.1, on the reverse strand, counting down.
AGTCGCCTCGAATCATTCGGAATGCGCACACGGGATCGCGACCGGTACACCGCAGTTCTCAACTTTATGCGTCATCTCCCGGAAACTATTACATCTTTTGCTATTGAGATACCTTACTGGGAGACCGAATGTAAGCTTGCCAATTGCACGTGTCTTCTGGTATGTGCTCACTTATTTAACACACTGCAGTCATTGATATAAAGTGGAAACTTTTAGAGGCTCTGATCGATCTATCTCGGATGCCTAACCTGGCTTGTTTAACCCTGAAATCCCGGATGTCAGAGCCGGATGAAGCAGGTTGCATTTTATGGATAACAGAACAATTGAATCAGATTCCCTTTTCCAACCGACTTTTCGAACTTCATCTCAGCTTCTCTCTATATTCAGGTGTATCGATCGATGATATCCGATCGCTAAATTGGGAAGTGGTGGACGACCTGTTGGTGGGAGAGCGGTTCAGTATGCTACAACACGTATTTATCGAGGTGTTCTACCTCGTCCTCCGCGGCAGCGAGGGGAGTGGCACCATCGAAAGTCTGTTTAGAGACGCGCTCCCTAAAACCAGACGGTGTAAATCCTTTTGCATTGAAAGGTCAGGTAGAAAATGTAAGTGCCATTCGCTCTGCAGCAGTGCAGCTAGCATTAATCTCCATATCAGGGGAGCTCCTAGATGGAGACTTTCTGGCTCTTTCATGTTAACACTCTGCTTTCCTTACGCTATTTATCTAGGTAGTAGAGTAACCAAAACTCTACTGGATGTTCAGCCAATCGCAAGTCGTGAACGCTCACAGATGGTCTATGTGTTCCTGGTCGGGAGCGTTGTTGAGGATTGTCAAGGGCAGGAGACGCGGTCGTCTCAGGGACAAGGGAGATTGGGGAAGGGACGGAGATGAAGAGATGAGACACTAGAACACTTAACGGACAGGATACGTCAATCAGACGGCGTTTCGTTGAATACGAGAGTATCGGTGTCTATATAGATAGGATAATAGACTTTAAGCTTTAGCTTTAGCTTGAGGAGCTTCTTACGAGGATGAGAGGAGATGTGGGGGTAACCAATGTGACGAATACGAGAGTGTGTGTATATATATGAAAACACCCGGGAAGATACGGTACTCATCCTATTGGATGATCAGACGATTCCCTATTGCGAAAATTCGACGAGGTAGAGAAAACGAAGGTGGGAGTAGGATGTACTGAATCTGGACTAATAAGAGAGAAGGCCAACGAATAGTGATCATGAATAGGTGACATTTAACTAGGTATTTATGCGTTGCAATACTCCCAATGGCCAATGATCGAAAAGACCTCGGACCGACTCTATTCTGAATTAAGCACTTCTCACTTCGTAGTTGATGCTTGGATATAGCATCTGGTTTCATCGTCTTGGGAATAGTTGACTAATTCTACCTCTGACTAGGCACCCTGGGAGATGGAGCCGTGGATCTTGATACACGATGTTTTCTCTCAGCTCTGGTGGCAAGTCGGACCGATTCGATATTGATATTCGAGTAAAATGGTGTCCCAACATCGTTGACGAAAATCAGTCAGATAGGAACACGTGACCACGATATACCTGTTGTAAATGTCGGGAGAGCAAGGCCTTCAAGCCTCAGCAGATGATACCAAAGCGGATTCCAAAGCTACTACAAGCCACGCTCCATATGGTATTTGGGTATTTGCAACAAAGAGGTAACGTCCGAATCAAAATAGCTCATACAAGTACAGCCCTGAACATTCGGTCATCTCAGAATGAAAACAACTCAGCAAAAAGGACACTTACACTCTCCAGATGCGATGTTGATATGAAGGAACTTCTGCATCCTCGTCTTCGGAAGGAACGATTGGAATAGCGCTACGATATCTGCGCTGAATTCGTCGCCATGCGCCGCCTTGATGAAAACGTGTTCCAACTTGTCAAATCGCATCCCCGTCAAGCAGTCATCCAACTTCCCCCATTCCAGAGATTGGATCATGTCGTCAGTGAACTGAGAGCTCAGCACGAACCAAAGATGAAGTTCTACGATACGATTATCAATATCGATCTTTTCTAGCTGCCTAATCGCCCACGGGATACGACTGACTGTATCCTCACACGGGACGTCCTCAGTGATGAGGAACGTAACAGAAGTTAGGTCAGGTAACATCGCTAGATCGACTAGAGGTCCCGCGGGAGCAAAGACCTCCAAGCCAGCTAAACAGATCAAAATCAGCGCAGGTTTCAAGGGAGACACGAATGCTTACAGTCTTCGGTTTCGATAATCGGCACATCAAATGCGAGAGTGGTAATGGTTTTGGGAAAGCGCTCCAGTAACTTAAGCATCTCGTGGTAATCTCTCTCGTTGAGAGCACAAAATGCAAATGCCTCGAGCTGGCTAAGATCCCATGGGCATGATGGGTGATCGAAAACCTGCGGGACACGAATGGTACTGCAAGAATTATCCGGTGGACCCAGAAATAGTGATTTGAGGGGTATACGGGGCATTGAAACCGGAACATGTTGATTGGGGACAAATCCGCAGTGCGTGAGGGATACGTGAGTAAGGGAGGTACAGCGGTAAAGTTCGTCGCATGGAATCGCGTTGTTCTGAACTAAAATGAGGCTTTGAATGTTAGGGAGGCAGCAATCTTGGAATATGTCCGTTCCGCTAATGGCGTAGTGGGGATCGGGGATATTTGAAAATTTGAAATTGAGATTGCACAGGCGATTAATCTCCAGTCTGGTGAGATTGACGAGAGAGCGTACGAATGCTGAAAAGAGTTGGGAGCTGACAGGAGCTTTGCTGCACCATGTGTCGACATACAGGGACCTAACAGACGTCAGGAAGTAAAGTGGCCGAGAGCAGAGCTCGCGGAGGCGCTCGTTTGGATCTGGATCGAGGTTTAGAGAAAGATGTCGGAATAGGTGTCGTCGGGAACGTTTGAGCAGGGGTCGAGCGGCAAGAGCGCAAGACACTAGAGCGTCCCTATCATCCGAAAGATGATCGATGATAGTATCTACGAGTTCGAGAGGCAAATTAGGGTGGTTTGCCATTCGTACGTCCAAGACCGTGTGTTGGAGAGGTGAGACATGCAGACAAGGTCACGTGATCGCGACGGGCATAGCGGGGTATTGTGGGGTTTGACCCTTACGCCCGTACGTGTGGGCACAAGGCTTTACTTACGTTCTAATTTTCTTATCGGAAAGACGGAGTGGCTTCATTTAGGTATATCCCTAAGCAACGCAGGTAAGTGAGTGATGGATGAATAGGTATATCTATCGCTCACACTTCGTTTCCAATACTCACATCCTATTCTTTGCAGGTGCATCCTCTAGGACAAGTGATTTGTGTCATTGATTAGACGCTGTCGACCCATCATCTAGGCGATCAGGCTATGCACCTCACCAGAAAATGCAAGTGAGCTTAGTTGATACATCGTAGAAATCTAGTCGTTTATGAGATTTTTCTAGGTGTTTCATCGTGCGTATGTGTGCGTCATAAAACGTCGATATCGGAGAACTTGCGGAACAACATACCGAAGGCGGGAACCTCCACGGCGAATGTGCTTGATTGTCATGGTGGGACGGCCTTCAGGAAGTCGGCGAACTCGTGCTGTGCAGCTGGGCACTGCGGTAAATACCAGGAATTTCGAGTTGACCAAAGTCCCAGTGATACTATAGGTGTTCAAAGAGGTTCATTGGCAATACAAGGTTTGCATTACCACGTTGTTGATCTGCGCCAAGGGTAGGAAGTTCAGAGAAACGAGCGAATGTGGTGGAGTGTCGTCAGATGATGTTGAGATGGAATGGCAGGGAAGGATAAGCGAGGAGGTGATATACATCCAGTTCCAGAGGTCGTCAAAGTCCAACGGAATGGCCAGAGATCCGTGGAGAGCAAGATGCATAATATTCAGACGGAGGCATTTACGAAGGATAGCGTTGTTGCCAGTGGCAGAGCTATTGCTAATAGTACGAAGTTGAACCCACCAAATTACATTAGAGGACAACTCGCTTGAGTTTGACAAGCGATTGGATCGCAAAGCAGGGGTTGAAACAGTGCCTCGAATTGGGCGATATGATATCCAGGAATCGAACCGACGATAGATTTCGTGATAGGCGAGCTTGTAGTACGGTGAGAAACGGGTCGATGCCTAATGCCCCGGATGCATCTCGTTGAAATAGCTTGCTGGTACTGACATGGCGTGCCTGGTGACATTTCTCTTTTTTTCAAAGTAGCATTAGATCTCCGCTTCAATCAAGCCCCTTAGCATCCAAGGTACTGGTGCACCAAGGAAACGAACATGGACGATATTCAATGTAATTTATCAGACGTACAGGGGCTACATGAACCACACGATGACAAATCGGTGAAGCTTCCATGGTTCCACGCGGCAGGAAGTGACGCATAAACCATTCAACCCGAAATTGTGGGAAAATATTCCCCAAAGTCCTCAACTGTATGAGCGCCGTAAGCAGCGGAATGCGTTAACAAAAGATGGGAGGCCTTACAATCCCCTTCTAAAAATTCAATGCACAGCAGCTTCCTCTTAGCCGTCCTGGATAGAGCACTCCTGATTGATCGGCAAAGGTCCGACTTGGAAGAGCATTCCGAGTCCCTGCTCGTGATTTGCCAATGCTCCAAGTTGATGCGCAAATTCACGTATGTTAAGCTATCGTATGTTGGGTTTAAAATGTAGTCGTCAAAATTCTTCCAGTCCTGCGTGATGCTTTCTTTCAAATAAATCCAAAGGTGGAGCTCGCGGAGCGGGTCATTAGTTAGGGAGAGCTTATTAAGCTGATGAATAATCCAGGATACACCCCACCCACGCAGCGTTAGGCAAGCCAAATTGGGCAAAGCAGGTAGGTATGCAAGGGGTAGTGGCCGGTGAATTATCCCGTCTTCGTCCCGATCAAACGCCACGAACCCTACAGGAAATTAAGATCGGTCTGACGCAGTTTAAATCTATTGAAACTCACACTCGTAACTGAAGGAAATGGCGAAGGATGTGATGGATTGAGGGATAGTTTCGAGGAATCGTGGGAATAAGAGATGATGACGGAACGACAGGTGTATCGCAAATGTTTCAAGGTTATCCATGCCAAAAGGGCAAGCGAGGTGTCGAAAGAATTGGATGGCTCTCATCGTATGTGGCGTACTAGTGAAAATGGGCAACAGACACAAAGACTTCAGCTGAATCCGAGGCTCAGGGATTGCATCATCATCAAATTGTGACTCTGGGACAGAAATACCACAGAGTGATAAGCTATCCAGCGCAGTGCAGTTTCGAAAGATTTGGGGTTCCAATATACGAAACCAATAAAGCGATAGGCGTTTAACGGTCGGGCGACAACACTCCTGAAGGATCAGTGGAGTGTTAAGTCCTTCATTAATGGGTGTCCTGGCATCGGTTTGCGATAAGCAGCAGATTCTGATATTTGTGAGATTAGGAAGGTGTTGTAAGACCCTAAGCACGAGGAGTTCATCGGCAAATTTCGTTCCCTCGTCGATTGAAATGGATTGGACGAGCGATAATAATGAGGGAGGGGCGGCGCAGATTTTCTCAAGACGGAGAGTATTGCTCGTGGTTGGAATCACGAGGGCACGAAACAAGAGACGCACCGCAGAGCCCGAAAAAGACCGGGAGACAAGAGTGCATGTCTGAAGGGTTTTTTTATCACCAAGGAGGTAACTCATGATTAGATCTAGAATCTCTTGAGCCGGTGAATGGCGTTCCAAGTCGAGCATTATACCCTGGTGATCATTAGCCATTCAGGCATACAGAAGTGCACCTAACAACACGCACGAAGATGAGACAACCGAGCAAGGCAGATCCAGCACGTGCTTTCCGGCATCAAGACAGCGAGTGGCCGGACTCTCCCACGTGTGTGAAGCAAGCAGAAATTCTTCAACACTGGTAGTGCAGGGGTACAATGAACAAAAGCATAGAAAGGTATCCCGATTTACAATTTTGTTGCTTATGTGGGATCCCACTATAATCACAAGTATGAGATAACAGGCGACGTTGCAGGATATGTAATCTATTTCGAGACCCAGAAGTGACATCCTCAAGTTAAAGTCCGATCACTCAATTCTCAAGCGTACCCCTTGGAATAAATAACTACATCCAGATCCCCCCCCCCACCCCCCCCCCCCCCCCCCCCAGCCAGAAAAATAATGGCCAAGAAGGCTTCTGCACGCGGAACCCGGCTAAAAATGGAGCGATGGATACTCTGCACTCAGGAAGTACCCTATATCACAAGGATTGAGACCCTCGATCAACAGAAGCCAACGAGTCTAGATCTACTTACATTCTTTGTCCGAAATATCAAGTCTGAGCGTCTTTTTCTCCAACGTCTTCGGCAACGCATTTTGAAACGCCATTACGACCTCCCCATTTGCAACCTTGTGTTTGGACGCATGGAACCTAAGGTAAACTCGAAAATGTACCAACTCGAGCTCGTTAAACTTGGCTTCAGCAAGACGATTATCCAAAAGTCCCCACGCCTGCTCGTGAACGGTCGTCATTGTCTTGATGTCGTCAAGATTGACACGAAGATGGAGTTCGCGGAGTTGGTTATTTTCTGGGATCGTTTCTAGTTCAGCGACCATCCAGGGGATGTAACTCGTATCTGAAGGTGCGTGTTCCTCGATTGAGAATGTGAGACAAGTCAAGTTCGGCATCGTGGATAAATCGATGGATTGATCAACATGCTCGGTTGGGCATTCTATCACTGTCAGTTTCCGAGGTGAGATTGAAAGATGGAAAGGAAGCAATTTCGACGGAACGACGTACTATCTTCCGGTGCCTCAATGGCGAATGTGGTAATGTGGTCAAGCGAAAAACTTTGCATTAACCTTTGAACATCCTTATATTCTCTATAGGACCTTGCGCGAAAGCCGAAGGTTTCAAGTTGATTGAGATCCCAAGGGCATAAAGGATGCATAAAGAATCTCACAGCGACGATGCTGTTCACTCGCTCCAGCGGCGGGAGATAGGGCCCAAGGAAGAGAAATTTGAGAAAGATGCGTGGGGATGGCGGGCTGTACATAGGTGTAGATAAGATCGCAATCGTGGTTAGGGATAGGTGAGTGAGGCCGGTACATGACGATAAGCCCTCGAGCGGGAAGTGGGTGCTTCCGTAGAGTGAGAGGTGAGTAATGGACGGGCGAAAACATTCACGGAGGATGTCGTGAGTGCTAACGCCAGATGCATTGTCCGTAGCATCAAAGTTTCGTTCCCATCGGCATCGAAGGTCAAGTCGTTTGAGATTGCCGAGCGATCGGACTACATCTAGTAGGAGTTTGCGATTGAAGGGACAGGTCGAATTCACCGCTTCGATGCCTAGGGACTCGACATGTGCCTTGTGATGTGGTGGGCGGGCACATAGTCTGCTGAGAAACTTATCCACGCGCGGTGCCTGTGATGGATGGCCATGGAGATAGATGAACAGCTGACGGAATAGATATCGTTGAGACGGGTATAGAAAGGAGTGAGCAACCAAACTGCAAGCTTTTAGGGACGCCTTGTCGCTTGCGAGATGGCTGATAATAGGCTCGAATAGCTCAGGAGGTAAAGGGTGTATGCAGACCGACATATCGTTCAGACGCCTATCAGAGCATATGGCCATCGCTTAACGAGTGCATTACATCTCCGCTTTAATTTTGTCAAGCCTGGTGAAGAAAGGCTCCCTTTAAGGCTTGCCTCATGATGTGGGTAACAAAACCGAATGGATTGTCTTCGTAATGAGAACTTCGAGCACTGGAAGACCATCAATAATCGGTAAGGTCATTTGCCCATTTCCAAAAGTATGACGGTGACAAATGACATTAATCAACGCACGCAATGTCTACCAGCACATAGAGGGTGCTAATCTAGGTTCTGTGAGCATCAAGCGAGCCGGACACAAAAGCGACATCACCATGATTATAGCTCTTCCACACGTCGCATGTTGTGGACCTATTGGCCATGTGATGTCGCCTGGTTCATCATTTCAAATCTATAAGAGTCAGCACAGGTCTTCACATGGACATCAAATGAGAACCTAGAGCTCTTCAAATCCAATAACATGGGGTAAATTTGATCTGCGCAACGTCTACGTACACAACGCCTGCCCTTCCCCAGAACGGCGCATCATACGAACTCAGCACCGAATCATAAATCAAAGATCGGGAAATGCTCGTCTAATTGACGCTCCGTGAGTACCAAGCAAACTTGACACGACAATGAGAAACACCTTACTAGCGGTATTCCGAAGTTCAAAATGGAATAATTTGCTCTCGGCTATTGCCTGGATACAAAGCAGACGCAATGCCTCCCGGTACCCCATCCCAAGTGTCACAGCATATGTCCCAAAATGCATGGTATGGTCAAACGTTGGTCCTGTAAGATATTCATCAAGCTGTGACAAGGGGCGCCGGACCCCTCCTCCTCTGATGAACCATAGATGGAGTTTGCGGAGGTGGTTGTTGGCTGGGAGTGTGTCCAGGTGACGAATGACCCAGGGTACCGTGGGTGCTCCAGGAAGGGGAACAGTAACAAACAGAGCAAGGCGAGTTATCCGTGGCATGGGGGATAGATCAATAACAGGATTGCACTCGGATCCGTCCTGCCCGTACACTTGGAATCCTAAAAGACCAGATTAGCGCAGAGCGACATTGTGACTAACACACTCAACCCTCGCCAAACGAGATCGCGAATGAGGTAAGGCTCGATAAATGCTCTGTGATGAGTGCTTGGATTATTTCATACTCATCTCGATGTAGGGATACAGCGAAAGATTGGAGGGAACGAATGTCAAATGGGCAATTCAGTTGGATTCAAACTCTGTTCATGGTATTGACCGGTAGAAAGAAGCCATTCTAAGTGTTAAATGAGTTAAAGAGGTTAATCGGTCAAGCGCTTGATTCCGATGGATGAAGATCAATTCCAAGACGAGTCACTCGTCTAACCAGATACCCAGCGTGCTTCGATGCGAGAACATCACAAGTCGCGACTCGCACGAGAGTACAGACCAAAATACACTTCTGTGCTCTGGAAATGGTTGGATCATGTGGCGTTGCCCGTATTTGCTGGATCAAACCTTCCGATTGGGTGTGGGTTGGGCCATGGGTTATCCAGGAACAAGGGTACACCGGAAAGGCTACTGGTACCGGGGCTGTCTGACCGCCGGTTTCCCTGTACTGGCTGTGCACGACACAGGACCTTGGTGGTAGACAATAGAGGGCACAACAAGAACAAATATAGATATTGGAATCTGTGGTACAATGCTGTCGACGATGCCAGCTCTCTTCCTCACCACCACAATGCAATCTCAATGGCCAAACGACATGCCCCCGCTCGTTGACCAGTTCATCCCGCCACCGCCTGGCGCATCCTACGGTGGCCAGCCCGACTTGTTTTCAGCCTTCCCAGGACAGTCTAGGTATTTGCCATCATTCTCTCTGTTATTTTTGCTTAGCCACGCTTGTTAGCCTCTTTCACCCCAATCAATTTTCGAATACCACTACTCCTCAGCGACCCACCACCGCACCACCTGCGGTGAACTATAACCCTTTTGCCCCGCCCAATGCAGGGTATATACCCCAGAACGTCACTCCACCCAATTGGGCCGCTGCAACGCCAGCACCGTCCTGGGGTGCCGCTACTCCCGCAGGCTCGTGGGGTAGCCCTCAGACGCCCGCAAGTGCAAACTCAGGTCCTTCACCATGGATACAGAACGGACCCTCAGGCTATCCACTCCCCTCCACGATGCAAGATGCCTCGCCATTCGGTCCCAATTCGCTTTTCAACACGGGCATGAATCCCCATCTCGCTCTGAGCCCCACACCGTCGTTGTCGAAAAACAAGAAAAGATCGAAAAAAACGAGTTTGGAAGCATATCGGTTCTCATCACAGCCTCATTTGCAGAGTTCAGGTCATTCGCCGTTGATGGAACCGATGGCTGCTGCAGCGATGATGTCCAGGACGCCGTCATCGCATTCATATCCTGGTGCATATCCCTCTTTTTATACCCCACAGAACCAGACCCATGTTCCCGCTTATGCTCAAGCTGATGCATACGATGAGAAGAATCTTGCGAAACGCCCTAGAGATTGGAGAGAGGATTACAGTTTTCGAGCTTCGTTGACGTCGTATATGCCGAGGGTTGGGAAGAGTCGGTCGGATGTGAAAGGTGCGTTGTTTGTCGAGTGGACGAGCTACGTTGACATGGACATGGGTAGAATATGCTGACCATGTCAAGCGCACACTCTGTCCTCTTCTTGCGTATGTCACCCCCAATCCGCCTATAGAGCTCGATCTCCGCGATGACCCCCGTGACCCGGAAAACCTCATCTTCACTCAGCTGCAACGACCGCACAACGAGATGGATTTCCTGCAACTCGCGACCACCCCGCCGTGTCAATTCATGCGGCTATACCACCCCCGTCTGCCTTGGTACATTGACATTCGACAGACGCGAGAGAATGGTATATCCGTGTGGGACGTGTTGACGCAGATGTACGCACAGTTGACGGTGCAGATACAGGGACGACATTTCTGGAACGATGAACTGTCGGATGCCGACAGGGAGAAGATCACGACGGCGTTTCGTGAGCGGTGTGACGGTGACCAGGAGGAGATCGGCCACGGTGTGTTGCAGGTCGATTTCTTGGGCATGAAGCTTATTTTTGAAGGGCTCGGGCGGGGCAAGAACGGGATGTGGGAGATGCGAACGCGGGAGGACGACTTGTAGCGCAGTTGTACTTATTTTTACTTTATACGTGAGAAAATTACATAATTATTTCATACTGAGTTCAAGCTCATCCAGCCTTGAAATCGAACGCGAAGGGGACTTGGACGTCGCCCACGACGATGACCAGCCCCCGTTCCACTCTTTCCTCGTCGCCCGACTTGAGCAATGGTCGGGTCGATTCATCGAACGTGGTCTCGTCCAAGTCGGGTCCTGCCTCGCCCCCGACCTCACCCAAACCTCCATCTCCGCCCTCGACGGCCTATCCCATTCCCAGACCTCGCCCAGCCCACACTCATTCAACGGGCAGTTTTGTCTCCTCGCCGTTGAACCCCGCAGCACAGAGCCCGCCTATCATGAGCAGTCAACAAAGATACACCTTTGCCAGTCGTCCTTCTTCCCGAACAAGCTCGCAGCTTCTTCAAAAATTATCGCCCGAAGAACCACCGCCGCTCCATTCATACCCTAGCTATAACTCCAGTCTACCCAGTGGTGTAAGCACACCCGCTTACACACCGTCTGCCTCAATTGGTGCTCGTGCATCTATCATTCTCTATCGTATCGCAGATCCCACCACACCTCTCACACGCAATTCTGTAATCGCCGCCAGTACAGCTGTCGCCTCACCTGCCACGACAGCAGTAGGAGCAGCACCTTTACCACGCCTTTCCAAAATGGCACGCGAGTCTGTCATGTCGTCTAGGTACAGCTTCGCCGCTTCAACGTTTCAAGATTCAGATTCAAAATACCCTGTCGGGATTGGCGCCCAACGTGGTGGCGCTCTGGTGCCTTATGAATACGACCCTGCGTTTGATTTGATGGATCCTCCAGATGAAGAAGATTTCTTGCATGACCCAGAATACAAGGTGAAGATTAAGCGGATGGACATCTTGCCGTGGAGAGGCGTGTTAAATATCGCTGTGCTGTCAGCGTTGATCAGTGGCTTGTTGTGTCTCTTCGTCTTCTATCCTGTCTGGGCGTTCTTTCGTGACAGGGAGAGAAACGATGCGATGGCCAGCAACACTCGGATCAATGCAACCGGTGCGTCTTACACCCTCATCCATGCACATTCATTCATCCTTGTTATCAGGACAAGCACCCGTACTGTATGTACTGTCACATCATCCGCTCTCCCTTCATCTCCCCTGACGGTCGGGCTCAGGTTCCAAATGCCCGAAATGATCGACAAAGAGACGCCTCATAACGCACGAACACGTACGGGTTATGACGGACAAGCGTACGAGCTTGTGTTTTCGGACGAGTTCAACGTCGATGGAAGGACCTTTTACGCAGGTACTGCTTCCTTTTCTCCTTCTAGATATATTTTTTTCCCTTCCGCATGCCATTCAATGCCGCGTGTCACCATATCATGCGCCGACACTTGTCCATTATGTTCATACTATTTGTCATTCGGACTGATGGTGATCTCTTTGGATAGGCGATGACCCCTTTTGGGAAGCGGTCGACCTTTGGTATGGTGCGACGGGCGATTTGGAATGGTACGATCCCTCACAGGTGACGACTCGAGATGGAAAACTGGTGATTACGATGGATTCGGTCACGACCGGCGAACCTGGATTGACTCCAGGTGTGTTGACGTGATGGTGTCGTTCTGTTCGAGAATTAATGACTGTGCCTGGACTCTATGTTTAGGCTCGACGGCACCTTTTACGCCGTTGGATAATCATAATATGAATTATCGCTCGGGGATGTTGCAGACGTGGAACAAGTTTTGTTTTACGACGGGATATATCGAGGTGTCTGTGATGCTCCCAGGTCCTGATCAGAACACGCAAGGTTTGGTATGTCGGTCTCGGCTCTCTCGTTCATCATTTGGCTTATTCTCGTCCTTTTCTTCTAGTGGCCAGGTATATGGACCATGGGCAATCTCGCTAGACCTGGTTACCCTGCAACGACGGATGGGGTGTGGCCATATACGTACGTGCAGTTTATGATGTGACCCTTTACGATCAATTGATCCGCCCTATCGACTCGAACAGCTACAGTACGTGTGACGTCGGCACTTTCCCCAATCAGACCGATCGAGATGGGCTTGGTCCAACGGCTGCTTTGCATTCGGATAGTTCACGGTCAAAGTACGACTTTGAGCTAAGCTGGTTGAGCGGCCAACGTCTCTCGTGGGTTCCCTTTTTTTCAAGATGACTGACTTTTTGATGAAACAATACGCTGGATGGTTCTAGTGCGTGCTCCTGTCCAGGATCCGATCACCCAGGTCCAGACGTCACAGTAGGTCGCGGTGCACCGGAAATAGACGTATTCGAAGCCGAAAAAGACAAGAATTACGAGATTGGACAGGTAGTTTCGCAATCGGCGCAGTTTGCGCCGTTTTCGCACGATTATGTGTATGATAATTCGTCTGATGATCTTTGGATGGAGTGGGAGTATCCAACGCTGGATGGGATACCGAGGACGAGGAGGAACTCGTATCAGGGGAGTGCAGTGCAGCAGAGTGTGAGTGCGCTGACGAGGTTGCCGGAGGATATGTTTCAGGGATCGGGGAGGGCGTTTAGGACGTTTGGTGTGTTCCGTTCTTTTTTGTGGGGCGTCGAGTGCTTATGCTCATGAGTGATGTAGGCTTTGAGTGGTGGTCGAACCCGGATGATCCCCTCGCGGGTTCGGTTTCCTGGCAGGTAGACGGAAAACGTTCGTATAGGCTCGGCGCGGGTGCTGTTGGTCCTGATATGGGCGCCACTGGAAGTCAAGTCGGTCAACGGTTGATTCCACTAGAACCCATGTCCATCGTACTAAACCTCGGCATGTCTGGCAAGTCATTTCTTTTCTCATGGAATTGAAGTGTGTTGAACCGTTGTCTTGTCACAGAAAATTGGCAACCGATTGATGAGGCGTCTTTGATGTTCCCATCCGAATTTATGATTGATTATGTGAGGGTGTATCAGAGGAGCGATAGTCTCAATTTTGGATGCAATCCTGATCGGTTTCCGACGACGGATTATATAGATCGACATAAGGCGGCTTATCAGGATAATAACATGACGGTGTGGCCTGGGGAGAAGCCACGGAATCGATTGGTGCGTGTTTCGGTTTGGGTTTGGTGAATGGATGGTGATTGATAGGCATGCATCTTTCGGTTTGATAGTATGAGGGCGGGTGTTGACGAATTGCGCGCGCTGGTTGCTCAAGAAGATGAAAAAGCAGAAATATGCCTAACCCCCACCCATGCTCATGGTCTCTCGGTTTTTATTCTTGTACTCTTCTCTTTTTCATTCACGAACCAACAGCTTTCTTATTCTGGCCTGTTGTATACATCCCCTCACATGGACGATTTCTTGTCGCCGACGAAGGAAATTCGTATTTCACAAGTTGCCCCTTTTTACGTGCTCATTTTTCACTTTCCGTCTTCGATGACCTCTTTTTACGTCTTTTATTAATTTCCATTCCGGGTTGGCTGGTTTATACCTATCTATACCGATGTGGATCTGGATGCTTTGCGTTGCCGTTTTTCTTTGGGACCTTGGCATTCGCATGCAGACCTCTTGTTGTCGTTGACACGTTGAATTTTGACCGCAACTATCTTACTTATATCCCCTCCCCGTTTTCCCTTTATACCGTTACCTGGGTTTGTGTTACGATGGAAGAACGGGAGGTCCTTGTGGTCACGGTTCTCGCGTCGAGCTACGTGGCATCGAGGTTTGTTTTTCTCTTACCGTTCTTTGCCTTCGTACCCCCTCTACGCTTTTGATTAATCGTTATTCTTGCCGTGCTCTGTTTAATCTTTTATATGACATTGAAGTCGATAGCGCTTTCTTTTCGCTGAGAGACGTGTGTGTAACATATTAGAGCTTTGGCTCATGGAGCGGTGTATATCGATTGCTTTCTCTTCTTCTCGAAAATCTCTTTTTACCGTTGAAGGTTACGGTTTACGCGACGTTTATTCGTTATATTTTACCTTATTGCATTCTCATTTTTGCAAACTTTACGCTATTTGCCTGGTCCTCGACGGCTCCCTTAGTTTTGTGGGGGATTTGACATTTAAAGAGACTCTTCTTTCCGTTCAAGTGTGGAGGACGTGTATCTGTTTATCTGTTTTACGGATCTTTTTTTTTTTTTTTCGTTCTCTTTTTGCCTTTTTAACGAACAAAACAGTGGTGTTCTTTTGGTGCTTCTTTTGCTCCGCTTTTTTTTTTACGTGCTCGATTTGACAGGTACCATCGCTGTTCGCTTCCGCTCTCTCGCGTGTCGTCCAGGGTCGTCTATTCATCGATACTGCTTTTTAACGCACGTTGCCTCCTGTTTATATCCATCGTCCCTCATAAACGTTAAACCATATCTATCAATGAACGGACTTGAATTGTTTGCTCGAATCCGGACCGTGTTCCTGTCTAAATTCTTTTGGTGCACGTATGATGTATGCATTCGATGTCATGTAATTCGAGCTGGTTGAAAATGCGAAAGGCTTTGCTACGTTCATCAAGTTGGGATATGGAATGAAAGGAATGTAAACGTCACGCTGGCGCCGTCAAAGTCGACGGTACTGTCATGGCAACTATCATCCATCCGGTTTCAAGTTCCACTTTTATTTCGATTCGACGCTCCAAATAGATTCTGATAACTTATGTGTAAATTGTGCTCTGGCCCCTACGACCCGGGTAGGTGAGTCCGCTTTGAATCACTTGTCTATCTGGTCCTTGATATACGATCGTGGACGATGAAATGTTAGCTCCAAGGGAGTTCATAAAGACCATTGCATCGATATCCATCCTCGGAAGCACGAGCTGTGGAGCTCAATTTGGACTCACCGCCGAGCCGACTCCCTTTTCTGTAGTGTTTCTTTCTCAAGGTTCATTCCCCAGTTAGCGCTGGTCGCCCATCCTCTTTCCAAGGTGGACAGAGCGTAATCTGTAAAAAACATTGAGGATGCGAAGGGCTTATGGGTATCGAAGGATATGGAATCGCCTCAGCCGGGGCGGTGTGGTGGGTAGCCAGGTCGTTAAACCTGGGCCCAAGGATTCAGGATGATTGTAGTCAGAGTGAGCAACAACGTCATTTCTCTGACGCCCGGTGCTACAAGTTAGGTCAGGTAAGCCATGAGGGGTGTTCAGCGAGAAGAACCGGGAATATCGACTGGGACTCGGTTAATAGGGAAGCGATGGAAAGCGTTTGGGTGAGGTGCACTTGGAGGACAGGCAAAAAGTACGCTTCATGCCTAGCACAAGTTGGCTCGAAGCCCGTAGACCGCCATCAGGATCGTAACACCATGTCCCTTCGCCGATTTGTTCAACCCAGCTACCAAACCATTTAGTCGCTCGGTGAATGCCGCTTGAGTACGAATGAGAGTGAAGAGCGCAAAAGCAAAAAAGATAGTGTGGTACGAAAATGGATAACGGCAGAGCATAGCTATGAGGAAATTGTGAGAAGATAGGATAGAGACGTCAGCCAACGCGCTATATCCGAGTGCATGGCTGAGACCAGATGCGTGCCTTGAACACCTAGCCAAGACAACAAAGGTCCACCAAGCCCTCATTGCTCGAAAACTACTCAATGGAGGCATGTTCGCTGATGAAGATTCTCCAGGTCTTCAAAAAGGCGGCAAAGAATACATCACAACCCTGTGCAATCACAAGCGGTTAATGGACCCTTAGTGAGTTTGCCGTCGACAGTATCGATCGTATATGAATGAACCTACCTTTTGCTGGATCTTCCCTCGATAACACGCATGCTTGGCGCGCTAGTAAGATTCCCACCTCTTCAACAATTGAAATAGTAGAACTCCAGATTCTAGACCAGGTGTCTCGGTAAGAAATCCTACCCCATAGAAGGGCCACTAAGCTCCTTACTCATGTACTGTGGCACCCATTTCTATTCAGCGAGAGCTGAGATAGTTGTGATAATCAACAACATCAAGCCAATCTCACCATTATCGTTCGTCATTCATCGATAAATTGAGAATATGCACAATCCCTGTGCTACCCCTGAGGAGACGAGATGACAATAGAAACAAAATGGTCAGGCAAGTTCCTACCTTGTGGTCACCGATGATGAGGCGCTGAGGAAGTTGAATGTTATTAAATCATGACCCTGGGAGTTTGGGATTGTTGATGGTTGAATTGCATCCGAGTCCGTCCAAACTTGTTCGGAGCCACAACACTTGCACTTGCACGGACTCAGCACACAAGTTCAACGTCATCTTCTAGTACTCGTCTGAGTTGTGTTGAGGAGCAAGCGATGAAGCAACAGTATATGGATAAGGTGTGCAACTCGATGCTTTACAGCTTTTCCCCTGATTGTAGGGGCCAATACCATGGTGTTTCACGGAGCCGCCAGCTGTGCCCTATATTTGACAAAAATTGGTCGAGCTTTGCGGGATATCGAATATAAAATTAATGCCGAGGTTCTGGTAATTTTCTCTGATAAGATTTAGAGCATATGCGTTCTCTGTTGAATCTCTAAAGTCATTTCGCTAAGTAGACGTCATGATCATAAAGATCTATGGAGACACGAACGCGGTTATGCCTTTCGCAGAAGGTCCATCACCACTGGTCCTGGATATCTCTCGAGTAACAGAATCAAGATACTTTAATTAGTTTCCGTGATAGTTTATGCCTTCATAGGCTTTATGGCACACACCTGGGTTACAAGAACGAATGCGAGAGAAATCCATCGTATCACTATGATATCTGATATAGCATGGAGATTGTCAGAATATATTCGAACTACAATTCAACAATCCAAATAAGAGAAAGTGCCCAACCCGTTTGTTGAAAGCAACCTTTGTGCATTTAACCGCTAAGCCGCTAACACGAGGCAGCACTGGCGCGTCACGCGTAAATCATCATTGATCGCTTTCGACATTGTCCATAACACCCTTCCTTCTTTCCTACCTTCTACTTGTGCAATCATCCACAGCAAACATGTCCGCTTTTCCCTCCTCCACCTCCAACATAGTGCGCCATGACGGATATGAGGCAAATGCCTCCCAGTCGCGTCACACGACGACGCGTGAATACGTCGTTAGACCGGAAACCATTCTCACTACTCTTCCGCTACCTGTGTTGACGGATTTCTTTGGTTTTGAAGGCCTCCCGATCGTTCCCACTGCCGAGCAGGTATGTGCTCGTGATTACCCAAGCCGATTGCCACCACCTGACGAGCCCATCTTGTAAATAGCCTCTACAATGATGATCCATACATGATGCTATCAACGCAATTGATGGACCACAATCATTGAGGGAACAACAGGGCCAGCCGTGGCATTTCTTGGGCAAACACTCTATGGGTACGATTTATTGGCATCCGATTTACCTTCCATTTCACCATCATCATCACCACCAATTCGTCTCCCTCTCGCGTCGAGCACCACAGCTGCGGACCAAGCACCCGGAGGGAATGCAAGTGGCCCGGAAAGGGTGGCTATCGAGGCACCCTCAAAATGCCTCCATGCTGGGAAGCGATTTAATGTCCTGCTGTGCGAACATGAACTTAGATCTCCATATAAACAGATGGTCTGCAATCCCAGGAATTTGAATCGATTCACCTCGGTCCTCTCACTGACCTCAGAGATTCAGGAGAAGAATACGAGAACGACGAGGCACTATATCCAACACTAACTCCGGCTCAGACAACTCCTCCACCTCCAATGAGCGCTACAGCTGCTCTCAACAGTCAATATGGCCACAACAACCACGATCCCACTCGTCCTGGAAACAAAACCAATTCAGGAATCATTTCGCAGGGCTTTGCTCAACCCAGAGGAGCACCACCCGGACAACTTGTCACTGGATTTGGATTCGGCCGAGGGGCGGAGCAGCGCCGCTGGACCAATCAGGAGGTCCAAGTCCAAAGGACACGTCCCCTTTCCAGCACAAGTGTGTACCGACGGGGAGCCGCGGAGACTGAGCGTTGAGCAAATCATCGCGCGCATCGTCCCTCTCCAGAGAGCTAATCAGGGAAGGCGCTGGCCATGCCCTTACAAGCTTGGAGATCGGAGGGCGCCATGCTCCCAGAAGTGTAAGTCAAAGGGGGACTTAGCGCGACATATGCACAAATCTAAAGCACGATTGCCCGGTATGCCATGTGAGCTTCACGAGAAAGGATGCCCTGAAAAGGTACCAGGAAAAGAAGAGTTGCAACCCAAGATCCCCTTACTAACGGTACTCACTACGATTCTGCTGTTTTGATTCTGTTGTTATTGGGTAAATTCTTCACCAAATGAACAATTTTCGTACCGATCTCCCAAGATTTCAGCACTTTGCTTTGGTCTCGTTCTCCGCCCTTGTAGAAATTTCTTCTGCTGCCTCGTAAGTGCCGATCGATCTCGTATTGTACACCCTATCTGTGCATCTGTGCATCGCCTCATCATCGTTCATCGTGTACACATCCAACTCTGTCTGTCTTAATCTGAGTTCGCCACGATTAAAGAGAGAAAGAAAAGGATATTTACATTGCATAGTAGTGCTCGTTCTTGCAATGGATCGACTCGAGTGCGTTGCGTTGCGTGGGCAGGGTGGTAGGAGCAAGCCAAGAATTGTGACTAGCGTGATGAACGTTACATATCGCCACGTAATCAAATTATTGCTTTATAATCACGTCTGAGCCCAACCATTGGACGCGTGCTTCCGTGATACTGTAGCAGCACTCAGGGGACCATAGGGTACTTAGAAGCAGTCGAACAGTTTGCAGCGGAATTGGGTATAGCCACGAACGACGATTTGCCGGCAACTACAGATATTGTTGACCGGTCTAGCAACTCCGAAGGGAACATGAAGGCCAATGAGACGTCGCCTGTCAATTTTCATTAGTGTTAGTAGATATTCATCGTGTAATATAAATAGATGGAAATGAAGAGAAAACTGGAACGTTCAAGTTCATGAGAAACAGTCGGGCCATAGCATCTCATTGATTGATGCAGAACAGACTACACACCGGGGCACAACAACATCCAAGTTCCTTCTTCGTTTTTACTCTGTTTTTGTTTCGTTTAGATCGTTACATGTGCCCTCTTTCGGTTGTGATTTTTGGAATCCTCGCCGTCGTGAGCCAGATTTAGACCCTAGCTCAACGTAAGTAATTGAATTCGGAACGGGCAAAGGGAACGATTTGACACATTAACAGGTCTATCACTATTCCTCCTTAAGCTTATCATGAGTCTGGGTCTGGTCAGGCAAGCCGCAGTTGACATGTTGACCATTGACTTCCAACATCCGCCATGCCAAGCATGTTCGGTCGACGGTTCGAGGCCACTATGCATAAAACCGTTCCTAGTCATATCCAGGACTGGGCCAGATCGCTTAATTCAACCGCTGGTGACCCATTCGGCTGCTGTGCGACTGCTGGTTTCACTCGCCTGAGATCAATTTGGGGCAAGATGAAGAAAGAGAGAGGGTAGAAAAAGCGCTGCCAGTCCCATTTCCTACCCTTCCCAGCGCATACACAATCCTTGGCTGTCTGTTACAGGTGCTAGACGTATTCCTTGAAGTGTCCGACATAAACGGGGAGGAAAGGGTCGTGCTAGTATGACTTGATCTGGTGCATTGCGGGCGGTCAGGACTAGGGGGCAGGAATGCCTTTTCATTGAACGCCGGGATACCATTCATCTGAGTCTTGGCAAAGGACTGCACGGGAGTGACTCCAGTCTCCGCCACCAATGTAAGTACAGCTCTGCGGGTGTTGTCTCCTCTCCTCCCCCCTCACCCATACGCCCATATTTCTTGTTGCGAATCGAAGTCATCACACCGCTCACCCTAGACTAATGTTATCTAAACTCTTCTGTCTCTTCCTCCTCATTTTTCCCATTGGCACCTTGAGTGCATTCACGCAGCCCACCCACTACGGTAACAACTTCGTCGAGCAAAACGCCGCAGGCACATGGTGTTATTATCCAGAAGGGAACAATCGCAACGTTGAAATATCATGCACCGGTCGCTCAGCAGAGTTCCTCTCCGTCCTGGAAGCCCACATCAACCAAACGCTCTCTATAGCCTACTACAGCGCCGCGAACATCCGCTACGGGGGAGCTGAATGGCCAGTTGATAAGACGAAAGGCAAGATTTATTTATGCATGAGTGGGAGAGCTGGAGATGGGAGGTATAAAACGATTTGTGAGATGGCTCAGGACGACAATGATTTTGGAGCCCTGCTGAATTGTGCGTTGGAGGTATCCCAGAGGGAGGTTAGTGATGGATGTTATGCGCCTCCTCGCGATCAACAGGACGCCGTGGGTGGTGATCAAAACGCATCAGATCAAGACGATGGTGGATTGGTCGACATTCTTCCCAGTTCTGCTCTATCCAATTGTGAGTTTGCCAGTAGCAACATCAATCATGTGAGGTACTGACAGTAGCGTACTAGTGACCCCGAGCGGCATCGTAGGGATACTGGCGTTGTCAGTTTCTCCTCTATTCCTGAATATCTGGGTTTACTAGTTGACTTTTGTGCATGAACACGGATGGGTGGGTGTGGCAATGGTCGATGCTCCGCATCACCGGAAGAACTTCCTATGGATCTGGATTGGTCATTGAATACCTCACTACGTTGTTCATCACCGTCATTACTTTTGTATTTGTCTCACATTCGCTTTAACCTTTTGAACGAATTGTGACGTTGATACTTACTGCATTTCGTCATATATCACGCTCACCGATGGCAAATCCAAAGACGAGGGGTATTGAGCCATCGGGAAGTTCCTACCTTTTAGTTACTCACACCATTGCGGTGGACCTGACGCGATTCAGGGACAAAGAATGACAGGGAGACAGGAGAGCATCTGATCACCTCATTAAGGAGTTTTTTGGCGGAGGTGGGTTCTCGTGACAACTGAACGTGGTGAATGTCGTTTCCATTCCTTGACCCAACCAATAACCAAAATATGTATCATCCCAGTTTTCGTCACTATAACCTGCATGTGGCGACCTTCATGGAACAAAGACAGAAGCTACGGTTATTGATTACTGCCGAGCACATGACTAGAATGTATGATACAACAAAAAAGTCATTGTCCAGCAACGGATTAAATGGCTAGTTAAGCTCAAACTTACACGAGTCAAATAGCCCAATTGCGCAGAAACATGACATTCCAGTGAACTCGTGGAACTCTACATGTAATGCCATCACCTGTTACCTATTTACCTTATTCTTCCTCTCTTCCATATATGGTCGCTCTCGTGTATTCGTCTCTTTGGTGAATTTTACTTCCCTTGCCCTCTCGTCCTCGTAAGAGTCCCTCAAGATAAAGTCTAAAGTCTATTACCCTACCCACATCATCACCGTGGCTTTTCAGTGATAGCAGATCGTCCTTTGTCATTCCAAATCGTTCCCCCCTTCCATGCGCCGTCGCTTTGGTAACCTGAACATCAGAGCAAACCCGAATATGTTGCTCAAACTCGGCTCAAGTGCTGCTGATCATACTTGCCGACTTGTGCCGTGTCCCTCATAATGATGGTCTGTGCGTGTAGCGTGGGATATGCTTAGTCATGCAGTATATAGTATTTTATGATGGTCGCTGCGAGTGGAATTCGAATAACACATGGCATCACTCAACCGTCTCTCTCAACACCTCAGGACCGCCGACTACAGGATGGGCTCGCGTTCCCCCAACTCGATACCGTCCTCGCCGACGTCTGTGTAAGTCGCCAGCTACTTTTCCTGATCTTGACTCACTTTACCAGCCATTCCTCTTCCTCGGCCATCTTTGAGCGAGACATTGAGCCCATCGTATCCCCCTCTCCTCCCCACAAACATTCCCGCGATCCACATTCCATTCCGAGAGCAAAGACGACAGAACAGCTCGAACAAAATGTCCCTTCTGTTCTAGATACCGCTGCCTCCATTCTCGCCAGCGGTTCCGATTCAAACCAAGTCGCCGTCGTCACCCCAGCCACCTCCCTTTTTGAACGCACAAGCGGGTTTCCCTCCCCCATCGGCAGTTTTCGGAGTCGCAGTCCTAGTCCTTTGGGCACCAGGTCTCCCGGTATCATCCTCAACATTCCCCAACCTGCCATAGCCATCCCAAAGCCCGTCGTTCAGACAGAGACGATCGTTCAAGGCGATGTAGCTACAGGCACCCCTTCCATCGTCACACCCACCTCGGCTCACTTTACCATGCCATCTTCCTCCGAATCGTCACCCCGACAGGCTCGTGAACACTCCTTACCTCATCGTTCACTCTCCGCATCTCCGCCGCCAACAGCATCCGCAGCCCAATCACCCATATCACACGCCCATCCCGCAGCGTCCCATCCACCCTCACCCCATCACCCCACCAAACGTCTTTCATTCATGTCGTATTCGGATCTCCTGACCTCGACCCCCGCCTCGACGCTCCCTCTGACCAGTCTCACCACCTCGGCGTCCTCGGTCGAACCCCCACCTCATATACCCACCGTCAGCGGTTTCACGTACTCGCAGGCACAAGCCCATCAGCATCCCCATTTCCATCATCATTCCACGGCGAGCGCGGGAACGAGCGTCAGGGGCTTGAGCCTTTCTCCTGTCTCTCCTACCGGATCTGGACATGTCGTTCACGGTCCTGGGGGCAAGAGAGATTCGATTGCGTTGTTGGAGGACGTGGGCGGGGAGTGGGAGCGAGAAGGGATGGGCAGGGGCTTGGAGGAGAGATTGGAGGCGCTCATGCCGATTGGTGCCAGGTCGTGAAGGACGACGGTCGGATTCTTTGTTTAGCTCTATCGTTGGTAATCTATTGAACCCTCCTTTCTTTGACTCTTTGAACCATAATCGTTTCACCATCTTTGTTCCTGTCCTGTCGGTCATTCCTGCTCGTATGCAGGCCCTTCTTTGTCGGTTTGTCTATGGTACACTATCGAGTATGTATTAATCTTGTTGAGCTATTATTTCATATCCCAGTACTTTGACCCTATATATACGTATTATATATCGTCTCTTCCTTCGTTGACTCGTTTCAGTCCCCGTCGTCTCGGATGTCAGTGAAACCGGAACCGGGACCAGTGCGAGGATGAGCATGTGATGATGACGTAGCCATTTACGACTGACATTTTGGATTTTCAGTTTCTGGCTTTCTGGCTTTGACTCGAGTGTCCGTGTCTTTGCTTTATCCCCCGAATGCGAAGAGAGCGTTAAATTTGTCGGACGTGCCTGTTGGCATGTGCAGTGATATCGCGTACTGCTGTGTTCGGATCACACTCAAGACGGCCGAAGAATCAATTGGTTTGATTGTCGGTTCACGGTGTGGTTAGAGCGCTATACTTGTCCTCTACCACTTGCCGCCAGAATGGCTTGATGGCATCCTCAGTCAGCCGCAGCCTCGTCTGTCGCTCATGCACTCGACCGTCCTACAAGTATCTATTCCCTCGTCTCACTATATGCGGAGATTGGGGTGGCGTTTCGGAAAGTGATGCCTGGTTGTGACGGCGTGGACGTCGTCGCGATTCCGGGGGCGACAAAACACCGTAAGCGTTCGTCGTCCTCTTGGATGCATGGCTTACAGGGTTTATAGGGTCATTGAATGAGAATCATCCTTCTCTAGCTTGACGATGTGGAAGTAGTGAGTTTAGGTTCGCGTGTCAGTTGGAATGAATATCCATTCATCCATTGACCAGAACAAAAAGGAATGAAAGGGTCGAACGTGCGTTGTTGTTGATGCTGGTAGTAGCCTTTGGGTATGGGTACGAGGGTTGATTTCGGCTACATGGGAGCGTGTGTGATCTGCTGAAGGAAGCTAGGAGAGAGAAGGGATGATGGGACTTGTATGGCAGCCATGTTCAGTCTCATTCGTGTTTCTTTTCCTTTTCTCGTCTTTGGACCATGTAGCCTACACGATTTTGTGTACTCCTAGAATGCCCTGCGATACCTCCCATCACTGGTTTGCAACGCTCTGCATTGGGTCTCACGTCACAATCGGATACGGGTACATACAACAGCGTAAGAGTTAGCTTGGTTTTCCCCAGGCGTTTGGTTAGAGCCTGGAACCAGATGAGAGTGGAGTTGCGAAACCGGCGATGTCGTGCCTACGCACTTGTCCTGAACTGAAATGTTCCTCTACGAATTGCTCGACTCCATCCACACTCGATTGAAGATGACATACATACCTCGAAGCCATACAGCCTCGTCTGTTCTTCCCTCTACAAGTATCTCTTCCTTCCTGCGGGAAGATACGACAGGTTGCAGCTCATCCGTTTTGAGATTCGTCTCCCTGGCACTCCGACCGTGACGAGGCGCAGAGATGTGGGTCAGGATGTTGAATCGGCATTTTGCAAAATGATGCCGAATGGGTCAGCATGGGATTCGTTCGCGTTTCCGGGTTGCAGGACATTGTAAGCGGTACGACTTGTTTCTTATGATCGTACAGCAGTTGGGTATGGATGAAAACATTCCTTCACTCGTATGGCGATGTAAGGAGTTTACGTACTAAAGGCCGTGAGGACATTGATGTATCCGTCTAAACATTAATTTATATTATATACACTCAACATTGGGAATCGTATCTAATCTACCATCAGATAAATCATACCGGATAGCCCATGTCCTACTGGCTGAAGTACGTGTATGTTGGGGATCACGTTCGTTTACTCAATCCCTGCAGTTGCACATATCGATAATAATCCCCCATCCGTTTTATGAGCTCGTCGTGTGTCCCAGCTTCACTCACTCTTCCATTCTTGATGAAATATCTACATCGCGCGTCAATACCGGGAACGGAACAGAACCACAGAACCACATACATGCAATCTGCATTTTGAATGGTAGACAATCGGTGAGCTATTGCGATAGTCGTACGGCCTTTCGCAGCTTGATCCAGCGCTTCTTGGACTATCTTTTCAGAGTTGGAATCGAGAGCTGACGTGGCCTGGAATCCGATGATGAGCCATCAACGATTTAGTGGAGGTCTGGGAATGACGACTTGCCTCATCTAGCAAGAGAACTTTCGGTTTCCGAAGTAGGGCCCTCGCAATAGCAATCCGTTCTACTCAGAGAGTCAGTATAGTTCGACGCCGAGTGGGATTTATATGCATACGTTTCTGACCACCGGACAATTGCATCCCTTTCGAACCAACCTGAGTGTCAAATCCACTACCACCACCATCAGCCACATGAACACAATCCACCCGAATAGAAATCGCACTCACTCGGGCAATCCATTAATGAAATCCAAAATATTCGCATCTCGACAAGCTTCTTCAATATCCGATTGCGTCACCTCTCCTCGAGGCTTGGTTGCTCCCAGTAGGACGTTGAATCGGATCGAACCAGCGTAGAGGGTGGGCTCTTGCGAAACCAATGCGATTTGTTTTCGGTAATCTTGCACGTTGAATTCGGAGATGAGTCCACCGTCCAGCTGTGCGTGGACAATAAGCCGAAGAAAGAGGACAAGAGAGAGAGACGTACGTAAATCCCCCCTGAAATCGGATCATAGAACCGCTCCAATAGTTGAATTCTTCCAACGCACCATCAGCAACTCAATTTCAGCGCGTATGTGTGCACTTACACCGTACTTTTCCCTGATCCACTAGCGCCAACGAGCGCAACGTAGGTACCGGGTTTAACATCCAAATTAATCCCTCTCAATACCCTCGCTCCCGGCCGAGTGGGATACCAAAAGTGGACATCCTTAAACCGAATGTGCCCTTCTGATTTTTCCGAATTGACGGGCAAGCCGTCCGAAGAGTCTGCGTCGATTTCAGGTGTGGAATCCATGAGTTTGAGGAGTGACGTCGTTGCGCCTTTAGCAGTTGATATATCTGGAACAAAGGCAAACACATTCCCTGCTTGCATCGCACCGAACGTGATACTCTGCACACAACATCAAGATTCAGTTTTCGTCTCACACTGCACGAAGAGGGAGGATACACCCACCATCAACGAGACGAAAAACTCGAAAACGGTAGCTTCCAATCTCGACACCAAAGTGGCACCATACCAGAATACGAGTCCAATGACCCAAAACGCGCTAGCTTGCGAAAACGCAAAGAGCGCATGACTCCAGATGGATGTCTTGTTTGAGTTGCGGCGAGGGATTTCCAGACTTTGACTGTATTGGTCTAAGCAGTGAGACTCTAGAGTCAGGGAGGCGACGGTTCGGATGGTGCCTGCGGCTTCGCAGGCTAGTTGAGCTGAGGCATTGTGGGCGGCTTTGTTCTGCTCGTCGCGTTGGACCAGGACTCGCTGAATATGAGGTTAAATGATACTATTGATGCAAATGACAATGTGATGTGGCTTACCAGACGGATGAAACCGACGGAGATGAGGAACGGTGCGCAGGCTAACCCAACGAGACCGACTTTCCAGATGTAAGTTAGACCGATGATGATACCGATGACGAGGGTAGAAATGGATTGAATGACCATTCCAAGCGTCACTCCAACGACACCGTTCACTTTTTGAGGATTCTCGCTGAGGTTGGCGGTTAGCCCTCCAGCTGTGTTTTCATCTCTATCGAAATATTCCACTGCAAACAGGTAGGTGGCAGTTAGACATCGCACATTGGAAAGCGATAAAGATAAAAATCGCTAACCATCTTGACGGAGCAGGTTCTTGAATCCTAGGATACGTAGTTTTGTTGCGAGTAATGCACCGGTAGCGCCGAATAGGTATGTTTGTATTCCCAATGCGATCGTAGCAACAATGCCCATCACAAAGAACCTGTTTACATCACCATCTAATCAGGTGAACTACAAATTGGATCAGGGTTCTACTTACCATAATGCAACACGATCTCCTTCAAACCTGCGTCGACCAGGATCGTCATACGAGAATACATCGATACCCTTTGAGAATACAATTCCATAAACAGGGTAAACTGCTCCAGTAACTTTTAAAGATCACATCAGCGACCTGTCTAGCCTCGAAGTCGAATGAACAGCGAAACAGACTCACCACCAGCGGCAATGGTACCAAAGCCATACATTGTCCAGTTTTCACGAACCAGCATGGCCAGCCTATAAGAGATATGGCCCAAGCCGTATTCCCTGGTCGTATCTTCGGGTTTCTTTAGGTCCTTGAACCTGCTTGATGCGACCGATGCTCCACCAATACTAGCACCCCTTCCCCGCTTCTTCACCAGTCCCTCGTCAGTCTCCTCCACCATTGGCGTAACAGTTCCTGAACTCTCGTCATTCACTCCGTCCGTCCTAGTCTCTCTTAGTTGCTGGGCCTCAACGAGCCTCCTGTATGCACCACCTCTCTCCAACAACTCCGTGTGGCTCCCACTCTCAACTAGCATTCCCTCTCCAAGTACGTAAATCACATCTGCGTCCTTAACCGTCGACAACCGATGTGCAATCACAACTGTCGTTCTCCCCACTTTAGCCTTATCCAAGGCGTCCTGAACCACTCCTTCCGATTGCGTATCCAACGCACTAGTAGCTTCATCCAACAATAATATTTTCGGGTTGGAGATGATAGCTCTGGCGATGGCAATACGTTGCTTTTGACCACCAGAGAGAAGGAAGCCTCGTTCGCCGACTTGGGTATCGTATCCACTTGGAAGTGCAGAGATGAAATCGTGGGCATTGGCTCGTTGACAAGCCTCTTGAATCAGTTGAATTTTTTGCTCCTCAGTGCAAGTCTCGAGATGGGATCCAATAAGACCGTACGCGACGTTTTCTTTGATGGTAGTGTTGAAGAGAACGGGCTCCTGCGAGACTAGTCCAATTTGGGATCTCAACCATTTGACATTGAGGGTCTTCAAATCGTTACCGTCCAACGAAACTGAACCTTTGTCCCCTTCCTCTTTAGCGTTCGAAGGATCGTAAAACCTCTCGATCAGAGAGATAATCGTAGATTTGCCGGACCCAGAAGCGCCCACTAGCGCTGTAGTCTTTCCAGCTTTGAAAGTCACCGAAAGTCCCTTAAGGACTTCGACCGTTGGTCGGGAAGGGTATCGGAATTTAACGTTGCTGAGTTCGATTGTGCCGAGGACGGTGTCGGGTTTGGCGCCGTCATTGCTGGAAGGATCAATCAACGGTGTGGAATTGATTGTGGCAAAGACTTTAGCGGCAGCAGCGCAAGCATTCGTGATGGCTAGTCGGAAATTTATACAGGAGCGTAAGAGGAGTGACAGGCGATGGCGATGGCGTGTTATTCACCTTGTGCTTCAGGGGCCAATAAGGCCAGAGAGAAGAAACCGATCAGGATGGAGAAAAAGACGTTTATGACTTCTCCGGGAGTGGCTGAAAAGGCAGAAGGTCAGACCTGAGGGAACACTCACAATGATTCACCCTACCTTGGCCACGATTAATCAGTGTAGTTCCAAACGAAAACGCTGGATTAAAATCAACACCCATTTAACAAAATAATGAGCCGAAGTCCATACCAAGACCATAAGACCCATAAATGATGAAGAACATGACAGCAAATCCAGCACCGGACCATACTGCAGAGTTGAGCTCTGACACTTGGCACTCTAAGGCGTGGACATTGTATAGATCTGCTAGCACCTTCTGCATTCCGAAAGCTTGAGCGGTACGGATGGTGGAGATGACCTCTTCAGCGAGGGTCCCTGCACTTGCAATGTGTTGCAGGGATTGTCTACATCGTGCTTGTTAGATTTGGTAATTTCGAGAGGCAGGGAACATACTGTTTGTATTTCTTGATGGATGTACTCATTAGCGCGCCAGACAGACCTAATCCTGGTATGATGGCACTGAGGGCGAGAGCGAGACGCCATCCACGGGCGTAGGCCATTATAAAACCGGCAGCGAATGTGGACAGGAATTGTACTGATGTAGGGACCTTCTCTGATATGCCTTGTTGGATCAAATCTAAACGAAGCACAAAACATTAGACGTCGATGAATCATAGGCCCAAAAGACAAAGACAGATATGGAGGACTTACGTGTATCCGTTTGGATGCGAGTCGCAACCTCTCCAGCGCCGACATTATCAAAAAATTCGATATCCTGATTGAGAACTGCCTTCAAGTAGCGTTCTCGGATACGCTTCGCATTGACTTCTCCAGTATAAACCCAGATGTACATAAACACGTATGTCGTCACGAACATTCCAACCCCTGGGCGCGATTAACGACCCATACGCAGCGCATGTGTCAAGTACGGCAACGTACCAAGATAGACGAAGTATAGGGCGTTGTTGGAGGCAGCTCTACGAAACGATTGTGCAGCCTGTTCCAAGGTGGCAGGATCGACTTGTGAGCTATCTTGACTCATTTGGAGGGCTATGGCGCCAAATGTGACAAATTCTCCAGTGAGATTTCCAAAGAGTAGCGTCATAAGGGGCTTTAGAATGATTGAGATTTTATTGGAGAAACAGGGAAAAAAAGACGAATCAGACTGACCTGTGACGCGCCAGCCGCCATGGCACAAAGCAAACCGATGAAATCCAAGAAGAGCTCCCATTTCGTTGAAAACCTAGAGCGTAACCATGAACACTTTTGTATCAACACAGACGAACCAGACTCACCGAAAGAGTTGTGGAAATGGAACTGAGGGAACTGGAGGCTCCTTGTCCTTATCCGTGTGCTCTGTGTCTGCGTCAGGTTTCTTCCTGGAGAAGGTACGCTTCCAGAATGACGCCCTGTGTTGGTTTTCTTCCACTGCCTCCTTTTCGTTGTGAGATTGAGTCTCGAGAATGGACGTTATCGTGCTCTCTGGTGCAGGAGGCTTCTGCGAAGACGACGTTGCCATCGAACAATTTCTGGCGTGAAAAGCGCTCGGTGGTCAACGGGGTTGCCGCCTAGGGAAGATGAAAGGGCAAATGGAAGAGATGCTGTGGATGAGGTACCCGATTTCGCCGAACTATAAGTCGATGGAGTGAAGTTTCGTAAGTTGTGGTGCGAGACTGACTAGTTGTCACATTTGGGTGCCGGAGCCGGTGAACCCTGCAGGATCAGTGCCTTGGCACTGGAACTGAACCTGAACGGGGGGATATAGGTGAAGCGAGAGTGCCACGATGTTCGGAGTCTTAAGCTTGTTGTTGGCATCCACGATCACAATTATAAATAGATTGTAGGACCTGGAACAAGAAGACAACAATCGCTCGAGTCATCGCAATCGCTCGAGTCATATTTCGACACTGTGGTTCCGGAAAAGCAACAGCACCGAGATTGACAGGCGAGCGTGCTTTATATGGAACGAATAATTTTCCACGGTTTGCCATTGCCGTGGTAGAATCTTGGCAAAGGACCTGAAGAAAAGGGATAAGGCGATGTGTGCCCACGGGCTATACGTCGATCGGCGCGAGTTCACTTACGACTGTGACAGTGACTAGTGACCTGTTGTTATAGCGCTTAGTCCCAAATGAGGGAACAAAAATCAAGGGGGGTTCCGGAAATAATATATTGCACCCGAGGTTAAGTAATCAGGCACGTTTCTAAATATGGTAAGCAACGTCATCGTCGAGCATGCTCTCGACGAGCGACATGCATCGCCAACCCAGTTCCGCTTGGTTTGTACTTCATTAAGTAGTAATTATATAAATAATGCCGATACTATATAATCAAAAACCTACCGAGGTGGCCCAGTATTGCATGCTGATGCAGATTCAATCTCAAAGTTTAGTCTGGAATTAAGAACCCAAGATCTGGTAGGAAGTACTCACCCCTTGGTCAATCTATTCAGCCATTATAACTCTCAGATCAGATCTAACTACATGCTGCGATGGCGTCTTCCCTCACTTTTAACGTCTCAGCGCTGGGCAATATGGTCACGTGACTACCCTTTTTAGGCAGTCATCAACCAATGGCGGTCATGGCAGCTCAAACGACAACGACGACGAGTAGGATTGTGGTGCACTTAATGTCTAGGATCCAATTAAGTTGAAAAGTTGACTAGGGCTGGAGCAGTTGTTCCTTCGAAGTTGTGATCGTTTATATGAGATATACAGAGTGGATAGTTGTGCATCAAATTTGATCGTTCCGGAAACAACGCAGAAATGCGAGGATAATTTCCGTGTGTGACTCGGTTTCTGCTCTGCTTTGTTCTTTTTAAACCTTGTATTAGTGTCGAATTGATAATAGCACACACCTTACAGGCAGCGGGTGTATCCGGTTGCAGAGGTTAGGGAGGAGATGCATTGAATGGGCATTGTGTCTCCAGAGCATTCATGACCGGAATTGTTTGACCTCGTCCACACTTACATTGGGAACAAAACAAGCTTTTTAACGGTGTATTAACCACCTCATTTTTTGGATGCACAATGATTGTGCTAGTTAAGGGACTTGAGTGCAGTTTCCCAATCGTAATGGACCAGGTGTTTATGGGAGTTGAGATCGGCTCGGTTGACGTGAAGAGTTATCTACATGATTTTCGTTATATATATTGGCATAGTCTCCGTGATCTTAAGATCCCAGGAACAAACAACCTCGACTGAATATGTCACAACTTGAAAAATGCAAGGCTGGGAGGGCTGTTGGTGCCCGCAGGTCTGACTTTAGTCACGTGACCCTGCGGGGTTGAAACGCCATGTTTCGAGCAGCGCGAGTCTGAGTAGCCCTCCACCACCATGTTCAACTTCCAGAAAGAACCACCGCCACAAGAAATCCTTGACCAGATCATAACTCATCTGGAAGGTGACAAGGACTCTCTTGCAGCATGTGCTCTTGTTTCTCGATCTTTTTTTGTCCCTGCGTTGCGCACCCTTTGCCAAGCAATCTCTGTATCCTTCGACCAGGCTAACATTCACCGGCTTTTCGAAATTACTGATGCTCCTAAATTAATGCGATCATTTGTTAGGTCATTGGTGATTCGCGAAGCAGCCCCATTTGTTGAAAAACACAAAGGACTTCTGATCTTGGTGCTGCGTCGACTGGTCAACCTCACTGAGATTCATCTCAATTGCGAGTGGCAACCATTGTTTCAAACATCAATTCCTCCCCGCGTGGGGATCCATAATTCTCTAGTACTTCGCGAGTGCTGTCGAGCTACAATAACATCCCTCACGCTGACAGGCATGCATGTGCACCAGCCTGAACTGCTGTGGCATTTGACCTCCTTAACCAGCTTATCACTTCATCATGCTTCTTTCTCTCTTTTACCCCAACTTCCTCATTACCCATCCACAATGCCTCATATTCAGCTTAAGAATCTCTCCATCGGGTCTAGGATTGCCCCCGATGCCTCCAGCGAACTTCAATTCCTTCAACATCGTGTCTGCCCATTTCGCATCGACAGAATCACTTCGTTCGCTTGGTCCTTATCGCGAGACAGTCGCTCAGAAGCTTGTACCTTCCAGCGTTCGCTCTCGCAATCCATCAATTCATTACATCTCTCCGCTGATCGTGATTGTAAGTCTGCTACACGATTCTGAGCGTCTTTTAATTCCTTTTCAGGGCTCTCAGATTATCTAAGCTCGCGGAGTCAGCCATCGAGATCACATCCATTGCCTATGGTCGATCTATCCTCCATGCCCCAACTGCATTGTCTGAAGTGCTCGGGTCAGATCCTAGAAGGCAACTGCATAACTTGGATAATTGACCATCTTGTCACTTGTCCTCCAGGAAACACCCTGCGTGAACTGCATATCTGCGTGGTCATCAGTACTGATGATCACAGGAGCTGGCAGAAACTGGATAGCTGTCTTTCCTCTCCGATATTTGACCAGTTACAACATGTTTATTTCCAATTTGACGTTGCAACTTGGGAATTCTGTGGCACTGACGACGAGGCTTTACATAGAGCCATTTTCTGCCAGTCGGTCCGTAATCTGTTGCAAAATGCAGGAAGAAGGATGGCACTGCACTTGGATTTCACACAGCCTGGTACGCATGATTCTACACGTTTGCAGTCCTTGATGCTGATCAAGACGTCGTTACAGTCGCAGTGGATAACGGCTGCTTGAGCGTATAATTTCCCTCATCAGTCGTCGCTTATTGAGAATATTTCTGCGCGTTGGTCACACAGATGTGGGCCGCGTGGCGTAAAGTTGCACTATACTGTACCTATCACCTCCTACATCCCAATCGTACTGTTTCGAGCCAAATTCTCTATGTTAAATGGTGGCGTCCACACAGACTCTGACAAACTGCGATAATCTCGGTCATAGCCCAACCTCTGCTCTAAGGAGCAATATCCCAAGCATGCCCTGACCGGATGCAGGTGGTGGGAGCGGAGTTTTAAACAGTTATATATACAGTTTGCGGTGCGAAGCTCTCTCGCCCCTTGCTTTCATCATGACATCCCACCAACCACTTTTGCCACAGGAGCTAGTGGAATCTGTTATCGCATATTTGAAAAATGATAAGGATGCATTGAAAATCTGCAGTCTAGTCTCTCGTTCATTCTTATTTTCCACACGACAATACCTTTTCCACCACCTTTCTATACCATTCTACGTATCGCGTCACCCGCGGATGGACAATATCCTAATCGACTTGTGTGCTCGTCCGCCACACTACTTCATATACGTCCAATCACTGCTGATTGGAATTTTGAACGTGGAGCGTTCTTTCAATCGGGAACTTCTGTTGAATGCCATCCGATCATTATCCAATCTCAAACGTCTTGAAATTCTTTGTCCATCGGGTAGAAGATGGAGCTTCGGTGAGACTGACCACGTCATCAGCGATCAGGATATTCTTTCAGCTTGCTGTCGGCCAACTATCACTCACCTTGTGCTATATGGAAGCCAAGATTTCCCTCCGGATAGCTTGTGCCGATGCCGATTCCTCACTCACC
This sequence comes from Volvariella surrecta, assembly GCA_951802395.1. NCBI lineage: Eukaryota > Fungi > Basidiomycota > Agaricomycetes > Agaricales > Pluteaceae > Volvariella > Volvariella surrecta. Next base: position 1,528,994 of record OX637790.1, on the reverse strand, counting down.
TATCACTCGCATTTATCACGCTCAGGGCGATACCAATGGAATTGACTCCCATTCCACAAATCTCGCTCAAATTCCTCTTTCTTCGCTCGCACGTGTCCTCTTCTGAGGGTCAAGAGGGCATGGATGTAGTGCGATTTTTCGGGCATCCATCATGTCCTTGGGATCTTAATCAGCTGGAGACATTTGGCTTCAGTGCAAGAGACATGGATGATTACGACGCGTATCGAAGCCTATTGAGAAGTTTCTCACATGCTCGCATCACATCATTCGCCATTGAACCGCCTGTCGAGCGTACGTAGAGTGTCGAAATCGTACATCTTGAATGTGGTCTTTCTAACCAAACCTTACAGTAATGGAGCCGGCAGCAGAGGACCTCATTGAGCTTTCCGCGATGCCGAGACTCGGTTGCCTCACATTATCAACGTTGGAACACACTGCATCACGAACGAGTTACATTCCTTGGATGATCTCCCAACTCGCTATACTTCCTCATGATAATGAAGTCTGTGAACTCCATCTCCGTATTACCCTCGCTGATCTTGAAACGATCACCACTTTGAGAGCACAAAACTGGGAGCTGTTGGACGAATGTTTGTGCGCAGAAAAATTCACCAAACTGCGAATCGTCAACTTGAAAGTCTGGCTTCGCGGGCAAACGGTATCGAACGAAGAAGTCGTCTCCGCATTTCAAGATGTACTGCCAAACACGATGGAGTCCAAATCGCTTCATATTGACGCTTCAAATAGCAATTGTAGGTTTGACTCATGCTGGCTTTTTGAACTGTGAACTCATGAACTACGCGATCAGGGTATACCTTGGATGAAAGGTTTCCATCGCTCATGTATTAAGCGATGTTTTTGGTTCGAAGAATTGACGCATGTAAATACGTGGGTGATACGTCAACGGGATACTAAGAGAACACAGTACAGGAGTTGAGCCCTTTTTTCTCCCCGTTGCGGTGTCAGAAGGGAGAAGAACGAGCTATTGAAGCGGAGATAAATTATGCCTTCGAACTGTATGACCTACAGTCGCCCACGAGAACGAACTTAATTAACTTCACTTTCAGGCGACCATGCTCCATCTTGGTGAAGTAGCTGCGATCGGCGAGGGAAATAGGAGACTTGATGATTGCTTGGTTGAGAGAAAGTTTGGAAAAACTAGACCTGTTATCTCTGGTTCAGACCTGGGTTGTCCAGTCATAAGATGCCAGATGAGGACGCCGTGCCGGCGGTCCGAAATTTGCTTCGGAAGAGTAAATCACTGAAAGTACTGAACCTTAGTATTCCCGAATGTGTCAGCGTTCCCTTCTTACTTTATTGTAGTAGCTAATGACTTTGGCAAAAGAGTCTCGGATAAAATCTGTCAACCACCATACCTTGGCCTACCTCCATCTCTGGTGCTCGTCCTAGATACACAGTGTGGACCGTCTTCTGAATTGTCGTAACTCCAACAATAATCTTCCAGGACACTTTCTCGTTACGTGACTGTTCGATTCTGAAATTACACGGATGTGTAGTTGCGAGTATGGTCGCTCTGAATAGGTCGTGGGACCACAGACGTCATTAATTTATTGAACGCGTAAACATTCAGGCGCCCATGTACTCTCCGCCCCAGCATTGTCACCGCCGTCCAGAAACCATACCAAACTGCCTCACAGCTCCTCACAAACATAATGATAAAGAAACCCGTCATCTTGCCCCAAGAATTGGTTGAATTCATCATCGATCATCTCGCAGACGACAAGACTACTTTACAGGCCTGTAGCCTCGTCGCTCACTCATTTGTTTCACCTGCACAAAAGCACCTATTTCGTAATTTGTACATTCGTTTGTCCCCAGTTCGAAAGCTGGAGTTGATTTATTTGCGATCGCCATCCTACTTTTCACGGGTTCGATCGTTGCATCTCCAGTCACTCAACACCATGATCTCTGTCGATCGACAACTCCTGATACCCATAATTCAATCTCTCACCAATCTTGCCAGAGTAACGATCGAATGCTCTTGTAACTGGGTGTTCACTAACACAAGCAAGGATTCCAGTGTACGCAACGAGGACGTCTTTCATGAATGTTGTCGTCCCACTATAACACACCTTTCATTGATCGATAACCTCCAACTTCCACCAGATGACCTCTATCGGTGTAGCTCATTGACACACCTATCACTCAGTAGGACCACATTTCTACCTTCGCCCAATTCACCAACACCAAGGACACGCATTCAACTTAAATATCTGTTTTTGGGCTCGATAGACCTTTCCGCAGAGAGCGAAGACGTTATCGTAACGTTACAATTCTTTCAACACCCCTTGTGTCCTTGGGACCTCAGCCATATTGAGGCGTTCGCTTTCCAGGCCGATAACACTGAGGAGTATGAGAGCATCCTGGATTTCATGCAGAACCTCCCGAAAACAATTACTTCGTTCGCCTTCGGTGGACCTGAGCTTGTAGTCTTCGGTTGTAGGTCACTCCACCTGAGCTCACTGCTAATGGTACTGATAATAAACCCATAGCTGCTGGTACACACCTCGCTCCAGCTGGGCCATTGGTCGACTTGTCCTTGTTTCCTGGGCTGGCTTGCCTCACATTTATAGTCACTCTGTACTCTTCAGTCCTAGGGGATGGCAACATGCCGTGGGTAGTTCGACAACTGGAGCAGATCCCAACTGTTAACCGACTCCTCGAGCTTCATCTCTGGGTCTCGTCTGAGGAACCTCAACTCACGACTGACATTGTTGGCTCCCTAGCTTGGGGAGAATTAGATGATTGCTTGCAGGCACGCTTTCAAGCGTTGCAACGTGTGCATTTGAATATACACTATGGTACCTATCTTGACGTGACAAAGGATGACGCCGTAGTGCCACTTCTGAAGAAGTTACTACCGAAGACGAGGGAGCAGAAGCAATTGATCGTCGAAGTAATACCGGATAATTGTAAGTGCTATGCCCTCTGGCACGAACGATTGGTTGTAATCGCAACGGGTACTAGGGGCTCGCGTTACTGAAGACTTTCCGGTGCTTGGACGTTAACTGCTTTTGGCTGCTTTTGTATGCAACTCGATGCTATTGATGTAACTATACATGAATGTCGGCACATACCAGGAATTCCGTGCTCACCACAATCATACCTGTTCCTGTGAAAATTAATCAAGAATTGGCTATTCAAAAATCCGTATTTGTACTTTGTGGCATTCACGTCTATGTGTACTGCATTGTAGTCCAATTCTCCCTTGAACGCATTGAAGTGCAGGATCCCCACATCAATGTGAAAGAGTCGGAAAATTCTCATCGATGAACATCACTGGTAACCCATGTCACTTAATGCTGAATATTGCATATGAATATACGTACAATCTTCCGTTGATGCTTCAACATACACACACTTCCGCTCTCTTGTCCGTGGGAGTACCTTCGCAAGCGAAGCCACAACGTCCACTTCTCTCCTAACTGTACCAGCCATCATCTTGGGCCTGTATAAACCACTGATGTATACGTCCCGCAGACTTTGAAATCGCTCCTCCACCAAGCAGCTATCTAATGTCTCCCAATCTATGGAATGCATGGAACCGGATAGGAATACACCAATGTAAAGTTCCTTAAGCTGATTATTGGCGGGCATGTGCAAAATTTGATCAACTACCCATTTCGCAGAAGTGAACTTGGGGGTTCGCAGTGTCAGGCAGCCCAAACGAGGCATTCTTGACAGATCAACCAAGGGTTCATCAGGTGCCCACGATAGATCTGTGTAATATCAGTGATATATACACATGAAATGGAGGGGATTTATGTACATTCATCGTTCGCTATATCTGCCCCAGGTCTCTGGAGGGCAAATGACGTGATGGTGTTGGGAAGGTGTTGCATGAAGTCAATAAATGCGTTGTACTGATGACGATTTGCAGCGCGAACACAAAGAGACTCGAGGTGGCTGAGATCCCAAGGACACGAAGGGTCCTGGAAGAATGGAAAAGCAGCAATTCTTCCTTCGTCCAGTTGAGGAACGCTAGCTTCGCTGAGATACAGCGATCTAAGAGGGATACGCGATACTTCATTTGATTCTTAAGGTAAGAATCTTGAGTCAATAAGAGAGAGACTACTGAGGGAGGTACATCGATGAAGATCGTCGGCGGGGAATGTGTGACCCTCCACAAGCACTAGGTGTTGGATGGTAGGACGACAACACTCGCGAAATATTTCGATATTCGGAATACCAACACCATCCGATCGTCTGGCGAGTGCCGAGTAGTATGCGCATTGAATTTTGATTTTAGTAAGATTGATTAACAATCGTATGATAGGCAGCAACGATCGGCAAGTCGGGGGATCGGCCAAGCCTAATCCCAAGATGGACAATGACCGAACGAGAGAGTAGTAGTGTGGTGGGCGACATTTGAGGTCATTGAGACGTTTGGGCATCTTGCTGGCAGAATCTTGCCTCAAGACCACGGTGAGATCATGGAATAGATGTTTCTGTGAGGGGAGCAAGAACGAACGAGCGACCAGGCTGCAAGCCCTCAACGTGGCGCTATCATCACTAAGATGATTCATGACGGTTTCTATCAGCTCAAGGGGTAGAGTGCACGGATGGGACATTGTTTGCGGTTTGCTCATCGTCGGTGCAGTGCGAGAGACGGGGGTTCAATCACGTGCATCTCGTCCCAAGCAGCGCATATGTTTCAGTGTATTTTATTCAGTTAGGGGAAAGTACGCGCTTCAAGTCATTGAGCAGCAGGTTCTTTCTGTCCTGTAAATTTCCGCTAGTAATAATTCGTATTGATCACTAGTCATTCAGAAATATATTTGTTTTATTATGCGGCCAGCGAGAATAAAGAATCCCAATCACAGTCCACCCTTTTCATTTTGACACGTAGCATTTTGTGCGTCCTAGTTTTCGGAAGGGAGTCCATAAATGCTGGTACGAGAACCTTCAAATCAGGGCCATCATCGTGAGCAACGCAATAACAAAGACGAAGCCCAATATGCCCTGATCTGAGCTTCTTGAAACGATCCTCAGCGAGAATGTCGTCCAATACGGCCCAATTGGGTCCTTCAATGGTACCCCCTCTATCCATCGTGATGATCAGATGAAGCTCAGAGAGTTGGTTATCGATGGGTATATCCCGTATCTGAGAAGTAATCCAGGAAAGATGCCTGTTCTTCTCCGGATCGTGCTCTTTAACCTGAAGCTTGAGCGTTTTCAGTTGGGGCAGCATCGAGATGTTAATTCTTGGTGAGATAATTACGCCATGAAATGCGTGAACTTCGACGAAGTAAGTAGTCAAGTCACAATCGAAGGGGATTAGTCGCACTTACATTCATATGGTAATTTGGCCATGAAGGAAACGAGGGACTGGGGCAGATATTTCATGAAACCCATAAATTCTTCGTACATATCATATTCTGGAGCGACAAAATGGAATGACTGAAGATGGCTGATATCCAAGGGACACGAAGGATCTTGCAGGAATTGGGCAGCAATTACTCCTCCACTCCCAATCGTAGGTCGCTTGAATGCCCCAAAGTACAAAGATTTGATGGCAATGCACGATGGTTTCGGTGGCCGTGGTTGTTTAGGAGGTGAAAATGCACAGTTTGAGAGCGATAAGTGCGTCAGTGATATACAGTGGTGGAGATCGTCTGGAGGGTAGTTGTGGCAGCCGTCAAGCCCAAGTTGGGTGATAGTGGGCCGGCAGCAGGCGCGCAGGATATCGGCATTGTTAACTTCACTATCCAAAATTGATGTAAAGGGTTTCGAAGGGTATTTGCAGTGTATCCTCACTTGAGTCACGTTAACTAGCAGCTCTATAATGTGGACTAGGAGGAATGCATCAAAGAAAGCATATGAAGCACTTTAGAGAGCTGATATACAAGGATCTGACGTTCGAAAAATAATGTTGGAGACGGACGCGGATGTCATTGAGCCTTTCGTTGACCACATTCCATTGCATTTGGTACACCCTCACGGATATCTGGCGAAATAAATGACGTTGGGCTGGGTGTAAAAACAAGCGAGAAGCGAGCATGCAGACCTTGAGAGAAGCCAGATTGTACGCAAGGTGGTCGATGATGCATCCCAAGAGTTCTGGAGGAAGTTTACTGCGGGTAGACATAAGAGTGAAAGCCTTTGATTCGCGCTCAAGCGCTCCATGATTGTCCAGGATGTCCAGCAGATAGTATGTCATAGTTTATTTGTACGATTTGTTGTTTGAGATGTTCATTAGTACTACGTGGTATATACACTTTGCCTCTGTAATAATAAGCCATTCTCGTAATTCCAATCCATCAAGGATTTGTTGAATTCTCGAGGGCCAAACTCTAGTAGTTTACTGTAATTTTTGGTTACTTCATCGGAAAGTAGTGCTTTCTTGACCTCTCTAAGGATTTGATCATTGTTGACTATTGATGCATGATAGCCTGAATAGCAAAAAATTTGGGTTTCAACAGAATATTGCTGTGATTATTGAGATCTACCCCCTCTTCATGATCTGGTCACCTAGACAGAGGGTCTTCAGCTTGCATTGTTTTTCTAGGTTTGTGGATGAGTGAGAAATGAAATGTGAGAGGAATAACGTCCATCTTGCTTGTCTTCTCGTAAGTTTCTGAGCGGATTTAAAATATGTAAGGTTATTATGATCAGACCAAATCTCAATTTGAGTTGAATGTCCTTCTAAATGATGTCAATATTTTTCGAGACCTCGAACTATTGCAAGGAGTTCTTTATTATAGATTTGGTAATTGCGTTCTGGAGCATTTAGTGCCTTAGAGAAATAAGCGATGACCTGCCATCTATTATCTTTTGGTTCTAATTGGTAAAGAACAGCTCCAGTGGCAAACTTGCTAGTGTCGGTTGATAGTCTGAAAGGCTGTTTATCATCAGGAATGCGCAAAAGGTGCCGTAGTGAACATGTTTTTCAGCACGTTAAAGGCTGCTGGTTGTGTTACAGACTACAGGTGCCACCCCTATTTTCTATATGAAAATACAGGCCTCCTTATATACAAAGGAGATAAGTAAAAGGAGTACTATAAAAATAGTACATATGGTATCTATGATCCACCTTATACTCCAGTATTGTATTTTGGTACAGGAATATTGGTGTACTATTGTTCTAGGTCATCATGCCACATGTGATAATCATTATGCACAACATACCATGTTGTACTATTTTTATATAATACTCCTTGTACTTATCTCCCTTCAATCTTCCATCATTTTATATTTATAAGGAGGCCTGTATTTCATATATTTCCCCTAAGTTCAATCTAATCTCTTATCTGCTCTACTCCCTAACTCTAAGCATATTACTAGATAAGGAATCACTGTTAGAGCCTCTAGCGCACCCACAGGGTTGCTGCTTTGTCATGTTGTGTTATTCTAACTATGACCACACATTCTTCTGACGATTATTTCGGCCCACCAATTCCTTTACAAAACTGCATCGTTCAGCACAAAAATCCAATCCAAATGTGCTGGCCACATTCCCGCTGCCCAGACTGAAGTAAACCAGTGAAAATGGAAGTTTCTGTTGCTGGGTTTGTCATCTGCACATATTTGTATCGTTCTCCTGTATGACACGCTTATTGACACATAATGACCCGAGATGCTGAGAGAGTCCGCCGATGACACGAATAGCTCAAGATTCCTTGTCTCAAACCAACGAAGTCACCGACTCTATAACTTAAGGAGATGTCTATCAATTCCGAGAAATACCATTCTTGTACTCGCAGAATGCCAAGAACTTGAATGCACAAACTTGTGCACAAATGAAAAACATACCAGACACCAGCGGGTCCATTTACCATGAAAACTTTGGAGCATCGTAGTATACTTGAGGTACTGTCGCCATCTTTCACAGAGTATCCGGAACAAGGTCTCATCACAACTAATAACTTTTACGTTTATATTTAGGACAAGCTACAGGTGAATCAGAAGGAAGGGAGGCATAAGGTTAAGACTAAATCAGGCGCAAATGCTCAAAGTGAACCATTATTGTTGGAATGGGTCGTTCTCAGCGAAGTATTCTATAGATTCCTGGTTATTCACAGCAGAGTCTGGGTGATCCCTAGCAAGGGCTTGGCAATCGTCTTGGCCGAAAGCAAAACCTCCTGCGCCACCGTTGCGGGCGAAAGAAGACGAGAGATCGACGATGGTTCCGGCCTAATTATATACAGATGAAATGCCATTTTCGGGATCAAAGTCACTGTTGGAGCATACCTGGGAGTCGGTACCGGCGAGAGGTGCCTGCCAGAAGAGAGGACATACGTGAATTTCGCCAAAGCTTATTGGATTTCAATCAGTTATCAATTTAAGATGCGGACAAAAGTGAATTTACGTCTTTGTGGCGAAGGCAAACGATGAGGTGTCATTGCAATTGCAAAAATAGGTGAAGGTTGAGAAGTCGTTGGTACTCAGAGAGCGGAAATGGGAAAGGACGGTGTTATGGCGTCCATCGTCGAATTTGCCAAACCATAACGTGTAGCGAGGTGTAGGAAAGAAAATGGACTTCAAATATCTAAAAATATCCGGTGAATATCAACATTTCATCTATTCAGTAAAGCATCTGTATTTACGTACGTGCTAGCCTCGAAAACGTAAGCATTAGCCCTGGTAGCAGCGACTTTGATCACGGTTTGTTGAGATGCATCGCAGCCATGAAATGATGCGCGCTTGGCAAGACCTCCATCTCGGCGAGAGACAGCGAGACGACCAGTGACTTTCGCGGTATGGGCCTGACTATCAGCGCGGATGGTCGAGACATTATTGTCATCATCGACAACGTAGAAGAGGTTGTTGGCCTCGAATATGTAGTCGCCAGCCCCGGTGTTGGTGAGGTTGTATGCATCGGAGACTGTTCAAAGTGCACGTAAGATTATTGATCCGTGACAATCGCTAAAGATACTGACGATCACGTTCGATGGTGATATTGTGTCCAGGAGCGAGAACATTGTAATCACCGGTCCTGGCGGCAGTGGCTGGCGAGTACTTGGCTCTGACACCAATGAATTGGGCAGGAGCACCGGAAGCATGGGTGATGGTGAAGGTATCGGTGGAGAAGGTGGACAAGGGGCTTGAGGGGCTGTTCAAGATCTTGACGGATTCATTACCGCTGTTGGTAATGGTTGTCACGAGCTTGAGGTTCTCAACATCAACAACGGATGGTGGACCTGTATAGAAAGCATTGTCAGACGTGATATAGAGCATGGAAGGATGAGGTGGGGTCACACCAGTAACAGAGACACTCAGGCATTGTTGAGCAGCAACGTGGGCAGCACCGAGTGCGACAGCGAGAAAGCCAGCATAAAGAGAGGAGATCATTTGATGCGATGCTTACTAGGCAGGAAAGAAATGAGAGCGAAGTAATGCTGAAAAGCACTTGATCTTGACAGATTTTATACCCCATCCTCAGCCGCGAATGTGCGATCTGTCGGCCTTCGTGGCTTCTCGTACCCCGTTGAGAGTTCAAAGTAGTAACGCGTGTTTGTTAGTGTCTTCAATAATCGTATTGCCAATGGCTGCTGGCACTTTGAGAGAATGCACGGCATTGATCATTGCGAGAATAGATTGACAAGCATCGCGTTTATGAGGTTCATCCGCAGGCCATACCGGTGAAGGGATTAATAGTCACGGTAAGGGCTGGAAAGGGCATCATTCATTACTCGCGGTGATCTACCAGCCAGTTCAGTGAAAACATTTTCTATTGACTAACAACCCATGATATCTTCGTTACCCGCTGTATATGTTACCACATCTGTATTGGCCATCATTGATCTGCCACACCTATCTTCAGTAGTTGACTTTTTCCCCTCCCCTCATGATCATCCCACCAAAAGTTAATTCCCAACCTCGTGCACTCTCATCATTCTGCCGCTGACACGACTTTATGTTCATATGCGTACGATTCCTCGTTACTCATTAGTTGCATTTACTTGTCTTTGATAAGTCGCCGTTCTCTGATCATGGAATACAACGAGATTATTTTGAGAAAATGGTGAAAACGTTTTCCGGGCATGCCAGTGCACCGGGCAGGTCGATTATAGACGTGTTGTACAGCCACTTGCCGCAACGAGTCCGGAGCTGATGTTGTACAGCCACTTGCCGCAACTAGTCCGGAGCTGATGCTGTAAGAATTCTGCATCACTCGACCGTTATAACCACCCAACCGTGATGCAGGTATGATGCTAATCACAATCTGTCACTAAATTAATCATGCATGGCTACCACGTTTGGCATCGTCTGTGAGCAACTTCACTACCAGTTGATGCACCACCCCATCCCTTGTCACTCCGGAAATGGGTGATTTTTCCACCGTCAAAAATAGGTAATTCGTTTTTAAGCTTTTCAACTGAGCAAAATAGCTGGCGAAAATATCCAGCTTAAAATCCGTCTAATATACTATCGAATATCCACATTTTGATAGGATCTCGACTTGCCCCAAAGATATCATTCTAGATGCCCTTTTTGCCTTTGGAAAAATCTGAAATATCAACCTGGTGAAAATGTCGAGTTTTCGGAAAAGGAAAATTCGGTCAAGATATGTAATTTTCAACAGACGAAAACTTTCTGTCGAAAAAATAGCATATTCAAAAACCGAAAATAATCACAAATTTTGATATTTGAACGAGTGAAGATGGAGCGCGCAGTGGCACGCTCACGGCTATTTGAGCGGAGGACCGGATGGTACTCTCAGCGTCAAACTAAATAATGGTCAAGAAAATCACGCATTTTGATCTATATAATTTACAGGAGTGCTTTGGTAGTTGTACAAAACGGGTATGCGAGGTGATGCGATATTAAGGTTGGTAGCAAGAAACATGAAAGCATGAGCAGGGCTGCTTACAAGCCTGCGCCATCCACAAACCACTTGTCAAGAGATTCCAATGCCTGTGATGATATCTCGATCTCAACAGTATCATATCCCACGACGTCCCCGTCTCACTATCATCCTGCAGCCTCGACACCTTTATCTTCATTGTCGAATGTTGCTTCCCCCTGGTAGTATTTTCATAGGACTCACAGTGTCGCTTTGCTTTCCATCGTCGTGCTTCCGCCGCTTTGCTTTCCAGCGTAGTGTTTTCGTTGCTCCCACGCTTGTGTTTCGTCAGAACATCCAAAATGTATCGTGTTGCTACTTTTGCAGTTGCGCATACATTTCATACTTTCCTATCCGGAGGAGCGCTATCCCATGCCCATAGAGCAAGACCAATACAACCTACCCATACGTCTCGGGGTGCAAGATCCACCAACTCGGGGGAAAACACGTGTAAAGGTATTGTATTTATCCTGTGCGAGTGCTGTTGAGCGTGTCACTGGGGGTGCCACTCAGCTCCTCTCTGATCGTGGCGCTCATCGCGCACTCGACTTTGATTGGTCCAAAATCCAAAATCTTGTCTCGCGTGAGGTGTATAGATGTGTATTGGAAGCTACGTAAAGGTTGGGGAAAGGACAAGGCGAAAGCTATAGAAAGGAAAGGAGAGGGAGAGCCGATAGAGCGAGGCCTGTCCTGGGCGCACTGTGTGCTGGCAGCTTCCAAGATGTAGGGTGGGTGGGGGGAAAGAGAAATAGGAGGTAAGAAAAGAGTAGGGTGCGAGGGAGGACACAGAAAAACAAGAGTGCGCGACTAGGTCGCAGTGGTAGGCAGGCGTTCCGAAATTATGACCAAGGACCTTAAGGGACCCTGACCTGCGAAATCTTTTTAGCGAAAATGCATCAAGCTTATGGAGGCTCGAAAGGCTTGTTGGATCAAAACAAATGATCGCATTCCTGCTTTCTGGACATCCAAAGACTGTCCGACCCGGGTCAGTCAGATCACCGGTTAGTGACAACACCGACCCTTCAATGGTATATTCCTCCTACACAGTTTTAGCATCTGCCTTGGTCATCCCCTTTACTCAATCGCTGCCGTACGTGTACGGTGCAAATTGTTTACTAATAGTGTTGCGATGAAATTCTGCATATCGTTGTCATTCTCACCAGGTGCTCGGTCTCAGAACGACTTTGCGCTACATCAATTTGTTCACACGGTCTAATTTGCAGCGGATCAGATTCCATAACCATTTTAAATTTACTTGAGCACATGCTGATCAACACTGTATCGGGTTGCAGCCTGCCGAGGACCGCTTTATCAGCGTATCTATTAGGCAGCTCTATCTGCACCACACCTATACCACTAACCATATCCTAATTACCCTATGACCCAACATCTCCTAAACTTCGCACAGCCCAAATTACAGCAAGTACGGCTGAATGTGCGAGTGTTTCGCCCATCCGATACTCCTGGTGTTCACTTCCTGTTCATCCAAGGCATGAATGAAGGCCGTGAGTTCATGTTATGGTTCCCCTTAGCTTGTCTAACAATGCGCTGTGACAACCAGCGGAGTCAACCTTCGTTGTAGCACAACGTCGACTACTCTTCGGTATCAAGTCATATTTGGCATACTTTGCCATCGCCACTGGCACTCTCTTCACCGCAATGGGTCGTTCTGGGCCACGATCTCAGTGGTACAGAATCGGAGGAGGCGTGGTGGCTTTGCTTTCGTCCACGTATATGCTTGGTCGACGATACATTATGAATAAAGCCTTCGACGGATATCAAAATGCATCATTGAAAACCGATCTTCAGGATATTGCCGGCCACTATAAGTTGAAAGAGGCTGTAAATGCAGAGGGAAATAAGGATTATTTCGCGACTGGACCTTCTGGTTTTTGGGTGGTGGAGGCGATCAAGGATGGGCAAGAGAGCGGTGAATTGGTTGGTTGCGTTGGATTAGGTGTGTATTTCTCACGTGCTTATCAAATGAATGTCGCTCACCTCGACTCTGCTACTCTTGTGGTAGAGGTACATGAGGGAGAAACCGTCGGAGAGTTACGCAGGATGTACGTGTCCCTTTCTGCTCGTAGAACGGGGATTGCGGGGATCCTAGTCAGAGCATTAGAAGATCATGCTTACAAACACGGGGTCAAATCGCTTTATCTTACCACCACTGAGTATCAAGTTGCAGCTATGCGTATGTACGAGAAGTATGGATGGCTCGCGAAGGGACGACAGGTTGCTGGGCCTAGTTGGTGGCAACTGAATGTCACTGAGTACAGGAGACACTTGGATAGAAAGGACTAGCGTAGTTTTGTGATAAGTTCAGACACCTTTCGGCTATGGACCGGGATCGTCAATGCATTTTCAGAAGAGAATTCGTTATTCCTGTCGGACGCACACTCGCACTCCAACGCTTGTTCAAAGCGCAGAAGCGGGTGCTGGCGCAAACGCAGGTTAAAGTTGGCCTGCTGGACTGAATGGGCTGGATTCTCCATCCCCCAGATGTCCTCGTGCCAATGAGCAGTGAGCGCTAGTGAGCACTGCAACCGCCCGCTGGCTTGTGCCTTATGTAAGCAGCGCCAACAAACACGTAGCTGTACGGTGAACGACCAATGTACCCTCAAATCCAACACAACGCCTACACCCGAATGAGAGATAACTTTTCACTTGTGCCGAACATCTGCTGAAAATTGGAACAACTCCTCCGGTCAAAGCTCAGTGTCAAGAGAGCGATCACAGGAGAAGCGATCCCAAGTTCGGCATCTGAGTATGTTGCTTGGTCGGTCCATCATAGACCCATATCACACCAAGAGTTCACCAAGCGGGTCAAGAAACTCTTCAATCTTATTCTGCTCTTCTGTTTCTCTGCAAATGATGCGTGATTGTAGGCTTCTGTCACAACTCACCACTTACCCCGTTTTGGTTGCGTCCTGACCTTTGCTGGATTCTCCAGCGGTAGCCGGACTCAACCGTTCGTTGGGACGTCCATAACACCTCAATTAGGGTTTCTCTTGTTCTTCGTTGGCGAACACCATTCACTCGATCTGCCTTTTCATGGTCGCTGCCAAACTCCGTGGATCTCATTTAGCGCTGTTTTCGTTGAGGAAGACACTGGATTCATTAGCATAATACGATTTGTATACACCTGCAATCAGTCTCAATCACTATTACTGGCTGACGACCAAAAGAACTCCCCCAAAGATCACGGTGACAGGGGATGTCGCGCATCTGCGCTCTGGCAAGAGCATGTAAGGCGTCGATCAGGACTTTCCGTATATGTGATGCTCACGCATCATACTTCTGGGCAACATTGGGTGACGATTCCAGCTCACTGTGGCTCGAGTTCTCTGCAAGTGGTGCTGTTGGCCTCGCGGTGATCGATTGCTATCGGTACCTGCTGACCTTGACACTAACATAAAGGGAGCGCTTGGACCTTGCTGTTGGTCATTCGGAAAGAAACGGTGAGCACGAAACTGGGGTTCCTTCCTTGGATGACCCACACGAATGTACCGTGAGGTCCACAACTTCGGACATAGCAGATGGACCGTACTCGCCGCGAATGTTACATCTTTGGCAAGGTGACACATCGTGGACATCTTCATGTCATAGCAGCATACCTCTACGACTCCCAATTTAAGCCGTCCAATGATGTTTTGGCACTGTATCCACCTACATGAGGCCATAATTGTTCCGATACTAGCTGGTCTCCGGGCCATGACGCAGACACACCGCCACACGTTGTTCTTTCTCAGTGTCTCCCAAATTTGCATCCTTGCCACTCTTATTAGATGATCTCTCACCTTCTTGTCTTGAGCCCTATAAAAACCTTTCCAACGAGGAACGGACACTTTGCCCTTGCACATTACACCATCGTTTCTTTCTACCTGTTTGACGGCGAGATACTTCGTCAAACCTACCCGCCCCTTCTCCCTCGGAGTCGTCATCAACCGACGCCGATGCAAAGTTGCCCACACCCGGAGCGGCGCTTTTACAGTGCTCGCGCATCCCTTGCTGCTCATTCATCGCCATGATGAGAGTCGCGTACCCTGGGGAAGTATAGGACAACGGGGAAAGTTTGCTGCTATTCCTCCTTTGTGGAGGTTGATTCTTGCAAGCGCCACTTCCACTCTTTCAATCTTACCTTCTTTCGTGAGCGTGCACTTTGCATTTGTCCCAACAACGCCTATCTAATTCTTATAACTTTTTGCCGTATCTACGGTCAGATTATTATTATCTGAGCCGCATAGATTCTTGATTTCGCTCGATGCATCTCCATTCGAGTCGCTCACTAGCTAGTAATGCGAAGGATGCGTTTTCCGGAATTAATGTAAATTATTCTTCTGGTAGATTTAGAGTAGATAGAATAGAGCCCGTGGCATAGATACATAGACAGGTTGTGGACTGCTTTGAAGGGTCAAAGTAGGATACTGCTCGGGATGTTAATAACCAAGTCATGGTTGATTTCACGTGGTAACGTCGTGCGATCGTGCCACTGTGAATATATTCCGAATGTGTGGTGTGTCTCAAAGACAGTGTCTGCAGTCTTGCAGCAGCTAGTTATCTTGTTTCTACGAGTTAAACTGCCAACATCGACCCCGTTCCCTTTGGCATTTACTCAGGAGCATGTAGACATGCCGCTATCTGTCATCAGACAGTGAAACTCAAGAAGCTTTTTCACGTCATTTCGCGCCCCTGCTCAACGCTGTCTTTTCTGCCACATTTGCATCTACTTAATGCAGAACGATGAGTTTGCTAGATGGAACAACGAATGCCTCTCCAAAATATGCAAATCATCACCACCAACATGAGCACGAGTCCAGTCCCTAGACGTTTCGCGCCTTTACCTCCATTCGTTTGATATCGATGCTGGACCATCTCTTGATTCTATACAGTTCATTCATGCCACTGCCACCACATGATAATGTCAATCCCAGAGAGAGAACTGCGCCGTAGACGTCCTTGCATCAGATTGGACGTTGCACAGAGCCATTGCTATTAGCTAGCGCAAGATATACCTGTCGCTGCATCTTTTCAGTGGCTATCAAGAGCGTTGTATTTTACCCAACTCAATCAGGCATTGCTTAAACCGGAAGGATTGCGACTGATGGGAACGAGACTAAACATCTAACACGTGACTACGACTAGCGTGAATAAGTACCGAGTCTCAGTCTGGTTCTGCGAGTCAGAATGGTAAGCACCGTCCCTCTCACTCGTGTTTCCGCAGCAGCTCATAAATACGATCGTCAGACACTGAAGCATTAAAAGCTTGCAATCTTGTTTCTGTATCGTTTCGCACTGCTGCTCAACACTATCTATTCGAGCACATTTCCTTCACTTTAATTCAGTCCAGGAAATCAGGTGAACAGAATAACGGGTGCCTTTCCAAGATATGCGGATCTTCTCCAACAACCTAGCTCGAGTCCTATCCCTATACATTGATGAATTCCGCCTAGACCCTCCCTTTATCGATGCAGCCTTGCTGATTCGAACGATAAGGCTGTTACCAAATCTAAACAAGTTAAAGATCGTTTTATTTGGTTTTGTGATCGGCATTGGTCCACCAGTTATGGCAGACTTGGAGTGAGAATTCTGGACGGCATGCTGTCGCCCGACGATCAAAGCACTGTGCCTTGAGCGAAGTCAACAATTCAATACTCCCTTCTTATCCGGCTGCACTGGTCTCGACCATCTCTCCATTTCGAGAATCACATTCTCACCATTTCCACCACATGACCCCTCCGACACCCAACAAGATATCGCGCGTATGTCGCGCCCTTGCGTCAAATCGCGTTATCTGGACCTCTCAGGCTCGAGCCACTTTCATACGCCGATTTCAACGTTTCTGCAGCAGCTGTCAAAGGCGTTGAATTTCAGCCAACTCAATCATCTTGCACTTCCTATGCCAGAAAACATGACTGAATACGAGTATGTAGTTGTGTGGTTGAAAACTCTACTACCCACCATCACTACTTTGTTTTCCACCACTCCGTTAGGTATGTCACCCTTTATCATGCTATTATAATTCCATCCTAACGGGACGTATATCTTCGTTCCTGAATTCGATGATGACGGGTTAGGGCTTTGGTACCCTAGTTACCCTAAGACGGGTTGTATTCAGTGGATCCACAATGTGTGTGAGCGATGTTTAACTCGTTAGGTTTGAGCAAGCGGAATATTGGGCGTCAAGCAGGAATGAAATAAGAGGAAAAGATGAATATGCATGCATTCAGAATGCTCTTATCGTGTGCGATAGAGGACACCATGCAGTCTGGGAGCATTGGACGTGAGATCTGTAAGTACTGGCTGGCACGCCTCATAAAGCACTGCTTGGCCACAGAGAGCCAGAGTTGACGGACAATACCGTCGCAAGAACTTGAAGGAAACCCTCATATCGGCATTCTCTCGCCAGCCCCGTGAAACTAAGGACCAAAGGGGTAACGGAGACGAGTCTGGGCAGTGCGAATCCCAATCCTCGTGAGGAGATTTGTGTTGAGGCTGATTGAACGAGTACAGAAGAGATGGCGCAAAGTGAGAAACCAGAAGGATTGAGAAGCTGGAGTACGAGGTATGAGACTTCCCTCGGCGTTGAAAGGTCCACAATACGGTGAACTAGCTCTTGAGAAACAGGCATGTCTTGAAGACCAAATATGATGACAGAAAAGAAGTGCCTGCGTCACAGGTAGTGGACGTTGAAAATCTGAGCCTGAGAAAATGACAGTACCAGATACTGAACCACAGCCGCCACACTCGCACACGTGCACCTTGCGCGATCGCCTCAACCAATAAATCCCTCACGAGGTTTCTAACCAAAATTCTTCTGGTAAATATCCTCAGAGTTGTGGGACTTGATTGAAATTAGATTCATGGCGCGCATTTTGGGCCCGATGCAGACCATCGTCCATGCAGTTCTCACTAGCTCGTGTTCAAGTACTTGATCCTTGTTGCCAGTGCCTTTCGCTTTACCCTTGCGACTTGAGTCCTACGCGAGTAAATTCATGTGTTTATCGTATGGTGGCATAAAAGCTCACTGTATTCGATAATTCATTGGACGCCCACATGGCATGCTGCTGTTGTAGCCAAGAACGGTGCTCGTTGAGGCGCTTGATCATTATGGGTCTATTCTTTCTATCCACAGCATAGCACATCGGGTTACTTGCAGATGGAGGTTGAGGTTTATCCCCTTGTCCATCGCCTAAGGGATTAAAGCCGTACTTTGTACCGCGTTCGCTTTGATGGACAATAGCTTGCCGATGCCAGGAAGGATCGGATAACAGTGAGAATAACCGCTTTGCTTGGAAATGACTCTCTGATCGGCCATACTGTAGTGTACACATCTTTGAGTCGACCCTTATCCAGGAATCTAGAATGATTGAGAGAGAGGGCGTAGGCTATGGGGAACCACATTTAGGCAACATGTGAAGATCACAACGAGATACCATACTCGTTGATTTTCAATGCGCGTATTGCAGCTGTGGAGCCTCATGTGGAATCAAAAGAGAGGTGTTGCTGCATTTCTATTTCAAATTTTCACCTGCACACCTACATTTACAGAGGTCAATTTCAGTAATTCAGGACACAATGCTGCAGGAGAACAAAAAAAAAAAAAGAGGAATTTAGACCTGCTTGCCACAGTGGCGTACTTGCGTGGAACCAGCCCTGAACGGCCTATTCTCAATCACAGTGAGCCCTTTCAACCTCGTTTGTGATCAAATGAACTTGTATCCCACAGAAACAGAGGTCATACAGAGCCACGACCACCCATCAACGCCTTCCAGCCCTCTGACTTCCATCGCTAATTCTGAAAAAGAATCCGAGGTTGACGAAGATCAACATCCCGCACCAACCCATCCACCGAACCACCGTCCACACGAGGCAGCCGTTCATCACAACAGCGACCCTGTAACATCACAACCAGTCATCATAGCCACTCCTGTGCAAGGATTCTTGCATCAGGATACTCGTGCCCCTGAGGAGCATGAACCGGCATTGGATGAAGACTTGGCCGAGGGCCACAGGGACTTTGCTGGAGCGATCAGGAGGCAGAAATCTAGCAAAGAGAAACAACCTCGTAATCACACCCCAGTCGCCGCCGCCACCACACCGCGATTACCGAGGCTGCGGCTGACAGATGCAGAGCGGGACAGCCTGAGCCCCGACGAAATCATGGCTCGCGTCATTCCCATTAGCACTGCGCAGTGGCCATGCCCCTTAATGGTCACCTCGAAATATGGAAATCGAAGGATGTGGTGTACCCAAATTTGTGGGAGCAAGGGCGATTTAGAGCGCCAGTTGCAGTCGAAAGGGCACAAAGTCAGCAGATTTCAGTGCAGGTATTGCTCGAGGAGCTACACAAGGAAGGATGCACTGAAGAGACACCACGATTTGAGTTGCAAGGGGTTGAAAGCCATCAGGATGGAGGGTGGTCATCATACTGGCGTTGAGATGCTAGGTACGTCAAAAAGATATTCGGATCGTCATCGCCCTTTTCTAACAATATTCTTCGTCATACGGACAAAGCTCGCCTGTTTCTTTTGTCAGATTCTTTGTTTGTTCTCCATCGTCTCTCTGGATCGGCTTCATCTCCCTATCACCTCATCATCAGTCATCCTCACATATGCATCCATACACATACTTGGACTCTAGCAATCCCCATCTCAGTTGTCGAGTATCTAATAGAGAAAAATGGCAATAACATTGTATACTAGCTCTTATTTTTGCACTCGATTGACTCAAATTTTACTTGGACGATCGCTCAATGTGGAGGAGTTAAATTGTGACCGTGACCAGTAAAAAATGTTACACACCTCAACGCGTATTGGGTTGCGTGGCATTCACCTCTTGAGCCAAACGAAGGGATTTGCAAGTGGCAGTACCTTCGTGCTAATCCCGTTGAGCTTAACGCGCTCAGAAGGCACTGAATCTTATCGTCAGCCAGCCCAGTCGCGTCCGAGGGGTGCTATTAACCGAACTACTGGCTGAGTATGCTCAGGACGATATGAGTCATAGAGGTAAAATTTTATGCAGGTCGAAGCTCATCAAAACTAAAGGCGCAAGCAATCCAGTGTCCACACATTAACTGAACATACCCCATTACACACTGCTGAAGCAGGAGGTGAGGTTTGACAGTTACAAAATCAGTTAGAATCTCTCGAACTTGGCAAGCTCCGCAACGTTGTCATTTGCTATGACGCCTTGCACTGGATATCGCTCGAATATTGCATGATTTTACCATCAGTTCGCGAGTCTAAGACGAGCGCTGGACCTCAATGTACAATGCCACTTTTGTTTTGCTGCCACCAGACAGCATTGAATAAATCGAACTTCATGTCGACGACACCTCGGACATCGAAAACTTTCGTGCTGCATCTCGCCTATACGCTAACTATCAGCATTATTTCTCGTTGAATATTTGGAACTGAACATTCTGAAAAAATTATCGATATCTGAGAAGAATGGCCCAAGGCACCACCCAGTACCCCATCCACCTTCTGCTGAGGACTTTGGCACCATTGATAATCAAGGTGACCAACGTGCGTCGTCGCTTGCCCAATGCTCAAGCGAAGATAGACACTGCGGGATTAGTACCATTGAAACACTTCAATCTGAGATGGGCCGAACTGTGATTTTACCGCGGAGATGATTGTTGCTATAAATGCTGCATAAGAGAAAGAGGAACTCTTCATCGCAGTGGCTTACAGGACGTACAATCGGGGCATTCACTCATTTTTTTATATCCTCGATACAAACTCCTCCTGCCACCGGTGTTGCAGAAGATTGTCAAGAGCAGGAGACTCGGTCGTCTCAGGGACAAGGAGATTGGGAAAGAATAGGAAGACAGCGGAACCGGAATACTCAACAGACGGAACCTGTCAATGAGGACGGCGTTTGTCGAGCACAAAGGTGATGATGTCGTCGGGGAAGGAGTAATAGATTTTAACTTCAGCTTTAGCTTGAGTGATCTCTTACGAGAGTGCGAGGAAATATGGGGCAAGGGGAATCAAAATTCACCAGAGTAACAAATACATGAGAGCGAGCATATAAGTAAAAATGCCCGAGGAGCTACGAGGAGCTATGTTACTCATCCTATTGGATGATAAGACGAATTCCCTAATGTAACAAGCCACGGCGAGACAACGAAAACGAGAGCAGGAGTAGTATGTACTGGTTTTGGACAGATAAGAGCGAAAGCAAACAAATATTAAAGGTCCTGGGAAAAGGAAGAGAGGGACAATAAGGTAACTAGGTAATAGGTACAACAGGAAACAGGTGAATGACGTGTGAAGGAAATTAGAGTCGTCGAGAGGGAAGCAAAGAGAAAGAAATTAAATAAATTTTAAAGAACTCAACATCGCCAAGGTAGCATGGGTCCCAATTCTCGTCCACACCGGCACCTTTGAGGAGAATCGACTTCCTCGGGCAGACAGCTTGAACTGCGTTCCTTAGATGCGATCTGGCCGTCTTCTCACGTCATTCCCAATTTCAATCATCTCTTCATTCGCAGCTCCAAACAGCAGTCCCTGGTGCCCAATGTGCTTATTAAAAAAAATCTTTATATACCAGGTGGCGTGATCACCAGTCCCATGGACATAGCTACGAAGCAACTAAAGGTATATAATCGAGTCCGTGACCAGAGAAGGGAGAGCCATAAAGTATAGGGAAAGCTATCAGTGTCTAGCCCGTTAGGCCTCGGGAACGATCTGTCCGCGTTGAACTATGAGGTGGTTTCCCACCCCGTTATGTGTCTGGGTTAATTAGTACTGTGTGTCCAGTGTACTGTCACCTGCCAAGGCCGAACATAGCTATTCGACAGATTGGAAAGGATATCTCAGGCGG
The DNA here is from genome assembly GCA_951802395.1 of Volvariella surrecta. NCBI lineage: Eukaryota > Fungi > Basidiomycota > Agaricomycetes > Agaricales > Pluteaceae > Volvariella > Volvariella surrecta. The sequence continues at coordinate 1,507,354 of OX637790.1, read as the reverse complement.
GACGACGGAAATGCTGGAAGTGGGACCTCTCCCATCGGGACATGTCCCGAAAGTTTCCATTCAAGATTCAACATCTTCCTATTGCCATCATAACCATAACTAGAAACCACAAACACCTGCATCATCCCCCATTTCGTCTAAATAATTCAGGAACTCACACAACAACAATCCGGACCTGCGCCAACTCGAACCAAGTTCTCGAACATGTGGCATCCCGCCCATCACCTTCATCTTACCTGTGACACTGAATCTGGCCCAGGACGTTGCAAGCGATAGCGCAGCAGTGCCCGCTACACCCACTGCTATCGATGGTGCTCATCAATCAGCACGGTTTAATAAGGCAGTACCGGGATGCCTGTTAGAAACAGGACGAGAAAGGGATTCTGTTCGAATAGCTCATTCTCATTTGTTTATTCTTGCCTCCTGGATATTCTGAGCTCACAGACGGGAAAAGGCAATTATCCTCAAAAGGAAAGCAACGGTACGGCGGTGCCCCATATGTCTCCATGCTGACCAATTCCATTATTCATACTACAGCCATCTCAGCTTGTGAGTTCGTCATCGTTCTTTCGCACTACCCATCGGATATTCATATCAATCAGGGGTATGTTGACAGCTTGCTCCCTATTCCTACACTGTTTAGCAGAAGTGGGTATCGCTCATGTTTTTGTAAACTGGGGATCAGATCACCCTGCTTTGCTCGAAGAGCTTCAAAGGCAATGCGCCGTGAGTGGCAGGACATCTATCGATGTGATAACGTGCCCCAACGAGATGGTTGCATTAAGTGCTGCACAGGGGTATGCGCACGTTACCAGCAAACCAGCTGCTTTGATCATTGACGTGGACGTTGGGACGCAGGTAGATGGCTATCATGTCCAACCCTCAAACAATTCTGACATTTCACTCCTGACCGGCTCTTGCCGGAGCAATACACAACGTTGATCGTAGTCGTACACCTGTCTTGATCTATGCCAGTGCTTCACCTTTTAGCTCTGAGAGAGAGCATCAAGGAACCAGAAACGAGTGGATCATGTGGCTGCAAGGTATCAAGACTTTCCGGTAAGGCATGAGTTTAACTTATCTGGCTGCTCTCATAGATATCCCGGATCAGTCGGGAATCGTACGGCAATACATGCGATACACGTCCCAACTTCACAGTGGACCAAGCATCCCTCAAGTTGTTCGATGGGATTTACACCTGCAAGTCCGTCAGCTCGCATCACGTACAACGCTGACACAATCTCTTCAACCTAGCGCAACGAGTGAACCAACAGGGCCTGTCTACCTCTGGGCTCGTCGCCAAGTGACGGAAGAAGAAATTCCAGAATCTTTGTTGAAAACATCATTCACGCTCAGCGGCAGGCCCCCTGTCGAACCCAGCGCATTGTCACCTAAAGGTAAATGGCTTCACTTGATGACGCTTCAACAGGATGCGGCTGCGTCCCTGTTTCAGAATCCTCACTCACTTCCCTACATTGGACACCATCCAGTCGTTACTCATATCGCCGAAGCGCTATTTACCGCACATTCACCACAGATCATCACCTCTTTTCTTGGGCGCAACAAGCAAGCTGTTCCCCTTCTGGTCAATCTATCGTCCATTCTCGCTATCCCTGTCGTTTCCGCATGTCCTTCAGCCGTCAACATGCCTTCTTCTCATTTCAATTTCATTACTTACCTCATCCCTGGACTCATCTGCCCCTGCTCTCAACTGCCGACGTAATCCTGATTATCGATTGCGACCTGCCGTATATCCCCACTAATGACCGTCCGGGTGTTTCTGCTCGCTCCTTCATCATCGAATCTGGTGATCCACTGAAGCTCAACGTGGGTCAATGGCGCGCAGATGCAGAAATGATTTGCCAAGCAGACGCACATTGCGCATTGGATCAGCTCCTACATGCGCTCGAAGCACTCGAAAAACGTGCAATCGCCAAAACGGGCCAATCGGTTCTCAACGGCTCCACGATACTGAAGCGCAGAAGAGAGCTCGAAGAAGAATACGAAGGAAGGAACAACTCCATAGAAGCCTTGGAAAACCTTTACCCTGATCCGAACGAAATACGTCTAACAGCCGATGGTGGCCTTGCAACTTTCAACGTCCCCAATCTACTCGGCGTACTCAGTAAAGCCGTCCAAACCCAAACGCCATCTCACGGAGAAAACGTCCTCTACTTAAATGAATCCATCAGCAGCTACGGTGCCGTTTGGACGCACTTACGACCCGCAACTCCAGGTTCCATGCTCACCTCTGGTGGTTCGTCTCTAGGATGGGCATTAAGTGCCGCGGTAGGTGCACACATGGGGTCCAATACACTAAAAGCCGGAACGGATGAAAAGCCACACGACCTCATCGTATTCATAGTTGGCGATGGAAGCTTCTTATTTGGTGTTCCAAGTTCAGCGCATTGGATGGAACAAGGATACAATACGGTGAGTTTCGGCTCCTGATCACATAACGCAAATCTAAACTACCCACATGGGCGTTCCGGGATACAGCACCCAAATTAATTGTTCGGAACAAATCGTAGCGAAACTGATCCCCCATATCCTTGTTATTCCACTTACAGCCCTTTTTAACCCTCGTTTTGAACAACGGAGGGTGGAGGGTACGTTTCTTTCCTCAAATTATCTCGTTCGAAGAACCACACCCCCATTCATGCACAAAAAACACGATCTCTGTTCTGCTTTCTAGTCTCCAAAACTATCAATGCTAGCAGTGCACTCAACTGGTTACGGAAGCCAAACACCCTCTCACCACCTCTCGACAAGCCCTGTGGCGCAGAACCTAGTGCGACCACGACATCACAGCATCTTTTAATAATGTTCATATGGTCGGCTTCACTTACGCCACCACCAGATATATACCCTTCTTGGCGATATACTTGCACTAATCATTGATCACCTAGATGACGATGTCCGCGCATTACGCAAATGCACCCAATTATCTACAGCCCTTGCAGAAGAATATAGACGCATTCTCTTCCATCATCTACCATTGCACCTTTGCGCTGACAGCCTTCCAATTGAAGCCAATAGGATCAATTGCTACAGAGAGTCACCAACTGGAGCCCATAGATTGGCCAAACCCTTGTTCTATACTGGAGACGTTGCTGGTCACAAAATATGGCCCTCGTTGGGTGAATTACTACCCATGCTCGATGCGGTCAAAAACAATTGAGCACAAATGGGCTCGAGCATGAGTTGCTGGTATCGCAAACTCGATTGTGAAACACTGTTACATGAGCAACCCAGGACCGTCCGTCACTCGCACGGCTGAAATTGCTTCGCACTGGCGTTGTTTCTTAAGCGTCTTGACCAACTGCTACTCATCACGCGATTTCACAACGATTGAGGTCACCGTTGCGCCAAATCAGGACGTATGATAGCCGTATGGCACCAGGAAAGATGAGATTAGCGAGCTTACTTTTGGACTATTCTGGCCACGCTTTACAAGAGGAAAATCAGTCAATGGCCAGCATTCTCATGGACAAGGCTTCTCCATTCGACCTTAACTTATACAGGTGTGATCTCAGCGTCCTGTCCTCGTTTTCAGTCGACATCTGAAAATGATGCCCAACTTGGTCACCTTTGAGTTGGGATTCTCTGTTGCGTCAACAATCCGATTCCACAACTTGACTTGTTGTGTTGCAGGCGTTGGAATCGGTGGTCATAACAACAAATCCACAGCTGAGCCGCGATCTTTTCCACCCTGTTGGATCTTAAGGAGCTCGCGCTACGAGTCCAAAGTAGAAAAAGTTCCGCTATACGTCGAATGGCTGAACTCGCAGATGTCTCGTGTACCCAAGCACCCTGCCGAGGCTAATCGAGATATTTTCCAAATCAATGACGAATCTTGGGATAGCCTTGATGCTAAATGATCGGAGTGATGCAAAGTTTGGCGGTCTGCTTCCAGATATTTGGTGATAGAAACCGCTCGATCGAGGAGCAGGAACGAGAGCAGAAGGAGTGGTTAGAAACGGCGTTGGAAAAGGGACGATACTTGCGGGTAAAAATTGACATAAATTGGGTTGACTCCTAGATTGAAATTCATTGACGCACAGAACCTCCAAGAGGTCAACCTCTGCGTCAACCTTGAATGTCATCCGGATACGTCTCCAACTCAAGGTCTGAAGGGTCGGTAAATTTGAATGATGTCACCTCTGATAGCGCCTGGTCTAACAGGAGATCAAGCGATCTCATTCGAAGTGGCTAGAGACATGTATTAGACGAACGTTCAAGTGATGACAAAGTAGGATTGGACGTGGGTGAGATATCACAATGTCAGTGCACACATGTTCCTCGGCGCAGTCACAAGTCACTTGGTGAAGGATAAGGACATGGATCAGATCGACTGGTGCTAGGTACGTCAGCGCAGCTTCTAATCTACTAGTACGTCGTCAAATGGACCAGTAAGTGGTTGATAAAGCGGGTGAGAGACACCTCCCACACAGGCAGTTCTGACTGCCACTACGCCTTTGGGTTCATGAAAGCTCATTGGATTGAATGTCTCGGAACTGTGGAAGATAATCTCAAAGCTGGCACGACCGCATGGCTTTGATTTCCCAAGAAGAAAGCAAGTCTCCATTGTGCGGCAGCGATGGGGCTCCAGATGAAACATTCCAAAGGAGCATGAATCCAAGCAGTCTGTGAATTCAGCGAGCGATACATGGGCAGCACATTGAGCATGCTCTCCCCCCCCCCCCTTTCCCCCCCCCCTCCCCATAAAGTTGAACACGTGATTCACATGGTTACAAACAACTGACCGGTTAAGCATAGCGTGACGGACGCCAACGGCTTTTGAGACTTCTCAGGGAGAAAGAATATCGGAGCTGTGGCCGGGTCACGTCGGTTAGCAACGACCTGCCATCGCAGACGCATCAGCAACCGGAAGGAATAAGCCAAGAAGAGGCTCAGAGGCCATCTTTCTAGCCGTTCTCAAGCACCCCTCTACTTCCTTCCCAGTCGCCGTCTTAGGTCTCATCATCACCAAGGGATACACGTTATAATTAACGTTCCTCGGTTCAATAGCAAGCGGAAAAAGAAGTTGGTTGAGAGAGAAGACTACGAGGACAGCCACCCAGTTTTTATTCATATTTCACAATGCGGACTCACAACGTACATGGATGGGGGCGACCTCCCAAAAAAAAAAAAGAAAAAAGAAAAACGGCCCTCAGTAGAGTGGTTCCTAAATGTACGAACGAATGGATAGCGACAGCGATGCTCGGTTAAGGTTTTGAATGATGAATTTCTGGCATGAACGAGTGCGTGTCATACATGCAAGTGGGTGAACGAGATTAAGGAGGAGGGAGAAGGGAGAGCGTTATAATGATCAGTCCGTGATAATGGGAATTCTGAGCAAAAAAACACCAGAGGGTCGTGACAGAGCGAAGAAGACGGGAGGAGCGTATTTAAATCAACAAGGGTAGAAAAAGATACCATGCGAAGATAGGAACGTCAACAAGACAAAAAGTCCGCGCTGAACCCTTGTCAGTGGGTAAGCCAAGGTGAGCAAACAAAGGACCCTCCGTCCATGCATCCGGTTTTTAAAAGCAAGGTAGATAAGAAAGGGGAACACATGAAACCATTGACGATTTGCAATCCAACATCCCAAGGGTATGAGCCTAGAATGAGTATAAAAAAAACCTGTCACCGATGTGTATGTATATGAAAAATGTACGTTCCCAACACGTGAGTTGTCAAAACTGCGATAGAATGTAACGATCCGGCAACCCTCGTAATGCACGTAAAAAAAAAGGGGGGGGGTGAAGGATGGGGAAACGTGGAAAGGAGACGAGTGGGAGGCATTGAAGGAAAACAAAGACACTTTGTACTGTAAGACAAGCACAGAGACGAATGGGTCAAACCCCCGAGAGTTCAGAGAGAGAGATATATATATATTACGACAAACTAGGGTACTTGCATTCTTTTGTTAGGACTTCGATGGGTTGCGAATTTCCGAGCAGCGATTTGACGAAAAAAAAAAGAAAATGAAGCTGTCGTATCTGTGGCCATTGTGAGTGGTACGGTAAAGTCCAGCGGGTCGTCGAGTCGTCCAAAGGTAATATAAAAACAATGAGGGTGGCGGAGATAAGGAAATAGCGAAAAGGGTCAATTCCGGGCTTCATGAAGTGAGTCAGTGTAGAGTAGTTGTGACCTTGGGACTACGACATGATGAGCGCCAAGGGTGTTCCAGCCTGCCACATACGTGAGGGTTGCGATGAGGGATGTAAGGGTACGAGTGATATGATGAGCACGATGCGAGGTGGGTATAGAAACGAGAACAAGGACGAGCAAAAAGTCACATAGTTGTAGTTCGAGCGAAGCAATGTCCGGAAGTGAGGGTAGTTTGAAGGAATGCCAAAGTAGAAAGGAGTGACTAGATGATAACGGAAGTCTATAAAGAGCCCTCCCTGTTGGGTGAAAGACTCCAGTACAGCATGACCAGATTAACCCAGAGTGGAGTGAGCGAAAGTCCCCCGAACGCCGGAAAACGGCCGTCATGACGACGAAAAATTCCTCGCTCTGGCTCGTGATTTGCGTCGAGATTCGAGTCTTCAATGCCAAGGCGGCATCGTGAGTATCAGCGCAAGTCAGAAATGGAGACACGTAAAACGTTTAAAACCCACTCACGGTATTATTCTCCGTTTTAGGGTTGTCCCTGCGCCCGTGCCCGTGTCGTCTCCGGTTCCTGCTCCAGCTCCAGTGTCGGGTCCAGTCCCAGTTGCGGGATCGACCGCACCATCTCCAGTTGCGGGATCAACCGCAGGATCCCCAGTTGTGGGATCAACCGCACCATCCCCAGTTGTGGGATCAACCGCACCAGCCCCAGTGGCGGGATCGGCCACGCCACCAGCCCCAGCTGTGGGTGCAACGACACCACCAGCATCGGGACCAACATCGCCTGTGCCGATCGTATCCCCATCGCCATCTGCACCTGCGCCAATCCCAGCACCAATTTGAGTTTCTGTGGGTGTGGGCGTTGTTATTGCTGTCGTTGGAGGTGAGGGTGAGGGTGGTGCAGGCTCAAAGGTCGTAGTCGTATGAGTAGTAACGCCATTTGCGAACCCAAAAGGAGCCTCTTCTGCTTGTCCTGTAGAGTTGATTCTCGTGTTTGCGACAATTTTCGCATTTCTTCCATTGTCGTTCACGAATGCGATTACAGGGTATGCGACGAAGAGAGTGAGGAGAGCCACGAGGAGGATAACGATGGTTGCGATGTTGAGGAAGCCGCGCCACCCCATTGCGCGTCCGCCACCTCGGTGGTCCCTTGAAAGATGAAATAGTAGGAGGGATGAAGAAAAGGTGGGTGGGAAGGCAATGAAAGTCAATTGTTGGTATACCATTATTATTATTAAAAAAAAAAAAAAAAAAAAAAAACGACGGGAGGGGGACGTACTTTTCATTGGGATCATGAAGCAGATCGACATCGTCCGTAGGACCGGTCTCATCTACCTCGGGGTCGTAAGCATACGCTATCAAACCTCGTTCTGTTTTATGTTGAAGAGAGGCGGGGTACTTTGAGTCTGAAGACAACGAGAATATACTATCCCGATTAGACGTCACGGAGCCTCTTTTCCCTGGACTTGCAAAAGGATTGGGAGGGGCTAAAAGCCCCTGCTCGTCCGTTGTACCCGAGGTGTTGTAAGATTGATCGGTTAGGTATTGGGATTGGCGGGTGCTCGGGGGGCCAGAAGGACTGAGCAGTGCATCGTCAGCGAAACGATATAGGATCATGGAGCCACGTGAGCTGAGCGCGCCCGGTAGGGGAGTTGAGGACAGGACGCGAGACTCCTCTGAGGCAATGCGATTGATGTGGGTGCTACCTGTTGAGCCAGGGCGGGCAAAGGGTGAGGAAGGGCCTAGTGGTGAGGGAGAAAAAGTGCGTGGGGCAGGCCGTAGAGAGACGGGGGGGATGGGTGTGGGCGATGTTGGTGATCGTGGGGGAGGAAGCTCATTATTATAGGACGATGAAGAGCGTGAATTGAGAGAGGTGGGTTGGGTTGAGGAAGACGATGAGGTGGTTGTGTCTGGAGGATGCGGAGAGTTGGTGGCGGGTAAAGACTGGGTGGATGACATGGGCAGAGGGGAGAAGCCCTGTGGTAAAGAAAGGGGGAAAAGGAGAGGGGAGGGAGGAGGGGAATACTCTAATGGTTGGTATTGACGTTGGTCGTGGAAGAAAGGTTGGAAGGAGGAAGGACGGGAGTCGTCGGTGGTCGTAGTTGATGGAGGGAGGGGAGGAACGGCAAATTGAGCAACCTCATAATTTCTCACCCAGGAACCATTTCGCGAGGTACCAGCCATGAGAACAAATAAAAGATTAGCGATGGGTTGATGGGAGGGCACAGCGACGGGCTTCAAAACGTGAATCACGACTACGCTGACCCCCTCCTGCCTCCTCACTCGACGCACAGAGTACCCCTTATGGCTGTCTCTCCTTTGTTATTCGGTTCAACTGCGGCCTTGTGTCGCCGCTTTGGACAACGCCCAACCCCTCTATCGCCACCGCAGCCCCTGAAAATTATTCGGATGCGTGCCGTCGTGCACAAGCCCCTCTTCCCTTATCGTCAACGAGGCGACCATCAGGTCCCATTCCACCCACCTCATACCGCGACTCGGACCCGATAACGTCTGCATGTGTGTGTGTTTTTTTTTTTTTTCAAACCCGAAAGTATTCCCACGAAAGCAGGGTCGATATCCATTTCATGCGATGCGGGCTTGATGTTTCTGCCAGTGCTGTATCTTACCAGTATGGGACGAATGGTAATTTTATACATGCGTCGAGCAATCACCTTTCATTCTAGGACAGATATAATGGAGGTGACGCTGCGTCATGTTGTCTTCGGTGCCTTGCCAGAGCATCTGCTGCCCTATGACCCCTCGAGCTTGTCCGACATGTCTGGCATTGACCGATTCCCTCCAGAGCTCATTGATCACATTATCCACCATCTCGCAGAGGACAAGCCTCCCTACGCGCCATCTTCTCTTTCGCTCTCTTCTATCGCATCGCGCGATATCGAATAGGCTCTCTTCTCTCTGCCACCCCTTGTGGAGTCTCTACGTATTGATCGCACGATGGATCCACCAGACGACAACTCGTCAACATCACACGTGTTTCGATCGTTAGAGTCTACGAAGAGACGACCGAGCTCAAACGCATTTTACACAACCACCCCGCGATAGGACGAGAACGCTGCCGACCTACCCTCACCCATCTTGTGATCTCACAATTTGCATATGCCTAGTCTACAAGACCTGCAACCGTGCACTTTTCTCGGACATTGATCCCTTCATCCTTGATGACAGAACCAACAAAACCTGGAGTGTCCTGGTGATGTCGCCCTGTTGCAAACGACGCCGATCATGGAGAAACGATAAAAGTATATTCTAACCGAACTCCTTTCCAGGACCATATGGATTGCCGAAACAGGGTTCCAGAGTAACGCCTACGAGGTGTCGATGATCGTACGCCTCATTTGGTGACATCGGAGGAGGTAAGGACTTACAGCCTTGCTTCAAAATTTCCCATTGGACCGATTTCTTGGCGCTCGTCCTCGGAAGGGTCCTACTCAATATTCGCATTACCTCCAGCTCGTCTAATGCTACAGATAGTGCATCATCGTCATAACACACCGTCATGTTGACCACTTTCATTTCCCCAAATCTCTGATCGCTCACACTGTTATCGAGCTTGTCCCATGGTTTTCCCTGGATCTGATCAAGAGTGGCATCGCCCAGGAACATGACCATGAGATTGAGCGTGTGGAGAATGTTCATTCCGGGAAAGTTATCTAGCTGCGAAATTAACCAAGGGAATTGGGTGATAGTCCCCGGCCAGTCCTGTTCCTCCGTCAGGACGAGCGTGAGTGATGTGAGTCGAGGCATCCAGGACACTTGTACCCATAATATTGTGCCTGGCTGAGAGACTGACGCACAGAAAAAAAGAGGCACGCGCGCCATCAATATGAGGAAAACGGTTAGACGCGATCGTGCAACACACTTTCAATGGGAGCATCGATTGCAAAAGAGTTGATGGCGAGAGGCAAGGTTTTCAACCATACCACCAGAGCTTCGTAATCTTCCGTACTTTGTGGCTTGGTCAGTGAGAGATGCTTGAGCTCGCTGAGATCCAACGCTCCTGATATCCGTTGAAGATATGATGCGAGCCGTACATCACGAATATAGTGGCATTCTGAGAGATCCAAATAAAGTGACCTGGCCTTTGCCGGTGGAGTGGGTCTGGCTCCGTCGTCAGCGTTCAAAGAGTCGTCGGGGAGTGGAAATGATGACATCGTGGTTCTTGTAATCGAAAGGTGGTCAAGCGCAGTGCAGGCCGATAAGAAGGTCGGGTCAAATTCTCGAAGTCGCCCCAGGGACAATGCTTTGATCGTCGGTCGGCAACATTCCGCCCAAAACTGGGGCTCGAACTTGGTGTTATCGTTGATGGAGGATAGAATACCCCGACCGCGAATACTCAATTTGGTGAGATTGGGCATCAGTCTTATCGTTTGAATCAGCAGTTCAGGATCTATAAAGGACGGATTGAGGCGGGAGATATGTAAGGATTGGACGAGTGTCCATGTCGTGGGGGATGATGCGCATATCTGGGAGAGACGCTCGTTGTTTCGTCTGACTGATTGTCTGTCGTGGGTAAGAACGAAAGAGATGTGGCGGAATATATGTCGTTGAGCGGAAGCACAGAAGGACCTGGAAACCAGACTGCTCATCTTCAGAGTCATTTTGTCTGATGCGAAGTGACCGACAATCAAGTCTATCAGTTCCTGAGGAAGCGATAAGGAAGATGGCGCGGACATTCCAAGAGTCGCGGTTAGAGGAGTGACAAGGCATTGAAGGTATCTGCCGTCACACCGCAGCCACCCACCACGTGGGTTGATGGCCACATTGTCTTCATGAAAGCGTGAGTCAGGCAGGCAGTGAGTGACCTGATCAACAGAATAATATAAATTTCTCTCACCAAAACGTCGGTCTCAAGGCTTCTGCCCATTCGCATATCCTAGCAACTCAACCACTCTTATTCTTTTACCATGCTGATCTTTGTCCAGGCCCTCATCGCTCTTGAGGTCAACACATCGGACACCATTGATAATGTCAAGGCAGCGTAAGTTCCCTTCTTTCGGCAGTCGAACAATGTATTCCTGCGTGAGTACACACAGCGAGTGCGCTTCCCCATGGTCTTGCGATCCAACCATCAACATCTCAGCAATCCGCATTTCAGTGCTCAACCACAGCTTTGAGCAAAGATGTCTACTACTAGTGGAACTAAACGTGGGTAGGGCGACGCGAGAGTATCAAGCATTATCTGCCATGACGACTGTCGATGTCATATCCATCATCCTCTAACAGTGAGTGGGCACCAACTCGGATCAGGGCACATTGACATGGCATAGATCATGAACTTCCTCTGATCTGAAGCCTACCCTCTAATCCGTTTGACGTACGTCGTATGAACTGCTTGTTATGACTGCCCAGCTGACACTCATTAACATTTCATTCCGCCGACATCAATATTATGCCAGGGTTTCCGTTAACAGTGGTATTGTACAAAGCCAAGGCATAGTTGAAAACGGAGATGGACGAAAGGCGATGTGCTCAATGTTCTCCTGATACTCTACGTCAAATAAGGGTCCAAAGCTCCTATCAATAAAATGATGATCAATTACTTCCCGTGTGCCGATACTAAGGGAGGTACTATGCACCACTATCCTGCCAGGGGTTGGATATTTTTCATTCGACCCATTCCGTTGTGCTCGTCCTCGGAAGCGCGCGACGTCGACCACTTTTATTTCGTCAAACGTCTGAACGCTCAAGCAATTATCCAGCCTTTTTCCAGTGTTCCCCCTCGGGCTGCTTGAAGGTGACCACAGTTTGATACGTGATCAAGAGAATGAGGGTGCGGAGAATGTTGTTTCCAGGAAAGCCATTGAGCTGCGAAATCAACCAAGGGTAGTCGGTGGGTAAGTACTCATCCCCCATGAGGGTGATCGTAAGTGATGCGAGTTGAGGCAGCCAGCATGGCTGTATTCATGAAAGCTCGCTATCATCAATATGACGGCAGGATTGTACGAGGTCGTGCATCATACCGCCGCCATACGGAGCAACGGAGTTGATGGTGAGTGGCAGGGTTTTCAACCAGGCCACCAGTTCTTGGGGTACTCCCCTGTCAGTGAGGTCAATCAGCGAGAGATGCCTGAGGTGATCAACATCCGCGTTTGATATCCGCTGAGGGTCTTCTGCTCTTCTGCAGGGGATATACTACGTAGGCTACCGGTTCTTGAAAGGTTTAGATAAAGTGATCTGACCTTTAGGCGTGAGATGGAAACGACTCTCGTGTAAGTGTTTGACGTATCGTCGGGGATGGAGTGATGTCAACCAAGTTTCTGTAATTGAAATATGGTAAAGCGCAGAGCAAGCCGATTAGGAGGTAAGGTCAAATTCTCGAACTTAACTAAGGGATAGTGCCCTGACTATTGGTCGGCAACATCCTGCCCAAAACTCCCGTTCGAGACTGGTAGCTAGACCGAGGCAAAATGGGTAGGTGCGAGCATCAATGCACAATATATTGAGATTGGGGAATAATTGTACTGTTTAAAAGGACGGGTCGACGCGGAACCCCCAAAAAGTATGAAAATTGCACGAGTGCTAATGTCGTGGATAATAATTTGCATATATTTGAAAGGCACTCGTTGTTAGCTTTAACTGGGTCGTCTTTGTTAGGGCGTAAGAGATGTGGCGGAATAGATGTCGTTGTCGTTGAGCGGAAGCGCAGAAGGACCTGCAAACAAGACTAGCAGACTTCAGACCTTCATTATCTGACACAAGATCGCTGAAAATTATGTCTACGAGTTCCTGAGAAAGCAAGTGAGAACCAGGTGTGAGCATTGCAAAAGTTGGAGAATTAGACGAGGGACAGGCCGTTGAAGGAATTGTGGCGTGGGTTAATGCCTTAGCTGAGCACTGAGCAGGTCCAATTGACGAAAGCCTTGTTGGCACTACTTGACAATTAAATGACGGATCTCAGAGAATAAGAAAATACCTTGTCAGAATAGATACACCTCTCCGGAATACGTAAAAACAAAGCAGAATAGTGACGAGGCCGACTCGACATGTGAACAATTCCCACGGAAGAGTACACGCGCCACACGATTTTCAGTATGGCTTGATTTTTTAAAACCGGGAGTATTCTACTTTGACCGGTTAAAGTACTCTACAGTCTGTCTGAAAACCTAATATAGCATGAGTCTGTCTATCTACTCTGTGTCTATAACAATAAATTACACTAAAGTTAGCAGAAGTCGCATTATTTCTCGGCTATAGTCTACTGATCCAAGGCGCGTGACGCCAAGAAGCTACACGATTTCAATAAACATTCCCTACCAACAAGAGTGTAAAAGGTCGGAGCCGTTAAAAATGGTGCATAGCGATAGATGGGTGGGATACGACACTTATGAACGAAGGTGATGCGAAAAGAGCGAGTTCGACCACTTGCGAGAGAAATACATTCCACCACAAGGTGGGTGCAGCAATAAATGTTCGTTCTTCTATTCCTCTCTATGGAGCGTGAGTTTTACCATAACGTGGAATGAGCAACAGACTATGCGAGGAGCATCGTGTGTGTCGCGCCCGGCATGACCAAGGTTGCCAAATGCATCGGTATAGGGGGATGACGATTAGGGACGCATTAGCATCAAGGAGCTGACTGGACGCTCAAGAGAGAGCACGAACGGTGTGATAGGCAAGGGCAGAGTATCTTTCCTCTGGCATATGGCTCTTATATGTTTCTCAAAATGTACGTAGTACTGCCGGTTCGACAAGTTGCCAACGATACAAGTTTAGACACCAATGTGGAGCGGCTGCGTGTGGCGGCTGCAATGCGCGGTACCTAGTACCCTGATTTGATTACTACAGCGCCCGGAATGTTGCTCAAAAGGCTAAATTGGGTCTTGTAGCGGCGTAGCGTTGAGGGGCAACGAAGGACTGCCCTCACCGTCGAAAGGCGAAAGGTGTGACATTTGAGGCAAGTATAGGTAAGATGCTATGTCCAAGCTGTCAACCTCAGGGTATACAAAGTCATAGTTTCCTTCAATGGGTAAACAACCGAAGGTCCAGGTCCATCAAAGCTTAATCGGCAGCGATCGCACTAGGCGGCTATGAAGTTAACAATGTCAATGTCACCTGAGGGTTGGTAAGGTCGGAAAGCCGTCGTTCAACGTTTTCCTGGAGCCATGAAGAATGAGTATTCTAAATAGGCAAGGCGAAAGGATCCTTACTTACATCTCTTCGCCAAAGGGTCAAGATACTTCTCCTTGAATCCTTGCAGCACCGGCATCAAAGGGGAAAAACGCGGCCATATAGCGATACTGCGTTCTTAACCAATACAGCATCCAGTGCGCACCAATCCCGTTCCCATGTGCAAAGTCGCCCATCTCATCAGCACATAGGCCGACATGACAAAAAATAAAATTCTGCTTGATAAAATTTTTGACTCAGTGAGTTGAAGCATCGCAGAGGCTCAGAAAAGTGCTTCCACGTCGACTCCGTTGAAGACTAAAACCGCAGATAAAATTAGCACGCGACCAAAACGAGAATGGTGAGGAGCAGTCAGTGTCAGAAAACTTATAATCATGTGTAACCTGCAGAACCAAGCTACCTGCGTGTCATTGGGAGAAACGACGTTAATGCAAAGTTAAGGGAATACTTGATGAATTGTTTGCATGTATGTTGTTCGCAGCGTGGCGACAGTCGGCGGCTCAGCTGACAACCATGAGTTGCTTCCAAGGTTACGCAAATATGGATAAACATACGATAGTCCCATTCAGAACACCAACAATATAAGCTCTTCAGCATCGTAGAAGGTCACCTCTAGCTGAGTCAATCAATTAAAGCACTCAACACCCCAGCTTTGGTCCGTTTGCTGCAGTGAGTTCTGTTCCCGCCATAATTCATTCCGCATACTTGTCATGATTGTTGTAAGGGCTATCTGAATTGAGAGGTCGGTATTCCACAAAACGAGAATTGAATTGAATTCAAAACCGTGATTGTGTTTAATTTGGTGAGGTGCTGTCACGTGACCAACTAAGCGGCCAGACGCGCGCCGAGTCTTGCGGGCAATTTCACCCTCGCGACGGGTTTCTTGTTCCCACCCCATTGTAAGATAGATAGATCATTTATTGGCACAACATTCCTGTGGGGCCTGGCCTGGCCCCTGGTGCCTTGGAGGATGTCGTTCTATTAATATAGGTTTGGTCACCACGTGCCGGCAAGATCCTACAACGCAAACTGCAAATGTGCAATGCAATCGCAAACTCATCCTCCTTTGTCTCGCAGATCCATTGTTATATATCATTCGGTCCCCCATCCCATATGCGCTCCGTATACAGCTATCTTCCATTGCAAATCGTTCTCGCATTAACAATCTGAGGTACAAAACGTATGCCGTGGGAAGCTGAAGGGTTTTTGCCCATTTTGTTGAGTATCAAGGTTGTTCACCTATCGATTGGGTTCTACTGCTTTTTGGAGAACGAAAAGCATGAAATCTGACTTCTGTGATTGCTTTTGTTTTCTTGCTCCAGCAAAACCTTAACGTTCACGTTGCCCAATTAGTAATACGGAAGCAAATGTCAGTCACTATCATCTCAGATACTGATTACATCCGACGATCTTCATCCTTTACAGATTATCCTCGGGTATTTCGTTCCATGGGAGAAGGACAACGATTGGTTGGACTTGAGATATCTCGAATCCATTTCCCGGCTGTTGTCATCAACCTTCCAAGTTGTGGGAAACTGGGCGGAGAAATCCAGACAGAACGAAATCCACACCTCATTGCTTTCATATCCGGATGACATGAGAAGCACGCCAAGGGGCCTGGACAGCTCAGATGTAGGTAGAAAGTCTACTCGTTGTGCGTCTGATAATGCAAAGTGGATATACAGCTGCACAATCCTTCCCAGTTCGTCAATTCGCCCGAATGTTCAACCAACTACGGATCAACCCCATAAACTAATTGGCACTGGTTAATATTAATCCATTTTCGGCGAGATCGGTGAGGCCCTTGGCCTTGAAAAACCCACGGCCCTACTCTCAACCTGGATGGAGAAGCCGCCCACATTCACGGTTGAGGCGGAGGTATAAATCTCGTAGGTCAAGTTTTAGTGCTCTTCACCTTTTTTGTAAAAACTAATCTCATTGTTCTGTGACATTCCTTGACTGTCATTCTTTTCGTGTTCTAGAACTCACCACATGAGAATGTTCTCCTCAATAGTTCGTGCTGGCCTCCTCGCTGCTGCATTTGGTGTTGCCCAGGTTTCTGCTACCCAAAGCCTGAGGCTCTCTGTCATTGGTGCGACCTACCTTATCTTTCCACGCTCTGTATTACGTCTGAAACACTTTCATACAGGCGAAACATCCTTCGTTGATATTGACAACCTCAAGCTCGTGGCTAAAATTACCAACACCGGGGATGAGACCCTCAAGGTTTTGCACGACCCCCTAAGCGCCTTGTCCACTCTCCCCGCCAACACTTTCACCGTCACTCATATGAGTGGTGCTCTTGCTCAATTCACTGGTATCAAGGCCAAGTACTCGCCAACGGCTGCCATCACAGCTGGCTCATTCACTGTTATCCTTCCTGGAGCAATTGTCACCGTCGAACACGATTGTAAGTACCCTTATCTGCTGTCATGAATCAATATGTTTACGTGCGTTCTGAACAGTCTCCCAGGCATACGATCTCTCCAAGACCGGGGCTGGTATCTACACCATCGTGCCGAATAAGCGCTTCTTAATCGTCGATGATAACAACGATGTCTCCACCATCCTCGCTACTACACAGTCTCACATCGCTAAAGTCACTGGTCGTCTCACTGCCTCTTCCCAGAATGTACTTACCAAGCGCGAAAACTATATTGGTTGCGATGACTCGCAACAAACCTCAGCCGGCATCGCTGGTTCCAGTGCTAATGCATACGCTTTCACTGCTTGGAAGTACGTAATAATCATGTTTACTGAATACATGAAATGTTGATATGCACCGGACAATTTTAGCTACGTGAACTCCGTCGCCGTTCCTACCCCTCGCTTCGAGGCATGGTTTGGCGAATGGGACTCTGGACATCGTACCACCGTTCTCTCCCACCTCACCCTTATGAAGATGACCAACTTCTTCTCCTTCACTTATGATTGCACTTGCACTGACCCAGGCACATTTGCCTACGTGTTCCCCGATCAGTGAGTCCATTTTTGCCCACATCTTAAATTGTAGTTGATTAAACTCCAATAAGATTTGGCACTATCTTCCTCTGTGGTGCCTTCTGGAACATAGCTCCCATGGGTACCGACTCCTCGGTATGCTGCCACACTGCCGTTGCTCCCAGAAATGGTGTCTGACATGTGTATAATTAGGGCGGAGCTGTCCTCCACGTAACGTCTCTGTTTACCACCAACGGTGGCACAGATGAGAATGCCTACGGCCAATCTCAAAGTATGGCCCTGGCTAGTAGTGACCCAGCAGCTGCTATCATGAACGCTGACGCTTACGAATACTTCGCTGAGAACACTCCATTCCTAGTCTAAAGAATTCATTTTGAGCATTCGCGCCTGATCTACTCTTAATCGCTATTCCTCCCTTTCCTCTGATCCACGTATAGTTTGTTATAAGTATGTTTGTAAAGGTTACTGGTTTTGCCAGTGTTCACAAACATGGAATTTTGATGTGTTGCGAGCGATGGCGACAGCATTAGGGAAAACCCCGGATATATAGCTAATACTACGTCTAATTTATTTTTATTTTTATTCGCTTTGTGCTAGTTACTGTATGAGAAATACACAATTCATACATGCCCCACCAGCGACTTGGATGCGTTGGACTTAATTCTGACCGTGACGACATTTCCTGGGACAACCGGTGACGGGGATACTTGACTTAACTGCTGCTGAAACCACCAGCGATGTGGCAACGGACAATAAACTGGACTTACATCGGGACGATCGGTGACCGGGACATTTGATGGACTCATTGATTGATTGATTGATTGATTAACTGATCGTCCGGTATTTTTGTCTGCATTTATTCTCTAAGCTATAGTAGACTCCCTCCTAGTGCATACGTCTCGTAGGGCATAGGTTTACGCGATCCACCGACGTGGTTCCCAGTGATAGGGCGTAACTCCCTCGTACCGCATAACGCATAGCCCCATCTGGGTTCGTAAGACATACGTGGGAGCATGATTGGAAGTTTGAAATACGGAAAGACATACCCATAGTACATGGTCACCTGTATACGAGGCGAATATACCATCTAACCCCATATGGTAACTCTCTTCAAAGTCATGACCGGGCATAACCCGGGGGTGTCCACGGAAACTATACGCTGATCTCAAAGATGTCACCGGCACCGTTCGTCACAGAACTAGCCCGTGGACTTGAAACCTAACTCCTCTCACTGGAGCGAATGTGCCAGGTCACTGTCACAACAAAGGTGCCGAGCGTAAGTGAATCAGGACTACTATTATACTTCAGCCTATTTCCCGTCTCATCTGTCTTTTCTCCAATAATTGCATATAGTATGTAGTGAATCTTCAATGCGAACCCTTCCAGCATCAAGAAACCAAGGAAACGATTCCACTAACGGCGGCGGAGCAAAATGGTATACCCAATCACAGGGAAGTTTTCCCCATCTCGTTTCACGTTGTTGCTGTTCGGAGATCCAACGGCATAGCATAAGACTTCAATGATTGCTGTCTTGATCCAGCGAACACATCTATATTGAAAGGTTGCCAGTGATTCCCGCAAGTCACCGCATCGCTCAATCAGGAGATGCGGAAGCCAAAGTACCGTATGCCACTTTTCGGATCGTCGATCCATCGACGATCGCTATCCTCACCACGAGGCCTGCTAGTAATTAACATGCTTACCCATTCCATTCTGTTCATCCTGCAAAATAATGACGTTTGCTACCAACTACTATCCATAGATGTCGAACCTCGATTCCACTCACAAACCCAGAATCTGCACTGCTAATCGGCTCCGGCACTTCAATAAACCTTGACAATTTCAAAGCCCCTTATGAGCCTGCTCTTCGGAAATCTCACCGGAGCATTCGTCCGCTTTGGAGCTGTTGTCCTTCAAGCTGGTCAAGATAGCACGCAAGTCGACAACGTCACTCTTGAACAGGCTGCACAGGAATTACGTAGGGCTGCCACCAAAAACGCATTATACTTCGTCTATCTTGGTACGTTGCCGTACAAATCGCCATGCGCTACGTGTGTGTTATTCATTACGGCAACGTACATCATGATGCACATATGGGTTTATACCTGCGAAGTGAACACAAAGCGGATACGAGAACGCTATCTGAAAGCCGTTCTCAATCAGGATATTGAATCCTTCGATAACGTTGGCGCTGGAGAGGTAGCAACCCGCATCCAAATGGATACATGTCAGTCCTCCGTGCCTCTTTCTTTGTCTGTTAAGATGTATTCCTCATTGGCTCTTTCTTTAGATTTGATCCAAGACGGCACCTCTGAGAAGGTCCCTACAATGTTAAAACTTCTTTCCACGTTCGCCACCGGCTTCAGCATAGCCTTCGCCCGCGAATGGCGTCTTGCTCTCTCCCTATGTTCCATCATACCGGGGTTAGGTATCTGTGATGCTCTCATGAGTAGAGCCCTCAAGAACAACAAGTAGTACGTTCTCTCCCTTTAGGAAAAAATTGATTGCAAATCTCACCAACAAAAATATAGACAATACCTCCAACATACTGCGAGTGCAGGGACCCTCGCCGAAGAGGTTATCTCCTCCATTCGTACCGCTCGGGCTTTGGGAATGCAAAAAGTGCTGTCTGACCTGTATAATGTTCACGCCTTCCGCTGTCAAACCTCGGAATTCAAGTCTGCGATATGGTCTGGTGCCGTATTTGCCATCATGTGGTTCACCATTTACGGGTCTTATGGCCTCAGCGAGGATGCATTCATTCATTCGTTCATTGGAGACTTACGTCTTCTCACTATCCAGCTTTCTCGCTTGGAACCACGCTGATTAATCGCGGTCTAAGTACGATGACTTATAATATATGGTTACTCCAAAACTGACCTTCTACCATCTTAGCTACCCCGGGAAGAGTCACGACCGTCATTATGTCTATCTTGATCGGTTTCTTCTCTTTCGCCATGTTGGCACCCCAAATACAAGGTGAGTAATACTTCATTCTTCCTGCCCATTTCAAGCGCCTTAGGCTCTCTAAACTCCCCCCACAAAAGCAATAACAACCGCTTGTGCCGCCGCCGCCAAGATCTTTGCCACCATCGATTCCACATCGTTAATTGATCCTTCCAGCACCGAAGGAGCTAAACCTGACACCGTGCACGGCACAATCGCATTCAGCAATGTCAAATTCCGGTACCCTGGCCCGCGGTCGAAGTCCTTAAGGGACTTTCGGTGACTTTCAAAGCTGGAAAGACTACGGCGCTAGTGGGCGCTTCTGGGTCCGGCAAATCTACGATTATCTCTCTGATCGAGAGGTTTTACGATCCTTCGAACGCTAAAGAGGAAGGGGACAAAGGTTCAGTTTCGTTGGACGGTAACGATTTGAAGACCCTCAATGTCAAATGGTTGAGATCCCAAATTGGACTAGTCTCGCAGGAGCCCGTTCTCTTCAACACTACCATCAAGAAAACGTCGCGTACGGTCTTATTGGATCCCATCTCGAGACTTGCACTGAGGAGCAAAAAATTCAACTGATTCAAGAGGCTTGTCAACGAGCCAATGCCCACGATTTCATCTCTGCACTTCCAAGTGGATACGATACCCAAGTCGGCGAACGAGGCCTCCTTCTCTCTGGTGGTCAAAAGCAACGTATTGCCATCGCCAGAGCTATCATCTCCAACCCGAAAATATTATTGTTGGATGAAGCTACTAGTGCGTTGGATACGCAATCGGAAGGAGTGGTTCAGGACGCCTTGGATAAGGCTAAAGTGGGGAGAACGACAGTTGTGATTGCACATCGGTTGTCGACGGTTAAGGACGCAGATGTGATTTACGTACTTGGAGAGGGAATGCTAGTTGAGAGTGGGAGCCACACGGAGTTGTTGGAGAGAGGTGGTGCATACAGGAGGCTCGTTGAGGCCCAGCAACTAAGAGAGACTAGGACGGACGGAGTGAATGACGAGAGTTCAGGAACTGTTACGCCAATGGTGGAGAGACTGACGAGGGACTGGTGAAGAAGCGGGGAAGGGGTGCTAGTATTGGTGGAGCATCGGTCGCATCAAGCAGGTTCAAGGACCTAAAGAAACCCGAAGATACGACCAGGGAATACGGCTTGGGCCATATCTCTTATAGGCTGGCCATGCTGGTTCGTGAAAACTGGACAATGTATGGCTTTGGTACCATTGCCGCTGGTGGTGAGTCTGTTTCGCTGTTCATTCGACTTCGAGGCTAGACAGGTCGCTGATGTGATCTTTAAAAGTTACTGGAGCAGTTTACCCTGTTTATGGAATTGTATTCTCAAAGGGTATCGATGTATTCTCGTATGACGATCCTGGTCGACGCAGGTTTGAAGGAGATCGTGTTGCATTATGGTAAGTAGAACCCTGATCCAATTTGTAGTTCACCTGATTAGATGGTGATGTAAACAGGTTCTTTGTGATGGGCATTGTTGCTACGATCGCATTGGGAATACAAACATACCTATTCGGCGCTACCGGTGCATTACTCGCAACAAAACTACGTATCCTAGGATTCAAGAACCTGCTCCGTCAAGATGGTTAGCGATTTTTATCTTTATCGCTTTCCAATGTGCGATGTCTAACTGCCACCTACCTGTTTGCAGTGGAATATTTCGATAGAGATGAAAACACAGCTGGAGGGCTAACCGCCAACCTCAGCGAGAATCCTCAAAAAGTGAACGGTGTCGTTGGAGTGACGCTTGGAATGGTCATTCAATCCATTTCTACCCTCGTCATCGGTATCATCATCGGTCTAACTTACATCTGGAAAGTCGGTCTCGTTGGGTTAGCCTGCGCACCGTTCCTCATCTCCGTCGGTTTCATCCGTCTGGTAAGCCACATCACATTGTCATTTGCATCAATAGTATCATTTAACCTCATATTCAGCGAGTCCTGGTCCAACGCGACGAGCAGAACAAAGCCGCCCACAATGCCTCAGCTCAACTAGCCTGCGAAGCCGCAGGCACCATCCGAACCGTCGCCTCCCTGACTCTAGAGTCTCACTGCTTAGACCAATACAGTCAAAGTCTGGAAATCCCTCGCCGCAACTCAAACAAGACATCCATCTGGAGTCATGCGCTCTTTGCGTTTTCGCAAGCTAGCGCGTTTTGGGTCATTGGACTCGTATTCTGGTATGGTGCCACTTTGGTGTCGAGATTGGAAGCTACCGTTTTCGAGTTTTTCGTCTCGTTGATGGTGGGTGTATCCTCCCTCTTCGTGCAGTGTGAGACGAAAACTGAATCTTGATGTTGTGTGCAGAGTATCACGTTCGGTGCGATGCAAGCAGGGAATGTGTTTGCCTTTGTTCCAGATATATCAACTGCTAAAGGCGCAACGACGTCACTCCTCAAACTCATGGATTCCACACCTGAAATCGACGCAGACTCTTCGGACGGCTTGCCCGTCAATTCGGAAAAATCAGAAGGGCACATTCGGTTTAAGGATGTCCACTTTTGGTATCCCACTCGGCCGGGAGCGAGGGTATTGAGAGGGATTAATTTGGATGTTAAACCCGGTACCTACGTTGCGCTCGTTGGCGCTAGTGGATCAGGGAAAAGTACGGTGTAAGTGCACACATACGCGCTGAAATTGAGTTGCTGATGGTGCGTTGGAAGAATTCAACTATTGGAGCGGTTCTATGATCCGATTTCAGGGGGGATTTACGTACGTCTCTCTCTCTTGTCCTCTTTCTTCGGCTTATTGTCCACGCACAGCTGGACGGTGGACTCATCTCCGAATTCAACGTGCAAGATTACCGAAAACAAATCGCATTGGTTTCGCAAGAGCCCACCCTCTACGCTGGTTCAATCAGATTCAACGTCCTTCTCGGAGCTACGAAACCCCAAGAGGAGGTAACGCAATCGGAGGTCGAAGAAGCTTGCAGAAACGCGAATATTTTGGACTTCATCAATGGATTGCCCGAGTGAGTTGTGATACCGGAGCTAGGTGAATGCTCTTGTATTTCTGACGGTGGTTTCAGTGGATTCGAAACGCAGGTTGGTTCGAAAGGGATGCAATTGTCCGGTGGTCAAAAACGTATGCATATAAATCACACTCAGAGTTCCATTATACTGATAATCTGGGTAGAACGAATTGCAATCGCTAGAGCCCTACTTCCGAAACCTAAGCTTCTCTTGCTAGATGAGGCAAGTTGTCATTCCCAGACCTCCACTAAATCGTTGATGGCTCATCATCGGATTTTAGGCCACGTCAGCTCTCGATTCCAACTCTGAAAACATAGTCCAAGAAGCTCTTGATCAAGCTGCGAAAGGCCGTACGACTATCGCAATAGCCCACCTATTGTCTACCATTCAAAATGCAGATTGCATGTATGTTGTTCTGTGGTTCTGTTTCGTTCCCGGTATTGACGCGCGATGTAGATATTTCATCAAGGATGGAAGAGTGAGTGAAGCTGGGACACACGACGAGCTCATAAAACGGATGGGGGATTATTATCGATATGTGCAACTGCAGGGATTGAGTATACGAACGTGATCCCCAACATACACGTACGAGCAGCAAGTAGGACATTGGCTGAGCATAATTTATCTGCTAGTAGATACGATTCTCAATGTTTAGTGTATATCCAACTTAATGTTTATACGGATACATTAATGTCCTCACGACCTTACTACGTAAACTCCCTACATCGTCATACGAGTGAAGGAATGTTCTAATCCATACCCAACTGCTGTACGATCATAAGAAACAAGTCGTACCGCTTACAATGTCCTGCAACCCGGAAACGCGACAAAGTCCACGACGACAACTTAGGCATCACTGTCAGAAATGCCAATCTGATTTCCTCATCTAAATCTCTAGTATGCATCGAAGTACGACCACCAGCCGGAGGTAGACGAATCTCGAAACTGATGAGCTGCAACCTGTCGTATCTTCCCTCTACCAAGAAGTCATCCAACAACGTCCACTTCTGCGCATCGCCTGTTGTGATAGCTTCAAAACTGTACAAGCTGATATAAGCCCGGAGTTCCTTTAGTTTGTTCTCGATAGGTAGTGTGGCCAGCTGATCCATCATCGATAGGATGGCTTCAGAAAAATGACATCTCACAAAGAGCGCGAAACGAGCCAATAAAGGCAATTTGGACAGGTCAATGTGGATGCTGGAATTTGCTCATGCACAATGTTATTATTTTGAGATAGGATTATATTATGACGAAAGAGCTCATCAGATTGCCGTACGTCAAGCGCAAGGGACGTGAGTCGTGGAAATGAGAAACATCGCATTAGTTGTTGATATTTCTGGTACTGCCTATCGAAGCGTGTGAGAATACTGAGAGTCTCGAGTGAAGTCAGATCCCGAGGGCATGAAGGATGCATCAAAAATTGTGGAGTAGAGATTTCATCCTCATCTTCACAAAAGATGGGGTATTCACCGAGGATGAGGCATTTAATGGGGACACGCGACGAAATTGGGTATTCACTGGTATTTGACGGAAATGAGAACCCCGCCCCTTTGACAGTAAAGCGAGTGAGTCAGGTGCACTGGTGGAGGACATAGGATGGGAAGGATTTCGGCCTCTGGATTAAGAGATGAGTAACTGATGAACGACAACACTTGCGAATGACGTCCTCTCTGACACTGGCTGGCAACTTGTGAAACCCGTTGTCCAGATCCCATTGAAATTTGAGGTTAATCTCTTTCAGGTTGACGGGCAATTGAATAGCACCATGCAGCAAGCTGATATATGATTGGACTTCGGAACCGAGTTCTTCGAGAGTCAGGGTATGAACAAAATCTAGGTGTGGTCGCGGACGTTCGCAGAGATCCCTAAGGTGCACATGCATGTCGATGTCCCCATTCGCAAGATTGATTGTGAGCTGACGTAAGAGATACTTGTAGGAGGGGAGAACCCATGAACCACAGACCAGGCTGCATGATTGTAAGGTGTGTACGTCATCTTTTAGTAGGCTGAGGATGCAGTCAAACAGTTCAAGGGGAAAGTCGGAGAGGTACATTTCCGTTCAGGACAAGCATGAATCGACAGAACAAATATTATTGTATCTCAACCTGATACGCAAAGGCAAGATCGACGCGAGTTCAAGTTTGCGTTCGCTATCATGTTGATTTCATCTAACTCGCGTATACGACCCGACAGATCAAATGGATTCTTCGAGATTAAAGCCATTTTTATGCGCGTTTACGGTGTTTTGAGTGTGGACGGTAACATGAAGTATCTATCGCCCATGAGCGCTTGAGCAAGGACGGCTGCAGACAGTCTGAGACAGACAAGAAATAAAAAGATGCAGCTAGAACTGAAACTGAAGAACATGTCCTACAGTGCATATCCAAGTTGACGAACGATTGCAAGCAAGGTAAACTAGGTAACAGTGTCGGACACCACGCGCCATGGCCAGGTAAATGAAATATACGACACAAATTGTGACAGGTCCGGAGCAACCTATCTCTTGTTGGCAGAACTGTTCAGAAACACCTGTCTATCAATACAAATCACCAAGCAACGACGAGCCGGTCTGCTCTGATCCAATTTGCCAAATCCATCCTCATCATGCATCAGCTCTCAGGGCCATCGCATTTAGGTTGTCCCACCCTTAGCTGACATGTCCCTGCACAGCGTTCCGTAACAGAAAATTTTGGGATTCATCACTAACTTGTTTACTGGACAGGACCGTGACCCCCTACCAAGGACGTCAACGCTTCCAATATTCGAAAATTGATCCAAATTCCCAACCTAATTGGAGATACAAGTCCTTTTGCGATCGCGTCTTGGGGAGTACATCGTCAAAGAATCTCATAATGCCCTCATCTTATTGAATGATATTGTGAAGGATCGTCTTGATATGTACACGCCACAGATTTGTGAACCTTTATTCCTTCAACAGATGGTCTAATTAGTAAGATGATCTAGTTGAAAGACGGACTTGAGTGTAACGTGACTTTGCCAACATCCATAGATGCAGCTCGACGAGTTGGTTACTGATCCAGTTGACGAATCATCCAGCTGAAATGGCAACATTTGGTGGATACGGGCTCCTCGAGTTTCAGGATGAGGCAAGTCAATCGAGGCATTGTTGAAAAGTCGATCAACGCTCGATCGAATCCCAATTATACCACACATCTGGAATTCTACTATCAGTAAGATGTGGAAATGTGATGACCATGAACGTTAATGAACGCTTTCTTAATTGATGTCGGGCATCGCAAGACAAGATGAGGTGAACGTGGCTGAGATGCCTCATATGAAGTCAATAGCACGGTCGTATCCGTCTGGAGTGATGCCAGTACCAACTACCAAGCTTCGAGATGACTGAGATCCCATGGAAATGAAGGGTGTCGAATCATTAACCGCCGTGCCCCAGTCATCGCTGCAAACACCACTGTGAAGGGGATCCGAGACCAAAAGATTGCAGTACTATGCGTGATGGCGGTGATTGTTGTACTTTAGAGGCAGGATAAAGCTATTGATAGCTATTGACAAGGGTTAAATGAATGAGGCAAGTGCATTGGTGGAATTCATCGAAAGGAAAGTCCTGGCATCAGTGCAAAGAAAGATAGGTGGGAATGGGGCGACAGGATTCACGAATTACTGCCCTGAAGCCAAGATTAGTACCGTCGTCTTCATCTTGCCCATTAGCGTCAAAATTGGCGTAATCTTTGAACCTCTCTGCAGGGTGGTTGGGTAAGAGTGTATTGCGGTCAGCAGAGAGCTCTGATTTTGGATGCGACCAGGTTCCCATCTCATAAAGAGCAAGAAGCGAAGCAGTCAGAGGTGGTGAGGTGGACAAAGCCAAAGCTGCTCAATATGCCTGTGGTTGAATGTGTCAAAGGACGGCCCAGTGTGGCCAAGGACAAGCTGTCAAAATAGCTGGCGTTGTGAGAGTACAAGAAAGGAGCATGCGACTCGACTGCAAGATATTAGGCTGTGGTTTCAATCAGTTCTGGAGGTAGCTTTGACATCCTGTCGGTAAGAATGGACTTGAAAGGAACGTCGGCTGCATACTGTTAACTTATTCAAGCCGTAAATTTGATACCACGTGTCAGACATTGAGCAATAATCAGTTCCTCGTGATCAAGAGATCGGACGGTGGGAAGGAAATATTGAGCGTGTCGTCGTTCAGCCTAGCTGATTGACCTCGACGGCGAATACAGTATAAAGAAGGCTGTGCAAGCCTTGGACACCTAGTCATCGTTGCAGAAAACCCTCCTGTGCGGGGGCTTGGCAAGATCAACAGTGACACATCCGAACAGCGGACCCTTGGTTGACGGGTTGGACACATCGCATGATCGTTCTAGATCTCTACCCGGATTTTGTTCCTCCGCTGGCGGAGACGAGACTGGTTCTTACATTCCCCCCTTGAGAGGGTGGTAAGGAATCCCCGTCATGGTACTTACTGGTTTTCGCGATAACTATCAACTTGCTGAAGTGAGCGACTCAAATTTGTAACTGCAGTTGAGGGTTCAAAGTCGTTGATATCTGCTGAACCTGGGTTCCTGCACTGCACTTAAATAAGGAGTTCGAGTAGTAGCGAGTTCAGAACCTTGTCAACCATCAAGCCTACCTTACAGGTACACAGGGATGGAGATCCCAATATGTCTCAACAGTTCCTCGGGTGTTGCGACTCGTCGCGGCTCCTACACTCCATCGAGTCATGATTGCCAAGGAGGCGATTCCTATTGTGGTTTATTTGGCTTTTCTCCACTACCTGTTCATTGCGCTGCGCTTGCGGCCAATAACACCAATACCGGTCTCTTAAGCTTTGCAATACCCTTCTTTTAGGCTCAGTGTGGTAGATATCAAATGATATGCTATTTGTAGCTCTTTCTAACCGGTGCCGACTCTATTTTCTGAACAAGGAGTGGTTGGGCTTGGCTCGTCACGCCCAAGAGGAGCTTGGATCTATTTGATCGACAATCTGGAAAGAGCAAGCCAAACAGCTCCAGGCACATGTGCAACAAGGAACACGAGGTGGTCAAGAATTGATCCAACCCTCTAACTCCAACCATATATCAAGGCATAATCACGATTCATTTATGGTACCTTACGTTCTCCTGGACTCACCCATCGTCACTTTCCCTCTCACCCTCTTGAGTGGTTCCTGCGTGCCTGTTCACGTTTGAAGACCCTATTGGACGTGCCAAACACAACATTGTTTCTCTAGGCCTACTAGCTTCTGCAGATGGAAAGGCCATTGGACAAGTCCAAGCAGCAACCTCAGGATGCCACTATCGACCTTCCAGTTCCCTCATCTGACACAACACTGAAGGATAAGACCAAAGAATCATTCTGGAAGCACATTTTCTCCAGGAAGAAAGAGGAAAAAAGGTATGAGGAGAAACCAGCCTTACCGCCTGTTCCCTTCCACCGTTTGTTTCGGTGAGTCTACTCATGCGTCTTCTGTGATAAATACAGTTGATAACGTTGTATCACATGATTTCCTTCGCTATCTCCACTACTCAAGATTCTCGACGAAATGGGAACTCTTTCTGGATTTCATTGGGTTGGTTGCAGCGGCGGGTGCGGGTGCGGCCGAGGTGAGCATTCGAATCCTATTACAACACCTCGCGTACTATGGTGCTGTCCTATCTTCTCCTCGACTCACGCATCCCTTCATGTGCATAGCCATTGATGACGTTGCTATTTGGAAACATCACCCAAGAATTCGTCACCTTCGGAGGTGCCATTGGTCAGGCTGATATTGACCCTGAAATGCTTGAAGAGGCTGCAAGGGGTTTTCGTCGAGCTGCCAGTAACAATGCGACGTACTTTGTCTATCTTGGTGCGTTGGAACAGGACGCGCCTCGACCCATTTTAATTGTGATCCAAGGTCTCGGAGTCTTTGTGACCACCTATCTCTTCATGTATATATGGGTCTACACCAGTGAGGCGAACGCCAAACGAATTAGGGAACGTTATTTGCAAGCTGTCCTTCGTCAAGAGATCCAGTACTTCGATAACGTCGGAGCGGGTGAAGTCGCTACTCGCATTCAAACCGACACCCGTGAGCATAGGCTACGATCGCTTCATAAGCTTGACTGCTAATCAATCGCCCATATAGATCTGGTTCAGACTGGTATTTCTGAAAAGGTCGCCTTAGTCGTACACTTCCTCGCTGCTTTCTTTACTGGTTTCATCCTGGCTTATGCTCGTAATTGGCGTCTTGCTCTTGCTCTGAGTTCCATCTTGCCATGCCTCGCTATCTCTGGCGCTCTAATGGGAATCGCTTTGTCAAAGTATAAAGGGTACGTCGTTTGCATCCCGCCTTATTCTCCAAGCGGTGTCTAACTATGAATACGAAAGACAATCTTTGAAGCATGTGGCCAACTCAGGAACACTCGCCGAGGAAGTTATATCCACAGTCAGGACTGCACAAGCATTTGGGATGCAAAAAGTTTTGGGAGATCTGTACAACGTCGAAGCACTCGCCTGCCAAGCACTAGAAATCAAGTCCGCCATTTGGTCTGGCGCCGGGATGGCAGTGATGTTCTTCGTCATTTACGGAGCTTATGGGCTTGGTGAGCTATAAGCATATGATAATCGACAATCATCCTTATGTCGCCCAAATTAGCATTCTCTTTCGGAACAACTCTTTTAAACAGGGGTCTTGGTGAGTTAATTATGCGCCGCGACCAATATAACCCAATGTTGACGATTTTTACCAGCTGATCCTGGAGAAGTCATCAATGTATTCCTCGCCATCTTTATTGGCTTCTTCTCTCTGTTCATGCTAGCGCCTGAGGGCCAAGGTGAGCCAAGTACCAGAATGAGAGGGATCACAGTCAAGTTAACTACGTCATCCAAGCCATCACGAACGCCTGCGCCGCAGCTGCCAAGCTCTACGCCACAATTGACACTATCCCTGCAATTGATTCGTCAAGTTACAGGGGTCTCAAACCGTCCGCTTTGCTAGGGAGGATTATATTCGATAACGTTCAGTTCAAGTATCCGTCCCGGCCTACGGTGCAAGTTCTCAAAGGGCTGTCCCTCATATTCGAGGCCGGAAAAACTACGGCGCTTGTTGGTGCTTCCGGATCTGGAAAGTCAACAATTGTGTCCCTTATTGAAAGGTTTTACGACCCTACCAACGATGGAACTGATGGAGATAATGGATCGGTCTTGCTGGATGGGAATGACTTGAGAACACTGAATGTGAGGTGGCTAAGGACACAAATCGGGCTGGTCTCTCAGGAGCCCATACTATTCAGCACCACCATCAAGGAAAACGTCATCTACGGATTGGTCGGCACTGAGCTCGAAAACGGTTCTGATGAAGAGAAACTCAAGCTCGTTCAAGAGGCATGTAGGCAAGCGAACGCGGACGAATTCGTTCGTGCTTTACCAGATGGATACAATACCCATGTTGGTGAACGAGGATTCCTTCTTTCCGGTGGACAGAAACAACGTATCGCTATCGCTCGTGCAATCATCTCGAATCCCAGGGTTCTTCTTTTGGACGAAGCCACTAGCGCACTTGACACCCGGTCAGAAGGTGTTGTTCAGGACGCATTGGACAAGGCCAAGATTGGCAGAACTACGATCGTCATTGCTCATCGATTATCAACGATCAAGGATGCGGATCTTATTTACGTCCTCGGAGATGGAATGCTCGTCGAGCAAGGAACGCATAATGAATTGTTAGAAAAAGAGGGCGCTTACAGGCGACTCGTTGAATCTCAACAATTGAGGGATAGCCGCACTGACGATCAGAAAACTTCGGGAAGTGCTACGCCGATTGTTATGGAAGACAAGAAAGCAGGTGATTCAGCATCTGTTCGTAACAGAGGTAGACGACCAAGTGTCAGAGCAACTTCGATGACGTCCCGTCAGTCCAACACTGCGAAGAAGGATACGAAGGCCCCAGATTATGCATTGTGGTATCTTTTTGTTCGTATGGGCAAGATGGTCCCGGAGTACTATTACATGTACGGTATTGGGTCCATTGCCGCTATTGGTGAGTATGGCTGTCCTCCCGCATTAAACCTGGCCACCTATAAATCGTTTCCTTTGCAGTTGGTGGTGGTGCCTTTACTGCCTACGGAGTGGTTTTCGCAAAGGGAATTGACGTGTTCTCATACGCTGATGCTGGACGACGTCGGGTTGAGGGTGATCGTGTCGCTTTGTGGTATTTATGGTTCTAGTACGACGGTCATTCTTTCTTACAATAAGCGATGTACAGGTTCTTTATCATTGGTATCGTATCAGCGACAGCCTACGGATTTCAGACATACTTCTTTGCATACACCGCTGCTGTGCTGTCGACAAGGTTACGCAGTTTCGCCTTCAAGAGCATCCTACGTCAGGATAGTACGTCTTTTTGAAACGTTCTACGTGAAGAATGCTCATGCTCTTTCTGATTTTAGTTGAATTCTTTGACCGCGAGGAGAATAGTGTAAGTTACAACAATGCTGGACTCTTCTTGATCTCACATGTCAGTCACGCGCGTAGGCTGGTGCCTTGACAGCAAATCTGAGTGAGAACCCTTCAAAGGTCAATGGACTGGCTGGGGTCACTCTAGGCACGTAAGTAACGGGTTCATCGCGACCCAAAATGCCTAATATTAAGTGGCCCTTGAAGAATCATCCAAAGCATCGCTACCCTTGTGATTGGTATCATTATTGGAATGATATTCATGTGGAAAGTCGGACTAGTTGGGATTGGTAAGTTTATACGTCTTGCGTTACGAACGACAGCTTTATAACGCATGAAATCAGCATGCACTCCGTTCGTCATCGGTTGTGGTTGGATCCGGTTGGTAAGAATCCAAATAACACTAACCGTGATGGATATCATTGACACGTTACTTTACCATGCATACAGCGTGTTCTCGTTCTCCGTGACCAAGAAAACAAATCCGCACACGAATCATCTGCTCAATTGGCTTGTGAGGCAGCTGGTTCTATCCGAACCGTTGCCTCTCTTACACTGGAAACTCATTGCCTGCACCGATATAGCGAAAGTCTTGATATCCCGCGACGCAGGTCTAATACGGCATCGATTGGAAGTCACTTCTTATATGCTATCTCACAAGCCAGTACCTTCTGGGTCATCTCTCTCGTTTTCTGGTATGGAGCAGTCTTGGTCTCCAGACGGGAGTTCACTACTTTTGATTTCTTCGTCTCGTTGATGGTATGCTTTTTCACTTTGAAGTTCTGATTCAACCTGTCTGACCTCGTATGCAGAGCATTACTTTTGGTGCTATGCAAGTCGGCAGCGTATTCTCCTTCGTACCGGATATGTCAAGCGCAAGTGGTGCCAGTGAGGGTCTTGTACGACTCCTGGACTCCGTTCCTGATATCGACGCTGAGTCTGGAGACGGCTTACCTGTTGACCATGAGAAATCTGAAGGCCATATGCAAATCAAGAATGTCCACTTCTGGTACCCTACAAGACCGGACGCAAGAGTCCTAAAAGGGATCGATATCGATATCAAGCCTGGAACTTATGTTGCCCTTGTTGGTGCTAGTGGATCTGGAAAGAGTACTTTGTAAGTGCGATGCCCCACTGCGATGCGAAGGATAATGATGACTTATGCATAGGATTCAACTACTGGAGCGTTTCTATGACCCCATTTTTGGTGGCGTATATGTGAGTGCTTTCCTATCTTGTTCCGTCATAGTGCTCATTTCTTTGGAATAGCTCGACGGCGGTCTAATCTCCGACTTTAATGTTCAAGAATACCGAAAGCAGATCGCCCTTGTTTCTCAAGAACCTACACTGTACGCTGGCAGCATCAAATTTAATATCCTTCTCGGCGCTACGAAACCCAAGGAAGAGGTCACGCAAGAGGAGATCGAGAATGCGTGTAGGAATGCGAACATTTTAGATTTTATCCAAAGTCTGCCAGAGTAAGCTGCATGTACCTTTGCTGTCTCTTCGCACTCTTTGACCTTCACAATGCGATAGTGGCTTTGAAACTCAAGTGGGCGCCAAGGGGATGCAGCTTTCCGGTGGACAGAAACGTTAGTGTCTCACCTCCTGAGTTATTCTCAACTTACGGTTTCTTTTCTCGTCATCTAGAACGAATCGCTATCGCCCGTGCGCTCTTACGCCAACCCAAAGTTCTCTTATTAGATGAAGCTACTTCCGCTCTCGACTCTAACTCTGAGAAGGTGGTCCAAGACGCCCTCGATCAAGCTGCGAAAGGATGTACTACCGTCGCAATTGCACACCGCCTCTCCACAATTCAGAATGCCGATTGCATGTGCGTACCTTACTGATCATCATATCCAAACCGCATATCTGACTGGCCATAATAGCTACTTTATCAAAGAAGGCAAAGTCAGCGAAGCAGGAACCCACGACGAGCTTATCAGCCGAAAAAGAGATTATTACAGCTACGTGCAACTTCAAGGTCTCAGCAAACGTGACTAATTCACGAACCTGGATGATAAGCTGATGCGTTTTTTTTTGTGGTTTGACGCGGAGAAAGCGTTTCTTAAATGTTGTTATGAACGATTATGACTCTACGACAGTGCTTTCTCCACACTAAAAGTCGAAATACATTGTTTTATGGTAAATGCGTATAATAAATAGATGGCTCCATGATTACCTCCACTCACCACTTGTCAATTTCTTGTTGCATGCTTACGAGCACCCCACTCCCTTAAGAAGTCTTCATTCGTTTAGATCCCACACATAATATACATGACGAAAATGTACGACAACTGGCAGAGCTGGCTCCAGTTCCCCAACAGTTCCAGTTAGTCAGGTCAGGCAACTGGCTGCAGGTGGACATGGATGGGGCCAGTTCCGTAACCTGGGAAACTGGGGATCTGGGGATCTGGGGACCTGCTGCCAACTCCCTTATATCTGACTTGTAGTTGGAACGTTGTCACACAGATGCATTGTCATAACCATAATCATATTCATGAAGACTAAACAAATGGCTAACGACGGTTGGAAAATGGGATGAAGGGGTTGGATGGAAGTAGGGCAGAGAATTATGTGCCGGTACAAAACAGGATGTTACAATGAAATCATCTCACGTACTGTATGCTGCTTTATCACTTCCGCAAATGACTCAGATGTCAACTCGAAATCATTTTGATCTAAATAGCTTGACCGTGTACCTGTTGTATGATTGAGAAGGATGAATCGTTCAGCAATAAAGTATACGTACACAATGTTGACAACATGGAGGACATAAATGTCACCTATACATATAAGGGATTTAGATTAGCATTGATAATCAGCTGCAAAGCCTTCCTTCCCTACTGGAATATGCCTTGTACAGAGATTAATCAGGACTTGAGATAATCAATACTGGCAAGATCGAGATGGTTGCATGTTGTGTGAGTCATCAATAGAACGGTTAGCATGCCATTTCTAGAACTCTAATTACGCCTCGACTTACCGATACGATGTTCATTTATTGATGATCGAGATCCTACAAGCACCCCGGAGAATTTCTTGTTGACAGCAATGAGCTCAGGTCTTGATTGGAGTGGTGAGGGATGGCAGGTTGGAAAATATACAACAAGTAGTAGGGGGTTTCGTCACATAGTTGGCGGGGCATGGATATGAGGCTTGGGGAAGGTAGAGACAAAAGTTTTCCTAAGTTTCACCTTACATATCTTAGATGATTATCGATTCGTTGTTGCAATCTTACGCTCGGTATTGCTCGGCGACGCTCGTCCACCAACCAGCGCTCAGCACTGGGCATGGTTCCAGCTCTCCAGTTCTCCAGCTCGTCCAGTTCACGCCAGTTGCCCGACATTTTGCTGATGTAGTATAGCACACGAGTATCATACTTCGAGGCCTTTCATCCACACATAACCCAGATGAACAGTACCCATGGGCTCGTGAGGAGGTATATTAGTTGATACTCACTGATAAGGGAAGAATTGCTACCTGATATAATTTTTCAGGATATATGCACGCTGGCAGACGCTCTACATGGAACCAAATTATGTGGAATAGAGGTGCAAATCAGCAGATCGGGAAGGATATGAGTGGGGTGGAGCAGTAGGTGGACGGATTGAGATGGATTTGGGCCAATAGACGGACAGTTGGCGTCAGGATTGGACTGTTCGATGATGGATACTATGATTTTGGACAGACCTGAACGTCAGATGGACACTGTGACTACCAGAGCAGTGTATTTAATACATGTATTCTACGGACAGAAATGCATTGTATATTCCGACAAGATCCTTCCCCTTGACGAAAAAACCAGTACTGCTCAGCGCTCAGGCTGCACAGGATTCAATTCGTCTCGGTCCAAAAAAAAGTAGATTTTTAAGCGGACTCTGTCCCGATCCGACCTCTAACAGATTTGGACAGCGTCCGCGTCGGTCTGTTTCACTGGGGTTGAGTGCCGAGCACTGATGCACTGCCAATAGACACTCCGAGGATGCGCGATTTTTCCACCTTCGAAAATAGGTAATTCGTTGTTAAGATAGCAAAATAGTGCGAAATTATCATATTTGAATGTGTCGAAAATAACCTTAAACTCCAACATTTTCGTTGAATTTTGACTTGAAGAAAAAGTAAAATTTAGACAACTCTTATCGTGGAGGGAAAAGTCGAAATTTAAAGCGGCCGAAAATGTTAAATTTTGGGAAGAATTAAATTCAAACAAAATGTGTAATATTGAATTTGAGTTTTTGGCGGTCGAAAAATGAGACACCTCACTTGAGGTGTCTTGTCTTGTCGAAGCGAGACACCGCTCGGAGTCAAGTGCTAAGTAGCTTACATAACCTATAACTATTCTACTCTCTACCACCACGACCTAGTCGCTGACTTTCGCTTTTCTGTGTCCTCCCTCGCACCCTACTCTTTTCTTACCTCCTATTTCTCTTTCCCCCCACCCACCCTACATCTTGGAAGCTGCCAGCACACAATGCGCCCAGGACAGGCCTCGCTCTATCGGCTCACCCTCTCCTTTCCTTTCTATAGCTTTCGCCTTGTCCTTTCCCCAACCTTTACGTAGCTTCCAATACACATCTATACACCTCACGCGAGACAAGATTTTGGATTTTGGACCAATCAAAGTCGAGTGCGCGATGAGCGCCACGATCAGAGAGGAGCTGAGTGGCACCCCCAGTGACACGCTCAACAGCACTCGCACAGGATAAATACAATACCTTTACACGTGTTTTCCCCCGAGTTGGTGGATCTTGCACCCCGAGACGTATGGGTAGGTTGTATTGGTCTTGCTCTATGGGCATGGGATAGCGCTCCTCCGGATAGGAAAGTATGAAATGTATGCGCAACTGCAAAAGTAGCAACACGATACATTTTGGATGTTCTGACGAAACACAAGCGTGGGAGCAACGAAAACACTACGCTGGAAAGCAAAGCGGCGGAAGCACGACGATGGAAAGCAAAGCGACACTGTGAGTCCTATGAAAATACTACCAGGGGGAAGCAACATTCGACAATGAAGATAAAGGTGTCGAGGCTGCAGGATGATAGTGAGACGGGGACGTCGTGGGATATGATACTGTTGAGATCGAGATATCATCACAGGCATTGGAATCTCTTGACAAGTGGTTTGTGGATGGCGCAGGCTTGTAAGCAGCCCTGCTCATGCTTTCATGTTTCTTGCTACCAACCTTAATATCGCATCACCTCGCATACCCGTTTTGTACAACTACCAAAGCACTCCTGTAAATTATATAGATCAAAATGCGTGATTTTCTTGACCATTATTTAGTTTGACGCTGAGAGTACCATCCGGTCCTCCGCTCAAATAGCCGTGAGCGTGCCACTGCGCGCTCCATCTTCACTCGTTCAAATATCAAAATTTGTGATTATTTTCGGTTTTTGAATATGCTATTTTTTCGACAGAAAGTTTTCGTCTGTTGAAAATTACATATCTTGACCGAATTTTCCTTTTCCGAAAACTCGACATTTTCACCAGGTTGATATTTCAGATTTTTCCAAAGGCAAAAAGGGCATCTAGAATGATATCTTTGGGGCAAGTCGAGATCCTATCAAAATGTGGATATTCGATAGTATATTAGACGGATTTTAAGCTGGATATTTTCGCCAGCTATTTTGCTCAGTTGAAAAGCTTAAAAACGAATTACCTATTTTTGACGGTGGAAAAATCACCCATTTCCGGAGTGACAAGGGATGGGGTGGTGCATCAACTGGTAGTGAAGTTGCTCACAGACGATGCCAAACGTGGTAGCCATGCATGATTAATTTAGTGACAGATTGTGATTAGCATCATACCTGCATCACGGTTGGGTGGTTATAACGGTCGAGTGATGCAGAATTCTTACAGCATCAGCTCCGGACTCGTTGCGGCAAGTGGCTGTACAACACGTCTATAATCGACCTGCCCGGTGCACTGGCATGCCCGGAAAACGTTTTCACCATTTTCTCAAAATAATCTCGTTGTATTCCATGATCAGAGAACGGCGACTTATCAAAGACAAGTAAATGCAACTAATGAGTAACGAGGAATCGTACGCATATGAACATAAAGTCGTGTCAGCGGCAGAATGATGAGAGTGCACGAGGTTGGGAATTAACTTTTGGTGGGATGATCATGAGGGGAGGGGAAAAAGTCAACTACTGAAGATAGGTGTGGCAGATCAATGATGGCCAATACAGATGTGGTAACATATACAGCGGGTAACGAAGATATCATGGGTTGTTAGTCAATAGAAAATGTTTTCACTGAACTGGCTGGTAGATCACCGCGAGTAATGAATGATGCCCTTTCCAGCCCTTACCGTGACTATTAATCCCTTCACCGGTATGGCCTGCGGATGAACCTCATAAACGCGATGCTTGTCAATCTATTCTCGCAATGATCAATGCCGTGCATTCTCTCAAAGTGCCAGCAGCCATTGGCAATACGATTATTGAAGACACTAACAAACACGCGTTACTACTTTGAACTCTCAACGGGGTACGAGAAGCCACGAAGGCCGACAGATCGCACATTCGCGGCTGAGGATGGGGTATAAAATCTGTCAAGATCAAGTGCTTTTCAGCATTACTTCGCTCTCATTTCTTTCCTGCCTAGTAAGCATCGCATCAAATGATCTCCTCTCTTTATGCTGGCTTTCTCGCTGTCGCACTCGGTGCTGCCCACGTTGCTGCTCAACAATGCCTGAGTGTCTCTGTTACTGGTGTGACCCCACCTCATCCTTCCATGCTCTATATCACGTCTGACAATGCTTTCTATACAGGTCCACCATCCGTTGTTGATGTTGAGAACCTCAAGCTCGTGACAACCATTACCAACAGCGGTAATGAATCCGTCAAGATCTTGAACAGCCCCTCAAGCCCCTTGTCCACCTTCTCCACCGATACCTTCACCATCACCCATGCTTCCGGTGCTCCTGCCCAATTCATTGGTGTCAGAGCCAAGTACTCGCCAGCCACTGCCGCCAGGACCGGTGATTACAATGTTCTCGCTCCTGGACACAATATCACCATCGAACGTGATCGTCAGTATCTTTAGCGATTGTCACGGATCAATAATCTTACGTGCACTTTGAACAGTCTCCGATGCATACAACCTCACCAACACCGGGGCTGGCGACTACATATTCGAGGCCAACAACCTCTTCTACGTTGTCGATGATGACAATAATGTCTCGACCATCCGCGCTGATAGTCAGGCCCATACCGCGAAAGTCACTGGTCGTCTCGCTGTCTCTCGCCGAGATGGAGGTCTTGCCAAGCGCGCATCATTTCATGGCTGCGATGCATCTCAACAAACCGTGATCAAAGTCGCTGCTACCAGGGCTAATGCTTACGTTTTCGAGGCTAGCACGTACGTAAATACAGATGCTTTACTGAATAGATGAAATGTTGATATTCACCGGATATTTTTAGATATTTGAAGTCCATTTTCTTTCCTACACCTCGCTACACGTTATGGTTTGGCAAATTCGACGATGGACGCCATAACACCGTCCTTTCCCATTTCCGCTCTCTGAGTACCAACGACTTCTCAACCTTCACCTATTTTTGCAATTGCAATGACACCTCATCGTTTGCCTTCGCCACAAAGACGTAAATTCACTTTTGTCCGCATCTTAAATTGATAACTGATTGAAATCCAATAAGCTTTGGCGAAATTCACGTATGTCCTCTCTTCTGGCAGGCACCTCTCGCCGGTACCGACTCCCAGGTATGCTCCAACAGTGACTTTGATCCCGAAAATGGCATTTCATCTGTATATAATTAGGCCGGAACCATCGTCGATCTCTCGTCTTCTTTCGCCCGCAACGGTGGCGCAGGAGGTTTTGCTTTCGGCCAAGACGATTGCCAAGCCCTTGCTAGGGATCACCCAGACTCTGCTGTGAATAACCAGGAATCTATAGAATACTTCGCTGAGAACGACCCATTCCAACAATAATGGTTCACTTTGAGCATTTGCGCCTGATTTAGTCTTAACCTTATGCCTCCCTTCCTTCTGATTCACCTGTAGCTTGTCCTAAATATAAACGTAAAAGTTATTAGTTGTGATGAGACCTTGTTCCGGATACTCTGTGAAAGATGGCGACAGTACCTCAAGTATACTACGATGCTCCAAAGTTTTCATGGTAAATGGACCCGCTGGTGTCTGGTATGTTTTTCATTTGTGCACAAGTTTGTGCATTCAAGTTCTTGGCATTCTGCGAGTACAAGAATGGTATTTCTCGGAATTGATAGACATCTCCTTAAGTTATAGAGTCGGTGACTTCGTTGGTTTGAGACAAGGAATCTTGAGCTATTCGTGTCATCGGCGGACTCTCTCAGCATCTCGGGTCATTATGTGTCAATAAGCGTGTCATACAGGAGAACGATACAAATATGTGCAGATGACAAACCCAGCAACAGAAACTTCCATTTTCACTGGTTTACTTCAGTCTGGGCAGCGGGAATGTGGCCAGCACATTTGGATTGGATTTTTGTGCTGAACGATGCAGTTTTGTAAAGGAATTGGTGGGCCGAAATAATTGTCAGAAGAATGTGTGGTCATAGTTAGGATAACATAACATGACAAAACAGCAACCCTGTGGGTGCGCTAGAGGCTCTAACAGTGATACCTTACCTAGTAATATGCTTAGAGTTAGGGAGTAGAGCAGATAAGAGAGTAGATTGAACTTAGGAGAAAATATATAAAATACAGGCCTCTTTATAAACATAAAATGATGGAAGATTGAAGGGAGATAAGTACAAGGAGTATTATATAAAAATAGTACAACATGGTATGTTGTGCATAATGAGAATCACATGTGGCATGATGATCTAGAACAATAGTACATCAATATTCCTGTACCAAAATACAATACTGGAGTATAAGGTGGATCATAGATACCATATGTACTATTTTTATAGTACTCCTTTTACTTATCTCCTTTGTATATAAGGAGGCCTATATTTTCATATATTTTCCAGAAGTTCAATCTACTCTCTTATCTGCTCTACTTCCTAACCCTAAAGCATATTACTAGGTAAGGTATGACTGTTATAACCTTGTCACAGTTTTCAATATTTGGACATGTTTACCTAAGACCTCTAGACATTTAATTCTATTTTTGTGATATTCTTACTGGTTAATGCCCAATCAAGCATGTATCTATATTTAGATACTTTATTCATAAGCACCCTTCATTATCAATTACTTTATTACTCATCCAAGTTTCAGATGCACTTACTCAGCACTCTAGAACTTTGACCCATTGTATTGACACAGCCTCATAGAATGTCCTAGAATAATTTAGACACTGAGAGAGACATGCTATTGGTTAATTAGGTAGACACATGATCTATAGGTAGCTGTGTAATCTATAGACAGTCATTTACATTACAAACAAGAAGTAAATAGGCCTACATGTATATAAAGCCCCACATCTGAGGCATACTCCTCAGATCAATCAATCTCTCTTTCTTTCTCTCTATTTCATCGCTGCATTAACTGTGCCAACTCTTTTCTTGACTATCTCCTGCAAATTATATTGTTCAAGGTAAGCAGTTGTGACAGAGTTTGGCGGCATTGTAGTCAGCTGGTTGTGGGGTTTGAGTAGTAACAGCTCATCCCACTGTGTGATGGAGTCTCCGTAGAAAGTAGTTCTTGATTTGTTTGTCTGTGTCACAACTGCTTACCTTGAACAATATAACTTGCAGAAGAAAGTCAAGGGTAGAGTTGGCACAGTTAATGCAGTGACGAAATAGAGAGAAAGAAGAAAGATTGATTGATCTGAGGAGTATGCCTCAGATGTGGGGCTTTATATACATGTAGGCCTATTTATTTCTTGTTTGTAATGTAAATGACTGTCTATAGATTACACAGCTACCTATTGTTACGGACTAAGGTGGCGCCCCCCTATCTTTTCTTCTCACCCCTATCCTCGGACTGTCTATTCCCTTCATGCTGTACACCGGACTATCCTCTCTCCCAGTATACTACGTGTTCCCTTTCTTCTTTCGGTAGTATACACGTATCCTCCACGACTCGCTCCCCCTTTTCGTCTTCGCTACAGCATATCATCCTCCAGCAACACGTGTACAATTACCGGACTTAGCAACGAGACACGTACAGCCTACGTGTCCTATTCAGACATCTATACCTTATAAGCATTAGATACATCGTCATGTAATCTCTAGCTTATCCTCTTGTGTCAATAGTATTGTTGTTCAAGCTCTTCGCAAAGCCCACACACAACGATCAATGACCTTTACCTATATAGATTAGGTCAGGTCGTAACAGATCTAGTCCAATCTATACAGACCAAAGATTGTATGCTTGTGTGATATTAGCTTATGTTCTTGTTGAGTCAATGTAAAAAGACAAGGTGGGCTATAAGATATGCAAATATCTATAGCATTGATACAAGAGATTAAACTAGAGTATATGTTGAAGTAGTCTAGTTTATATACTTATGTGCTATGACTCTGACACGTAGTTGCATATGTATTGGGGATGATATTAGTGGAGAAAGTGGGATACTGCAGAGGTGGTGAGAAGAACGGTATGTGGCAGATACGTGGCAACTATGTGGCGGATACGTGTACACTACCAGATTGAGAACTAGACACATAGTGTACCTAAATAGAGACTATGTCCGGTGTGCAGTATGAAATGGAAAAGAATGTTTGATAGAAGAAAAAAAAAGAGCAGCCCAGAGCAGTCTGTAACAATAAGCTAGCTATACATAGCCATGTAATGCTAGCTTATCCTCTTGTATCAACATCGCCTATACTTTGCTTTCTATCGCAAGCACAACTGAGAAGCTCGTTATCAGTTGACTTGAATAGGCGAAGTAATCCAAAGTCGACAACCGATCTCGCCTAGATAAAGTAGGCTAGGTTGTAACAGTGAACAAGGTGTTCAATCGTACGTCTTCACCAAAACCTTGAGATTCCTGTCGCAAAAGCTAATCAGCAGGCGTTTGTTTAGATTGAGACATACAAAGATAAAACGTTCCAAAGACAGATATGCACTTACCTCACAGTCACCGAGTGATCTCGAGCCAACCAATATGCAATATGCCATTACTCTCTAGTATCATGCAATAATTACTTCATCGTGTCTATTCATCTACTTAGCCACGCCAACTTGAAATCAACAAAACTATATATATATATATATATATCGGTATACTTCACAGCTTGGTGTATATCTTGCAGGTAGTTACGGAGTTATGTAACCAAAAGATAAGGGTCTGCGAGACGTGAGAAGAAAGCTCACGCTTTCTCTTCTCCTCATCGCTCTTAGCATTCCCCTACGATATCTCAGAGAATACAAGTACTACTGTCTTTTCTTGGCCCACCCACCACAC
The DNA here is from genome assembly GCA_951802395.1 of Volvariella surrecta. Classification (NCBI taxonomy): domain Eukaryota; kingdom Fungi; phylum Basidiomycota; class Agaricomycetes; order Agaricales; family Pluteaceae; genus Volvariella; species Volvariella surrecta. The sequence continues at coordinate 1,464,400 of OX637790.1, read as the reverse complement.
CCAGAAACGAAGATACTGTCCAAATTTTTCGGGCAGTCACCGACACTCGAGGGCAATTCCAACCATGCGACGGGTTTCTCGTTCCCACCCACCTGTCGTTCCACAGGTCTCTCAGGAATGCGTGGCTAGTCGCAGTCCCCCACACTTTCTACTAGGATAACACATAGCACGAGTACACATAGATTCCGCCCAACATACCCCATCGCTAGGCTCTTTACAGAGCCTTCAGACACGTCTCGCAGACAATATCTGGAAGGAATTTACTTAATATATTGATATGTATGCCATGGTGAGCTTGCTGTTCATATTCTCAGGCTTCTGCCTCTTCTAAGTTACAAACACGAATAGATTGCCCTGCCAGTGTTCACGCACGCACGCACTGATTGCCTTAAGTATAATTATCAGAGTGTGCTTCATCCTTCTCAGAGTCCTTTCAAGTCTTCTCCGCACTGCTTGGAGCCTTTCGTCCTTATTTTGGGGATTCAAATTCGGTACATTTGCTGCCCTCCGAGTCGTGTTGACTACTCCAAATGCAGTACCGCATTGCAAGTATTAAACCTCCCATGCAATGGTGCCTCATTCTGTCGTAGAGCACCTGGTTGAGAATTAATCTGCATCCGCATTCTCTTTGTCATATGGTAGAGTGCCTGAATAGATGAGATATCGTGGGAAGCCACTTGTACCCCACCACCCGGACTGGCAATATCAAATCCCCTGGAAGGTAGTTGGGGCGGGTAATTCTTTTTGCTCTGTTTCCTGTTCTGTACACCTCAACAACAGATCATCGATAACAAGCTTCGTTGCTCTATCTCCCTCCAGAATTATGGCGAAGAAAGCACCCTATGGAACATGGGAATCGCCAGTATCCCTCAATTTGATCACTGCTGCTGTAAGTCAGAATTAGTATCAGAAGATTCTAGCTGACGTCGTGCCAATATTATTCTAGTCGACGACTTTCGCGGAGATCCTCGTCGATCCTATTACTTCCAGGATTTATCACCTCGAAAGCAGACCTTCCGAAAATGGAAGAACTGTGCTCGTCGAGACTGAAACAGGGAGGGATATAGTGGGTAAAAGGGTCAATGTTAGGACTGGCGTTCATGAATATGGCGGCGGACCTGCAGTCGTCCACAATGGGATTGCGTATTACTCGGACTTTAGGGACGGAAGGGTTTATCGAGTGAACGTAAATGCGATCGAAGACGCAGAACCGATCACCCCAGGTGAGGTTCCTCAGGGTGCATGATCATCGGGGCTGATTATCCTTATCGTTATTAGACACCAAAGCCTATCGCTATGCCTGCTTCGATATCCATCCAATCTATGATTACCTCCTCATTGGGGTTTTGGAGGATCATACAAACGATCTCCCTTCCGAGATCGTCAACACCCTCCACATTATCAACACCAAGACTAAAGCAATCTCTTTGTTCATTTCCGGTACAGACTTTTACGCCCAGCCCAAGTTTTCCCCAGACGGAAAGTACGTAACCTGGCAGGAATGGAATCACCCTGACATGCCCTGGGACGGAGCGAGAATCTACGTCGCTAGCGTAGAGGTGACGAACTCAGGTTCGGACGTCCAATTGAAGCCTACAAATGTCACTTTTGTTGCAGGCAAAGCCGGCCAAAGCAGTGCCGGGTATCCGTCTTGGTTCCCCGATTCGTCCAAACTCGTCTTCACATCTGATATCACCACTGGTTTTCAAGTTCCGCATGTTTACCAGTTGGATATCTCCACGACCTATCCTGTGTTTGAGCCCACCGTACATCAGGACTTCGCTCAACCCTTCCGGATGGGTGTCCTGCCCTATGCATCGATGTTAGGAGGTAGTGTGGCTATTTGGTCTGGGATAGCAAAAGAAGGTGGTCGGGATGCGTTGCACCTGGTTGATTTGGGATCGAATTGTTCGGGAATTCCTCACAGACTTACAGCGGCTGACGAGTATGTCAGCGTGGGATGTGTTAGGGGGTTTGCGGATGGTACAGGTTTCGTATTCATCGGAGGACAGGTTGACGGTGGCAAAGCACTTGTGAAAGGTCGTTTGATTACGCCTTCTTCTACGACTTCTGTGTCGGACAAGGTGATCCAAGGCTCCACCGTCGAATTGCAGGTCCTCAGACGTAGCGACTCCGAAGAGGAACTCAGGATGAAGAGGTACATCTCACGCCCCGTTCCTGCGACCTTTTCTACTCTCGATGGTCCTGTGCATTTCATCTACTATCCGCCATATCATCCAGAGTACGAGGGTAGCGACGATCCGAATGAGAGGCCCCCCTGCATTGTAGGCGTACATGGTGGACCGACTGGCATGGTGGGTCAAGACCTCAATTGGCAAAAACAATGGTTCACAAGCAGAGGATGGGCTTGGTGAGGACGGACATAACGTCGCAATGAGAATGCTTTCTCACTCGGATTTCCCTATAACAGGTTGGACGTGAATTACGGTGGTTCTTCCGGATATGGAAAAGCTTACAGGGATCGTCTCAGGGGTCAATGGGGTGTTGTTGATGTACAGGACTGCGTACGAGCTGCGAAATATGTGTGTTCCCATCCTGTTCGTCCAGGTATGGTCATGGCCGATCGTAAACGCCTTGTCATAAGAGGCGGTTCTGCTGGCGGATTTACCGTCCTTGCAACCGTCACTAGTCCTCTTAAGGATGATGGGGAGAACGATAACGAATTGTTCGCGGCCGGTAATTCCTTCTTTGGTGTATCTGACATGACCACCTTTGCGAAGACCACCCACAAGTTTGAGTCTCATTACTTGGAAGGGCTGTTGGGTGGAAGTGTTGAAGACACTGCGGACGTTTATTATGAGAGGTCGCCCGTTAACGGTATCGACAGGATCGTTTCACCTTTGCTGGTACGTGTTTTGCCTTCCTTACTCTTGACTAACTGCATCTGCTATCTTCTAGGTACTCCAAGGCAATATCGATAAAGTCGTGCCAATCGATCAGGCAGAAGTTATGGTTGATAAGATTCGCAAAAAGGGCGGGAAGGTGGAGTATCATGTCTATGAAGGTGAAGGTCATGGTTGGAGGATGGCAGAGACCATCAAGGACTCTTTGGAGAAGGAGCTGAGGTTCTACAATGAAATTTTAGGAATCGGCGCCGTACGTAGGATTGTTTGATTGTTGCTAGTCCCAGTTGAGTTAAATTGTGCAGAGACCGTGAAATCGAAAACGAATTCGGAAGCTTGAATCGAACTGCGTGAGATGGTGAATTCACATATATGCTCACATCAATGCGTTATTCGTTGAAAGGGTCTATTTATTTAGGCCGACGCAGAAATGCGTACTGTAAAAAGAAAAAAGGGAAGAACGAATCAAGGAATTATGAACAATGGTTCAACTGCCAGTGAAACCTTCGAGATTAGTCACCCTTCTAGTTCATATCTTGAGTGCTCGGAACAAACTCTATATTGCAAAGGAGCAGGCCTATGCTCTCAAAATGATATTACCTTTGCCACTCCAGGCTATTTAAATTGTGCGTCATCCCGGTTTGGGGATTGCATTTGGTTTTCGAAGGAGAGAATCCAGGCTCAATGGCCTTCAACGTGCGTGTAGTATCGAAGAGATACCGTATTTTTCGGCTACCGCATTGTAATATATTTTAAATATTTTGGCTCACATCTTACCGTCGGTTTTAGTTCTTGACAACCGCAATGTTATCGACGTCGAGACACACAACGATGGTCCTGAAATCCACCTGTCGCAATCCTGCCCATGTGGAAATTCGACTTCAGCCACGCTGACCCTGCAGAAATCTCATCACATTCATCATCTTTATATGCAGTGGTACTGCATATGCATCTACCCTCAGCTGCATAAGTTCGGCACTTTAGTTGACCTGATACTTCACCCGAAGCACAGTTATGCGCTTTCCTTTCTCGTTCCAAGTCTCGTACACTAACTCCAGAGCCAACTTGATTAGGCAAGACTGAGTTAGGTGATCATACCAGACTGCCTTCTGTTCCTGCTCTCCATCAAATGAGGCGCTGAGAGCTGCACCACTAACTGAGTTCCCCTTAGAGCGGACATTGAAAGATGGAATATAGAGTGAAGCTATTACTCTATTTTCATTTATCTTAACGTAGTAGAGTCGTGCCGATCTCTGAGCTTGTATTCAAGTTAGGAACCTCCTGCCGCCATTCATACGGAGATTCCCAAGAAGACGCCACTAAGCGCCTGGATTGTATTATAAGGTGGGACCTTGGCGACATTGGATTGAGGTACTTTACTTCCCCGTTCAGCCATCGATATCGGCACCTGAGCTCTACCCCAACTGCACAACGACAATTTGACGAACATTCACGGGAGTTATGACAACTGCGCAATCACCACACTCAGAACCTGGTACCAACTTCCCAAATCGTATCCTCCCTCCAAATTCGCCTATCCATGTGGAGCCTCAACTACACTTGCTCACGATCTGGTCTCCCTATGACGCATTCCGAAAAGATCACAATCAAAGTAGCAACAGGGGCAATAGGGGAGACAGTGTCACCCTTTACGATACCCCTTCAGATATCATACCAAGTAGAGATAGCGCCCATCTATGGTGTTACTCGGGCGAGATGCCGACCACATACATTTACGCTAGCAGCTACGCCTGGCCCCATACCTCGCCGGCAGTTTGGTGAGCTCCTGCACTATGTTAAGCAGTACCAGACCTAAGTTGCGACATAGTCATGCCCAGACAGTGGGAAGGTGACATTTACTCACCTGTCGTTCAGCTATCGCCAATTGCTTCACCACGAGCAAAGCTTAAAAATCCCTACAATGTCCCACTCCGAGTACGCACGTCCCGAACTCCCGGTGCAACATCACCGATTTCTCCAAATGTAAGCAGTCAGTCCTCTTTAGCAACGAAATCCGGATGAAGGACAGGTCTCCCTCCACCCGTTACCGAAAAGTCTACGCCTGTTCAGGACCAGACGCAGCAAACGACAGACTCTTAGAACCGACAGTGCTCGAGGTACTTTTCTTCGCCGAGTTGTCAGAGTTGTGAAACTTGTACTGGCTACCGGAATTTAACCATCCTGGTCTATACGACATTTTTGCTCTGGCTTCTTTGATTGTACTCCGATTGTGTCATACGCATCAAGCAGCATGTAGAGCACGATATCCTAGCAGCAATCCCGCAGAGTGTGCAGAACCAAGCAAAATGATAGGCTCTGTCAAGGATTTTTTCCATTCCGGCGATTAAGATAAGCACCGTGAGATGTGGTGGGACGAACGGACGTAGAAGGAGATGTGGAAAAGTTTCGTCGATGAGTTTATGAAGGAATGGAAGGCTCTCAACCTAGTTTCGACACTATTGATGGCATATGTTTTCTTGATATAACAAGGACTTCCCCGCTAAATGGAGCCTTTGACGCACTCTGCTCGGATTTCTTCAACTGCACCTTCCAGACGTATCAATGGATCGGTACACGACAGTTATTACGAAGTTGGATCTTCAGTGCTCGCTTATGAGCTTGCTATAGGGGTGTACATATACCATCAGGTTGAATGTCATGAAGTGGAAAGAAAAGGCACTAGCGTGGGCAACTGTACACATCTCTTCGTTGATTGCTGTACGTCTTGAAAAACCCACTATCGTAGTTTACCATGAATGGTGACGTCAATATATTTTTGGGCCCGTGGGTAATGCTCGCAATGCCAGCGATTAGCATGGTCGGTAACCCCATTCGTGGCTGCATTGATTCTAGTCCCCCACGAACACTTAGGTCGATGATTTTCTTCATTATCTGTATACTCACCTTTACCCTGGCGTGGATCTCCCCCCGAAGACGCCACAAGCTTCGACTTCAACCTAGCATGCAGAATATCGATCAACATTCTGATGGCCCTTGGATTTTTTGTGCTTCTTCACGAGTTCATACAAAGACCAAGCGAATTGGTTCGTTTAACGTCCTGCAAGAATCCGCGTCTACGTCGAAGTATGTTGACATCCAAGACTATGAGGGAACCACTATCGCGACAGACATGGGTAGAGAAGGCAACCTGTCCAATAGGAGTGACGACTCTTACGACTCCGACACGCAAGAGGATCCCTCAACCGCTTCATATCAGAACCGATCACACGCGGCTACAAATGCCCAGTAGCCCAGCGCGCTATCCCAAGAGAAAGCAGAGAACTTGTTGAATCTCAGGACACCTCCCCCCATACCCCTCCACAAGTTTATGCATACTTCGAGTTTTATTGTCATGTCATTATCGATAAAATTCCGCCGCCCGAAGGAGGTATCAACGATTCTGCAAGTGCAGGGGATAACTTTGCTTCGGCCAAGGAGAGACTGCCAGACTGTTTGCGCAACAGGGGCGTATCCCTCGAAGAATGGTGCCGATTCATCGATGTGAGTGCTAGGCGTGCTGATTTATAAACTCTTCTAATGATGGTGATGTCAGGTCACTTAGGCGGCGTCGACCATCCTAGATCACCCTAAACCCAGCGAATTCGATCAATGGATCGAGCAATGGAATGCAAATTCTTCATCCCTCGCGGCGTGCGAGTGTTTTTGGCCTGGGAACGACGTGAAGGAGTATCGTCAGAGCGAAGCCTCCAAGTACCACATACGGACTCACAGTTCGTAACAAGTTGATGAAAGCTACTACACTTTGGGGCTTTATACGATTTCCGTTCCGTCCTGGAATGGCGAATACTCCCGAAGCCCTGTGGTGAAACCTGAAGGGAATGGTGGAGAAAGTCATAGCCGAGATTGTGCCGAACCTATCCAGTTCTCCGCCCAATTTGGCAATGGCTAATTCACTCTTTTCTTTTCCTTTCAACGGACTAAAGAGGAACAATGTACACTCACTGTATTCCTAGGATACTGTAACTGCGATCCCGGCGTCTAACCCGCACGTGCAGAAGACTTCCGTTGACGTCAACAAGATGTGTCAGCATGGTCAATTTCGCGTTGGGGACGCTTAATTATAAGCAGCCCCAATGTGTGTGCAAATCTCATGATGACCGTCAAGCCTTGGTAATTTTGGGATTGAATAGTATGTCTAGGGCTTCAAGTATAAGTTACGATGATAAGGATACGTAAGCGTAGGGTTCTGAAAATTAACTGGTCACCCATAATCGAACTGCCTTGGTTGAGCCAATGTCGGGGTGCAAGAGAACGGTTGACAGCCAATACTGTAGGTTTTGTCGTCGCCGCTCAAGGAAAGCGGGTCTGTAGCGTGCGAGGGATGTCTTGGGAGGTAGAGAGGGGACAAAATGCCGTTGATGTTGCTGCAGGGGGAACAATAAGAAGGGGTGGTGCGGATGTGGTGCGAGCTTACTGGTAAAGTGCGACGAAGGGTTTGATACAACTCTAGAAAAGCGTTATATCTCTTGTGAATATGAATTGTCGTTCCCTAGTCAAGCCAGTCAATCCCGTCGTCAGACGGTGCTGAGCGCAGAGGATGCATTTACCGACCTCTCTGGTCTTAATAGCACAATCATATACTGTGCAAACGTCAATGAGGAGTGTCTAATCGGAAACAAAATGCTACGCACCAACATAAGCACCGCCGAGTTTGTCACCTACATTGGTCCAACCGTCAATGGTTACATCCCGGGCAAACACCGTACTCTCGCCAGAGTTGTCCTCTAACCAGATGTCCTTCGAGATGATAGATGGCGGTCCTGACGGAGAATACGACCTTGTTGGGTGTTGTTGCTCAAATAAACGCCCTTCCTAAACATGACAGAACGCAACAGTAGCGTGAGACGCAGCACATAAGGAGAAAAGAATTGCAATTACCGCAAGGAGTTGGTCGTAAAGCCTTGATTCCTCTTCAACGTCTATGGTTTGTGGGATTATTTCCAGTCTGCTGGTTGAGCCAGCAAAAGGATGGGGAGGTGCAGGGGCTATGGGCTGAATATCGGTCATCTCGTGCGGCAAGAAAGAATATGAAGTGCCGCTTTACGCCACTGGTGATCGAATTTGTTTGGATCGAAAGCTTTTGACAAATATACTATTTGTGCTCGCCTACATGCTTGGAGTGGCTTGCCTCGACGACCGCATCACAACGCGAATGCCGCTCAACTGAAAGCGTCGAAACTACGTTTCTTGCTCCCGTTTGCTAGCTTTGATTCCAAGTCTGCATACTAAGCTTAAGTGCCTCCAAAATGGAAATGTACCCTGCACGCGCCTCATTCCCACCTCGTGGCCACTTGTGCGCGCCGTTTCAAGCATGCTCTGGTTGTTTCGCTCTCGAAGGCATTATCTATCACCGCCTACAGGCGCTTTCACTGCGCTTATGTGATCATCCTTTCGATTCTTCCTACCACCGTTGTACCACCTGACCTCGCTCCCTGAACTTGCCGTTTCCGAACTTACCTATGGTAGATCCTTCTTATCGACGACCACCACCGCCAGATCCCACTATTCTTCACTCTATGAATCGTTCCTTCAGTCCAATAGGCTACAGCAACCATCCAAGCACTCACCCAAGTATAGCTTCGCAATGGCAGCCGGATCCAAGTGCGCATTACCAGGAGTCATATCAGAACTCTGTGCAAGACAATGGATATACACCACCCGCTGCCCACTCACGAAATTACTCAAACACGGGGTATACGGATGACGAGGAGGAAATGGACATTGGGTACGACGAGGCTAGTCCTGAGGATGATTTTGAATACAGACATTCGGAGGCGTTTGACATGGAGCCACCTCCTACAGTTCCCTTGTACTCTGCTGTGGAGAACTCTCCACCACCTAAACGTGGTTTCGCAAAAGGCTTCATGCGTGGCCTAAAAAACTTCCCCAAGGCTGTATTTCGTTATGGAGACAAACGGAAGCCGCCGTTATCACAACCCGGTGGTTTCGTTATTCCGGATCAACCTCCTTTCATGACTTCAACTCCACCTGCCCCAGGACCCTCTTCATTACAATTCCATTCCCCATATGAGTTTCCTACACCGTCATTCCCATCCAGTCAGCATCGGTTCTCTGAACGACCTCCCCCGATCTCAGAAGAGTCCTACATATCAGGTGGCCAAGACTCTCCTGGAGATCCTCGTCGTCAAGCCCCAGAACTAGTCGTCACTGGGCCGTCGGGACACTTGGAACAATTGCCAGAAGAACAGGCCAGCTTCGGGGAAAGCCCACCAGCGCGGCCTCATATGCCAATGCACGGCAGCATTACCGCCATCAATTACACTAATACTCAGTCGCAGACCCCTGGACCACATGTATCCATGCTACCAAGTCAAACAACGGAAATGCCTATGGGAATCATACAATCCCCTCTTCTTGAACGACCAGTGAACAGACCAGTAAATCGACCAGCTGTGGCTCCTGAGCGAGACTCAGCTCCGCCACCCACGGTGTCATCTACCAACATTCCTGAAGAATCGACACATGCGCGTTCGACGGGGCGAAATTACAAGCGAGTATCAAGGACAGACCGTACGAGTTATCGTTCATCCGCTTATCCGTCAACCTATACCAATACGCAGAGCTTCGATGACCTAAATCCTGTGTTGAGATTCTTTCAACGGCTGGCAGATATGCCTTGGGTCGCAAGGAATAGAGTGACAACAGATTATCGCCCGCCTAGTACAAAGGGGGGTCGTAGTCGTCGAGGGGTGGATCCGAAGATGTCAGGGAAGCAATGCTGGTATCATCCTCCAAGTCAGGTCGACATCAGTGGAAACCCTCCCAGCCGTTCTTCCACTGTTAGCGCTCCCGTAAGAAGACACTCAGATGATGGCGGACATGGTCATCGTCGTCATCGTTCGGATGGTTCAAAATCACGACGAACGTCCAATGGGCGTAGACCCAAACGAAAACGAGCAAATACCATCTCTTCTGAAGACAGACCTCCGGTACCCCCTCTACCAAGTTACTTCCAACCTTATGGGTATATTCCTTATCCGTACCCTCCCCAACATCCTCTCCCTGGTCAACCCCCACCCGACCAACGAGCTGGAAGCAATGCGCCGACTCCTCGACCATCGCGACACAACTCCACCAATCATTCAAACCATAACTCCACACATCACGGTATACCTCCTGTCCCTCCACTGTCGCATGCACATCCTGCATTGATGCAAATGCCAATAATACCGGTCGCCGCATCACCACCAGTAATCCATGGCGCCCCTGCCAATCGCTACACACCACAGCCCTTCTCCCCACCAGGCTCGATGCCTTACCCATTATACATCATTCCGTCTTCTGATCCCGCGTTCAGTAACTCAGGAAATGGTAGTGGGAGTGGGGGGAGTGGCCAAGCAGTCGTTGGATGGGTGCCTGTACCATTAGGATTTGATGCCATCACTGGGGCTGTTGGTGGTGGGTATCCACAACCACACATGCAGATGCCCACCCCACCAACAGCAGCCAGGATGGGTGCAGGGACACAGGTCGACGGGCAGTAGGGCAGGGGGGTTTGTTGTCTGTCAGAATCAAACAAGGCGGGCTAGGTCTGAATCAAATTCATTATGGACTTATCTATATATTCTACTGGTGCATTCCCTCCTCTTGTCCTCGACGACAATAAGCTGGCCAGCTTGGTTACCCTTAGTACCTAATACCTAGTCGTTCTTATTGAAGCTTTTCTCCGTAATTCGAGCCGTGCATAAGGGCTTTGATTGGGACTTTTGTCGACTTTGATATGCGATCTCTAGCTATAGCCTTCTACTAACGTAAGTTTCGCAACGCTTGTTCATCGCGGTCGTTCTCCGACATCACCACCTGCTCCGAAGACAATCTTTATGTGTGTGAAGTCTAGTCGATGTTGTTGCCATCTGCAGTTTCTCATCGTGTTACGGTGCGCACCACGTATCGTTATCCCCGACCGACAAGCATTTCGTGCTCCATCGTGAATGGTACCTTGCGCATGTATTACTCCATCGCTTCTTGTGGCATACTGATCGTTTTGAGAATACTCCTGCAGGGAATCAGATCTAGATGAGCAAAACGCTAAGTGGTGTTCTCTCCGAAGTCGAAAACTATGCGCCGTTAATGGTGGAAGTCGTATTGCTGAGAGTTGAGTACTGTACGCACGTAAGCGCAAAGTGGCTAACCTACTTCTCAGAACCATAAATTAGAAGCACCCAATTTGGACGGCGATTCCCCACAGATCGAAAGTCTACGCTAATTCAGTATCTGGGCTAAGCCACACACTCATGAAGTTGTTTCCATACCTGCTTTGGTGCCCCGCTTAATCATAATACCGACGACGGCAAGGCGTAACATGTTCCTGAACTTGCACCGCCATACATAAGCCTTTCTTGCCAAAAACGCTGTTGATGGGTACATTGTCTATTTCCAGGTAGAAGTTCTGCTGGAAAATGCCTCGTTTATGTTGATACTCTCAGTGCGTTGAAGAGTACATCAATGCAAGGCGTTTTGCCCATTTATGGTCCAATCAGCCTCGTGACACAGCCAACATCACTTGAAGCTTATATCGTTTAGGAAAGACATTGCTATGAGCTCTTCTTTAGCATAAATGACTGGTTCCGAGTCATTGAAAGCGCATACTATAAATCTAGAGGAATGACACACTAACTTGGTAGGCGCACCCCCAACCCACTGCTTCACCCTGGGACAATGGCGACATTACCCAGGACTTCTGTGTTGCACCTGCCTCCTCCGCACGCTGCATTTAGTGTGTCCACTCGTCCATAATCAAGTCAAGCCCTTGACAGTTGCTCTTGATAGATCCGCCTCACACACCATGGCCCGGGGAGTCGAGCCAGCAGAACAGGGTTGTTCTAGTCCCTGTAAATATGTAACCTACGTCAGCAGTCTGCCTGTATCTGGTGCGCTCACAATGCACGTTTCAGTACAAGAGATTGCGATGGCGAATCACGATACCGGGGATGTAGAACAAATGATGCCTCCACAAGGTGAAGCTGAGTCGGAGGTATCTATTCACCAAATGAAATGATTCTCGGGAGCGGATCGTGTTGACAATCCTGAGTAAACATTTAGAATGGAGGCTTGGGACTTCTGTGACACGACTCCAGGGAAACGACCACTATTGTGTGGGAGTACGGCATAATGTTCCTTCAAAATGAGTGAGTCAGCTCATCAAACCTCCGGGTCCGTTCTGCTTTGAGATGTGAACCCTTGTCTGGAAGCGAGGTAGTAAAGTGATAGTAATCATTGGATGCGGGGAGGCACAACAGGACCCCCACGAATCGCTGCATGAGATTGTGATCCTGTTTACCTGAGCAGCCAATCGAGATCTCGTCAACTACGGACTGCTCGTGATCTCCCACAGATCGTATTATCTGTGCGGCCCTCGTCTCATCAAACGGGGGGAGGGAGAAAGGGAGCGAAAACTCCTATATGCACCAACCCTCCATCTCAAATCAGTTTTAAAAAATCCCTTTTTTATTATAACCCCCAAAAAAACCCCGCGTGAAGTAATTTGTGACGAGTAGCATTCATTCGAGAAACAGTTTTAAGCAGCTAGTCCTTTGGAGGAGATGGCCCAACAACCTTCTCTTCACGCCTCCGCCTCCTTTGCGTTAATTCCCTAGAAAAAATCGACATGTCGACCCACTTCAACAACCTCGACGTTTTATCCGACGCCATTGACGAAGGTGCGACATTAATATCGATGGTTCCCAAGGGAATCTACGTCGAGACTAACTGCCCACTCCAGTCAATATCCTAAGAGGACAAGAGGAATGGGAGATGGAGCCCAATTTTGACAAGGGAAAGGACAAGGAACAATTCCGGAACTACGAAGACGCCTGCGAAGGTATCAGGAACTTCTACAAGGAACAACATCGTAGGTTTCCACTCACCTCACCACCTGCAGCTGTGGCTGATATTGCACTCCAGTGAACCAAACGTTGGACTACAACGTTAGCGCACGCCACCTGTACCGAACGAGACCAAAGCTGCATATGAGTGTGTGGCAAGCCATGGAGCTCCTCAACACTCTTGTCGATGAATCAGATCCTGATGTAGGTTGATTGGCTTGCTGATTTTGTCATTTGATTATCAACACGATCATCAGACCAACATGTCCCAGATTGAGCATCTGCTGCAAACAGCCGAAGCCATTCGTCGAGATGGCAAACCGGAATGGATGCAAGTTGCCGGATTAGTCCATGATCTTGGTAAGCTCCTCCAGTTCGTTCAACCGTCGCCTCAATGGGCTATTGTCGGGGTAAGTCCTTCATTTATTCTTATGCCAGCTGCTCAGTATCGTCGAAATTAATCGATGTTTGCTTTTCCTTCTCTCAGGACACGTTTGGTAAATATGAACTCTTTACATGTTGCTTTCGTCGCTAACCTGGGACCCTACCCCTCCTTAGTGGTCGGCTGTGCATGGTCGGACGAAATCGTACACTCCGATACATTTGACCAAAACCCTGACAGTCTTAATCCCCTGCTTTCTTCCAAGTACGGAGTCTATCAGCCGAACTGTGGGCTCGATAATGTAATGATCTCGTGGGGCCATGATGAGGTATGACCACCTCTTTCTTACTTCGGCTCCATGCCCAGGGTCTGCATACTGATCACGATTGATTCATTGGCTTACACAGTACATGTACGACATCGCAAAGTTCCAATCGACACTGCCGGATTTGGCATTAGCGATGATCCGTTACCACAGTTTCTACCCCTGGCACCGTGGGGGCGCCTACAGGCACCTCATGAACAAGGATGATGAATTGTCTCTCAGAGCGGTCAGAGCATTCAACCCTTACGACCTTTACAGCAAGAGCGATGAGCGTTGCGATATCGAGAAACTCCGCCCGTATTACGAGGCACTAATTGCCAAGTATTTCCCTCCGGTCGTCGAGTGGTAAACGACACTTGCATGCCCATCATCAGATCGCTTGTCTGCATAGGCACATTCGTATATTATTGCTGAAGTTGGCTCCTGTCCTCTGCTTTATAGTTCGGCACTGTCTTATCTGTCATGTTATGCTACGCAATCTTAGACTTGTAACCATCGTAGTAAAAATCTACAATACACTTCATGTCACCATCTTGACTATTCTCGAGATCCTAATGCGCGTTAGCTTTGTAACCTGATGGATGGACTTGGATCCAAGTGGGAGCTATCAATTGATCTGACTCGGAATTTGCCTAAAGCGCACAATACTCCCCTGCACCCACCCCACCCCAATTTTCACTTTTATAGACACCAAAGGCAACCTTCATCGCGACGGTAGATAACCCTCCTTGGGGCCATACTGAGGTCAAGTAAGATGGACCATGACTCTGGGTAGTACTTTTAAGCCGATATGTTTGGAGAGTCCTAATGTTTGGATTGCCCTCGCAATACCGGAGCCGCCTGGATTACTTGAGGTATAGAGCACAATCATTGGAGAATGACTTGAAGCAGCACTCCACTGAGTTGGCATCCGGCCCGACAGAAATCAACCCTTACTATTCTGGGGAGACAGGACACCTTCAACATGAGAGTGCTTGCAAGATGAAGGAGAAGTTCAATAAGGCATGGGAAGGGTTTATCGATTCAGTGCTCAGGGAGTGGAACTATTGCAACCTCCCTTTTGGCTTACTTATCCGGTCTGTCCGTTGGTGAGGTACTCAATCTCCTGGCTGATCAGCTCTTGCGGGGCTGTCAGTGCGATATGGTTACTCCTACAGATTGATACAGCCAGGGAATTCGTGTTAGGCAGGTCTACCACATTCGTGGCCTTCTTAGTGGCTGTTGTGGGCGTCCTGTTGTCAACGTCCCTGTCACTGAAGTTCTCCAAAATGCAGATGTTCAACTCCAGAGCATTCGAGCGGTCAAAAGTGAGCAATGTATTGGGCTATAGCTATGTCGTTCTGATAATGTTACTAGGCCGTCGTTCCGGAGAATCGTGAATGAGATTATCTGACTGTTTGGGTGGTCCTCGCGTTGCCCGTCGTCAGTCTTGCGTTAGACGATGTCGCTCTCTCACACCTCATGGTCACTTCTACTGTTTGTGGCTGCTGTCCCGGTTTTCGCCTACAACACAGTCACAAGGACACACATCCAGGGAACAATTAGTTCTCCGCCCAACTCTCATCACTTTCCTGAAGGCAGCCTAGCGTATGATAGCATCGGCCTACTCAAGACTGGCTTGTTTTCTCCACTGTAGCAATTAACTGTTGTTATCCCTGACGCCGAGCCGTATGAGAGTGAGGCGTCCAACAGCAAACTTCGTGACCTCAATTATCTGTCGCGTGCATTTAATAAGGGACGCAGAAACCTCGGCACTAATTGCTGACATAACATTTTCCATCACCCCGCAGTTTCTCCGTTCACAAGCCAGCAAAGCAGCATGAACAATTCGTTCCCCAGCTTCTCCTCCGCATCACCAAGATGGCCGGCAATGACACCAACTCACCACAGAGAAATCCTCCTCGACGAGAGGCACCCTCACGCTCTTCTCCCTTTCTCACTTCATTCTCGATTATCATCGCTTTGGTAGCCATCGTCATCCTGCCTTCTCTCATGAAGCAGTATCAAGAAGCAAAAGGCTCGAATGGTAGTAGCTCTGGATGGTCCCTTTCCTCCTTACGCAGTGATCCTATCGTTGCTGCTCAAGCTCTTTCGGAGGCTAGCAGTATCAACTCGGACTACGCAACTACCTACCCTCTAGTTGCGGTTTTTGTCGGTGGGACGTCCGGGATCGGAAGAGCAATGGTAGAAAACTTCGCAGCCCGTATGAGCAACTCCTCGACTGCTTCACAAGTCTTCGTCATCGGTCGAAACACTCTAGCAGCTGCCGAAATCCAAAATTCGTTCCAAAAGTTAGGCCCGAATGCTCCTGCGTTCAATTTCATCGCAGCCGACCTTACACTCATGCGAAATGTTCGAAAAGTCAGTGAAGAGATTATGAAGATCACATCCAAGGTCAACTTCCTAATAATGAGCCCCGGAATCATGACGATGAGAGACCGGACGGATACGGATGAGGGGATCGACGAAAAACTCGCGTTGCATTACTATTCGCGTTGGGCTTTCATCCACTACCTACTCCCAGCACTTCACAAAGCGAAGGAGGGCGGTGAAGACGCCAAGGTCATGAGTGCCTTGGCTGCTGGTCATGGCAAGGAGATCGACGTTACCGACCTAGGACTGGAGAGGGATTACGGCGCAGCACGAGCCGGGCAGCAAATGCCGACCTACAACGATTTAATGATGGAGGTTCGGACCAACATATCTTTTCCTCCGTTTCAACTGAATTTTTGCTGACCGTGCCGTAACGGAACAGGAATATGCCACACGAAATCCCGAAATTTCATTTATACACTCGAACCCTGGGTTGGTTCGCACCCCACTTATCGAACGATCGGATTACTGGGTTTTGAAATTGACATTACCGATAATCAAGTTATTCGTTTGGAGCTTTGCCGTTCCATCAGAGGAGTGCGCTCAGTATTTGTGGGCTGGGATCAACCGAAGTGAGAAAGGCTCTCATCGAGTCAGCAATAAAGGGGAAGATATAGGATTGACAGATTACCATGGCAATGATGAGCATCGGAAATTGGTTTGGGATCATACAACCAGAAAAGTATTGGGTATTTGAGGGGTGTCATTCAGTTTTCCTTTACGTTCTGGTAATCATGCTATCCGTAATGTAATGTGTTATGTATACCCACGATTGTGTACTAATGACATGGGAGTACCACACGATGGAAGAAGAGCCTAGTGTGCACCTCAAGGCAAGTCCAGGCGGACAAAATCAATGAAAGAAACAAGTCCATCGGTGACGCTTTCCATATGGTAAAGTTGAGTCGCATGGCTTGCCTCAATCACTCGGAGGATATCTAGAGGGAAGTAAAATCCGTGATTTCGGTCACAAGTAATACCCTTTACAAACGTATGTACAATAGCAAACGATTTTCTGACTATGTAGACGCCGATCAAAGTAAAGGGAGGGTTGGTTATTAAGAGGAAATCAGGTAGAACCCTCAAATTGAGATTCTTAGGATTAGAATGGGTTGTTCTCACCGGCAGCGAAGTATTCATGAGAGTTGGCGTTTGACCAAGTTTTGTTGAGATGAAGAGCAGCCAACAAATAAGGCGCGCTTGATAAGGCCTCTACCTCGGCGAGCCGACCAGTGACTTTGGTCGTATGAGATTCACCATCAGCGAGGATGGTGGGTCACACAAGCGACAGAAAGTATAGCCTTGAGGAGGAGGAGAATATTCTGATGTGACGTTCTAGGACACGTAAGAAGCGAGAGCCAGAAAATAATGAAGAGCACTAAACCTCGAACAGGTCTTTTACCTCCTTCTCAACCACGATTGTGCTATCCCTGGTCTTGGCGGCTTCTCTAACCATGTGGAGAGTTTAAAGTAGTAAGGCATGTTCATTAGTGTCTTCGATACCGAGAAAGGATCCACGATCGTCGCATGTACGGGGTTGATCTGCAGTGGGTAAATAATCCTGCACCAGCGACTTTCTACCTACGCCTGAGCTCTCCAGGTCGCTTGGCGTTTGATAGCAGTAAGGAGTGGACGTCATTCCGCCTGGCTCCGTGGACCCGTTACCCCGCAACTTGGAAGCCGGATTACGAGTACCGGGGAAGGGGCGACGGCATTCGGATTGATCCCTCCTATTTGGTACAATTGTATACAGACAATACGGCCAACAGAAATGAGGTTGGTCATATGAACCTCGAAGCGCATGTGGCATGGACTGGTATTGCTCAAACCCTGTAATTACTGTATGTAACATGTTGATATTAGAACCGAATATGACGAGGTGAGATTAAGCGACGGACAGGCTACAGGTGCGACATTCCGTTAAGTCAATCATTACGATCTTGTCCATAACGCAACTTGTTATCGCTCCACCAAACGGCACCGCCTGCTTGTAAATGCGTTGCAAAGTATCATGTGCGATCAGTATATGGCGAATGCAGACAAAGGAAACTGGCGACCCGAACACAAAGGATCATTAAATTGGAGGTAGATTACCCAAGATTTGCAATGGAAAATGTCCAGGACGTATGGTACAACGGAAATGGAGGACGGGGGGAGCCAAACAAGCAATAGCCAAAGAACGGAGTTAACTCCCAAGCGTGCCACAGTGCCGGGCCACCGTTGTTTTCCGCCAAAACACTTGAAGTCCATTGTTATACATCAGTCAGCTCCCAATTCCCCCGACCCATAACTTTCACCGCGATTGGTCCCGAGCATCAAAGCAAAACTCTGAGCTCCACAACGTAAGCCGTGGAAAGTCGAGACGCCTTGCGCATTTTGTTCGACATCAAGGTTTGGGCCTCTGCTGTTTTTCCGAGAGAACCAAAAGCGTGAAATGGGACGTCAGTGATTTGTTACCCAGTTCCAGCGAACACGTGATCTTTCAGGTGCATTCGCACACCACGCTGTCTGCGGAAGCGAAACGCAAGCCACCCTTCGGGTTTTTAAATCATCTCAGGTACTGACGATCTTTATCCTTTACACATGGCCGAATATCCTCGGGTATTTCGTTCCATGTCTCTTGCCAAATTATGACGATTGCTACGAATGGTTATATCTAGATTTCGGACCTCAATCCTTTGCATCATACTCACAAGCTTTTGCGTTATTGAAAGGATCACCTAATGAAAGTATTGCACTTGTAGCCCATTTTTCGGTCGCTTAGTCGTACCTCGTCATATTCGGGTCATAACGCGAACATGTTACACAATGGAAGCGTTTTGCACAATACCTGTCGAGGTGATATTCGCTTCAAGGTTGATATAACCCACCTCCTTCCTTCAGGCCGTGATGTCTGTAAACAATATTTCTTATTTGGAAGAATCGAGCTGACTTCTCCCGACCGTCGCAAGCTTCCGAGTTGTGGGGTAACGGCCAGACAGAATGACGTCCACTCCGTACTGCTATCATATCCGCATGAATGAGAAGCACCCCAAGAGACCTGGAGAGCTCATGCGTAGGTAGAAAGTCCAGTTGTTGTGCACCTGATAACGCAAAGTGATATACAGCTGCCAAATGCTCCTCAGTGCGTCAATCCATCTTCCATATGGTTGCGGTGTCCAATTAAATTACCCACTGCAGATCAACCCCGTACATCCGACGATTGTTAATCCTTTCTCGGCAATGTTAATGATGTGCGACCCTGAGCTTTCAATACGATTATTGAAAATACGAACGAACAAGCCTTACTACTTTGATCCCTCAACATGGTGAGAGAAGCCGCCAAGACCAGGGTGTTGCATATTCGCGGTTGAGGATGGGGTATAAAATCTGTTCGATCGAGTTCAAGTGCTTTTCAGCATTACTTCGCTCTCATTTCTTTCCTGCCTAGTAAGCATCGCATCAAATGATCTCCCCTCTTCATGCTGGCTTTCTCGCTGTCGCATTCGGTGCTGCCCAGGTTGCTGCTTTACAAGGCCTGAGTCTCTCTGTTACTGGTGTGACCCCACCTCATCCTTCCATGTTATATATCACGTCTGACAATGCTTTCTATACAGGTGCACCATCCGTTGTTGATGTGGAGAACCTCAAGCTCGTGACAGCCATTACCAACAGCGGTGATGAAGCCCTGAAGATCTTGAACGACCCCTCAAGCCCCTTGTCTACTCTCCCCGCCAATACCTTCACCGTCACCGATGCCACCGGTGCTCCTGCCCGATTCATTGGTATCAGAGCCAAGTACTCGCCGGCCACTGCCGCCCGGACCGGTGCATACAGAGTTCTCGCTCCTGGAGAAACCGCCACCGTCGAACACGATCGTAAGTATCTTTAGCTATTGTCACGGATCAATAATCTTACGTGCACTTTGAACAGTCTCCGAGGCATACAGCCTCACCAACACCGGGGCTGGCGACTACAGATTCGAGGCCAACAACCTCTTCTACGTTGTCGATGATGACAATAATGTCTCGACCATCCGCGCTGATAGTCAGGCCCATACCGCGAAAGTTACTGGTCGTCTCGCTGTCTCTCGCCGAGATGGAGGTCTTGCCAAGCGCGCATCATTCAATGGCTGCGATGCATCTCAACAGACCTCGATCAACATCGCTGCTTCCGGTGCTGCTGCCTACGCTTCTGGAGCTTTGGTGTACGTAAATAAGGCTGCTTTACTGAAGAAATGAAATATTGATATTCACCGGATATTTTTAGCTACTTGGACTCCATTTTCTTTACTACCCCTCGCTACCAGTCATGGTTCGGCGC
Organism: Volvariella surrecta; assembly: GCA_951802395.1. NCBI lineage: Eukaryota > Fungi > Basidiomycota > Agaricomycetes > Agaricales > Pluteaceae > Volvariella > Volvariella surrecta. The sequence goes on along the minus strand of OX637790.1, from coordinate 1,444,288 downwards.
CTTCGACGATGGACGCCATGACACCGTCCGTTCCCATTTCGAGTCGATCACTTCCAATAACTTCTTATCCTTCACCTATGATTGCACTTGCACTGACCCAGCCGTTTTCGCCTACGTGTACCCCGATCAGTAAGTCCATTTTGGTCCACATCTTAAATGGATAATTGATGGAGTTCCAATAAGGTTTGGCACCATCTACTTCTGTGGAGCCTTCTGGAACGCACCCGACGTCGGTAGTGATTCCAAGGTATGCTCCTACAGTGGCTTTGATCCCGAAATATTGGTCTCATTTTTGTTAGGCCGGAACCATCGTCCACGAGGCGTCTCACTTTATCTCCAACGGTGGCACAAGCGACTATGCTTACGGCCAATCTGCATGTCGTGAGCTTGCTAACAGCAACCCAGACACTGCTGTGATGAACGCCGACTCTCACGAATACTTTGCTGAGAATAACCCATTCGAACCGTAAAAAGTTTGAGCATTTGCGCCTGATCTACCTACTCTTGACTGCTGTTCCTCCTTTTCCTCTGGTCCATGTGTAGTTTGTTCCCATACGTCTGTAAATGTTACGGGTTGTGATTAACAACATGGATTTTTGCTCTGGCTATGCTGTTGGAGATGGCGACAGATCTTAAATATGCTAGGATGCTCCAAAGGTTTCGTGGGGACCCACCTGCGTCCGGAATTCTTTTCATTCGTGCATCCAAGTTCCTGGCATTCACGAGTACCAAGAGTGGTGTTTCTCTGAATGGGTGGACATCTCCCTAAGTTGGGGATTAACAGAAGGGATCATGTCATGCAGATGAACTGACTTGTTGCGCAACTTCGACATCAATCGGGACTTTCCCGAACCACTTGATTGTACATTGGAATTGTCCTTCTGTAGGGAATAATGTCCTTCCTAGGTCTTCTCGTAAGCATCAAGGTCACGGATGAAGCAAGAAGCTATATCGCCTTGGTGATTAAAGCGGAAACCATCCTTGAAGACTTGTCTGTCACAGATATCAATTACTCATTCCTGTGTGTGGCCGATTCTTTGATGCTATGCAGCATACGCTCCACTTCGCGGCCAGTGCCACCAGAGCAGTGTTATAAGAATGGTTATTGTCTTGCGGCTCGTCCTTTGCGTAATGTGGACGGACGGGAAAACAAAGGAAGCAGGGCGGGTGGGAGGGCACAGAGGAACGACTAGGTCGCGGTGTGTGGAGACTATGTAAGCTACCTATCTCATTGCTCGTCCATGAACATGAGGGGGATGTAGACGTGCCATAATCGAAGATGATCAGATCCTTTCTACTACAGAAATCTGGGGTCTTTCCATCACGCAGCATCGGCGCCTGGGCGCTTTGCCGACATCATAATGAGCTCCCCCAAAACTGCTGTGAATAGAGCAGTCAAGGCGATGATCCAATATCAAACTGCGCAGGGGCTTTACGATCTTTGACTCAGCGGTGGGTTCCAAAAAAAGATGACGATAGGTGGCCACGGGCCCGTAAGAGTATGACTGATTAGCTAGAACCGTTTAAGCCAAGATGCTGATGGGGATAACTACTGAGCGATCATTCCAAGTTTAAGGATGATCGGAGCCACGTGCCAATACGGACGACGACCGGACTCGGTTGATGATGACTCGAGCATCGGTGTGGCGGTCATCCTGGTGGCGTGGCGGGTTTGGCGTGGCCTGAAACTGTTGCCCGCCGATTCCATCCGCCCCGACGGAAAGATGCGGACAGGGACTAACCCTAACCTTATCGCGTTGGATGCTCCTGACACCGACGACGACGACTGCCACGACCGACTCGGCTTATAACATCGGATAGACTCGTATTCTAATGTCCTTCGCTCTCTAATTCCTAATCTTGCCTCACTTCTCCCCGTGCTCCTCACCGTCACCGCCCCCGTGCCCCATTCGCACCTCGCAGACGCCGACATGTCCAATGAGCCCCAGAAGGCTGATCAGATAGCATTTCACTTCTATTCAAAGCTATTCTATGTCGTTAATCATGCTAGAGCTACCGCTGATCCAAGGACACCTCCAAGGACAGACAAATGGGTGCGCAGTCCCTCTTCTACCCCATGCTTTGTTCTGACCCCTCCCCGCCACAGTTCAATCTCGAGACCCCAGACTCTGACCTATTCCCAAGAGAAGCCAAGGAGATGTACAAATCGATATCACTATCTCCAGCACCACCACCAATGGAAATTCAAGTTCTCCTTGGTATTCCCGAACTCACAAACAACCAAGTTCTCGCACACGTCGCACCAGACGGTTCTCGCACGCGCATCGAACCTACCCCTCGTCATATCCTCCTAGAGAGCTGGACGCTCACATTCTCACCCAGACGAGTCGGCATGGAAGACAACCTTGACATTGCATTGCCTACCATCTACAAACACGGTATTCCGCTGTTCAGAAGTCTATACAGCCTCCTGCGCATCTTACCAACCTGGGCTTTGCATAAACGAATCAAGCGACGCACAGGTGGACACAACCGTAATGGCAATTTGTCCCTAAAGCTGCGCGTCCTCACTGGCTCGGAGGATGACTCGGTCGGATCCTTATTGGGATTTGGTGAGTTACTTTTGGACCCACTTTCATCGTCGATCACCCTTGTCCCTTTTCTTTGCATGGCTCGATACTCCCCTTCTTCTCCATTCCATCCCGCCCGCCTCGTGGTCGTGATGTTCCTCAAACCTTGTCCCTACTTCAATTAATTAGCATTTCTGACTCGTTTGGTGTCTGATCCTCTCTCTCCACCCTTTTCAGATACTCCACCATCAAACGCATCACCGCCTCTGCACATTCAATCCCACGCATTCGCTGCTGTACCTCATCCAATGGGTACTTTATCCCTCACCGGTTCCTTCTTAACCGACCCCAACTTTCAGCTCGACGAGCTCGAGTCTCTATTATCCGACCGTTTCCTCTCTCTGGATGAAGGCCCCGATTTCGTGCCAACATTACTGAAGAACCAATCACAACGCTCCTCAGGGGTGGCGAACAGCTCAAGTCCCGGAACTCGTCCAGGTGCTGGTCCAGCTGGTCTTAGTTCCTCTCCACGACCATTTCCACCTGCTACAATGCGATCAAAGTCTAAATCACCACCCGAATCCATTGCAGACAGGTTCATATTACGTTCAAGAACATCGTCAATTTCAAATCCGTCACCTGGTCCGGGACTTAGGGCACAGTTATACCCCTTAGCTACCGATAATTACATCCCTCCTTCCCCATATCGGAGAGACTCTTTGCATGTACGGCATTCTTCTAGCCCCACACCACACTCCTCAAGTTCTCTATTCTCTACAAGAGATGAGCCTGGCTCACCAATATCACCACATCCCCGTTCCCCCTCTAGTCTGGGCATGAATAGGCTGAGAAGAGAAAGCGCTGGGGCTGTGGGACCTGGCCCTCTCGGAGAGGTACCGGGTTCTCCATCTGCATCAACATACTCCTTGGTGGGCGGTACCGGAACAAATCCTCTCCCTATACGAAGGGGGTCTCACCTGAACCCCGTCAATCCCTTCAAGTCTAACACCCTAAGCTCACCCTCAAGTATACATTCGGTTCATTCGGTTCATTCGCCTGCTCCCTCTGTGAGTTCACCGTTGACAGTAGGGGTCACTGCGGGCGCTCCAAATCCCTCTATCGGCCGACGAGCGTCACCGTCACCCATTATTCGTCCCGGTTCCGGACTCGGTACCCATAATGCGCCCGTACCAGGTACCGTTAGGCAATCGCCACCGTATGCCCCGTCTCAGGGGACGCCTTCCAGTTTAGGGGAAAGGAGAAGTCTAAGAAACGCAGAAGGCGTGATTGCTGGAACGGCCTCACCCACTGGCGACGAATCGCTATCGCCACTATCCACAACACCCACGGGCGGCTTGCTCTCTTCAGGGCGGCCCGTGCCGCAACGGAAGAGGTACGCGAGCGGTTTTGGTCATCGTTATGCACCCAATATGCAAGCTCCGGGTGCACCCCTAAATACGGGGGGTACTACCACTAGTTCAGAAGGAAGTACTAGCCCAAGCACGACCACGTTCAGTATAGGAAAGAAAGACGACAAGAAGGAGGTGAGTGTGTCCTTTCACGTGACTTGTTCAATATTTCCATTATTTTCTATTGTTTTTTTCTTCCACTTGCTCCGTTGAGGGGCTCTGCCTTATTTGGGTTGTCGGATCTCGCGCCTTTTGTTCGGATTTACATTGCCATTGCTGTTGGCATTCATAAAATAATTGTGCCCGTATCTTGTGTCCTATGATCGAGACACAAGACTCGTGTTGGTTGTATCTGCTGGGCGTTCCCGGGATTGGGCATTCATTTAGCTCGTTATGGGGCGTAATCTAGGTGCTTTGAGTCTATTTTTCTCGTGTTTCCTCGCAACGCCTGCCCCTTTGGCCACGATGTTCCATGGCATCAAAGCGTGCTAAAGAGACTGGGAGCCATTTCGGTGGAATTGGATTACCAATGGAGATGGCCATTGCTTTGACAAAGGTTGTCTTACACCTATAAAGCGGGCGCGTGTGAGGCAACCCAACTTCATTCCTTTCCGCCACCAGTAGAGGCGCACCACATCCTTCGTCGTTGCGTCTCTTATATCTTCTTTTGTATTCCTTATACCTTTCTTCTCGAAAAGAACCGCGTTGCTAACGATGTTTCCTTCTACTTCTTCCCCTGCCTCCTCTCATGAACAACAACGTAAAATCGAATACCGATATCAACTCGAACTCTTGAAATCTTCTTTGCGCGCGTATTCCTCATCATTACCCACACCACCGGCCTCTCCTATCATCTCCTCCCCACCCTCTTCCGGGGATAACGCGCCGCCACGGACACCTGCCGTACCCCTCCCTACTACCAATGTCATGCACGATTTTACCGATTCACGCTCTTCCACCTGGGTGACGGAATCGACATCTGGCTCACCTACTTTTACAAACTCACGAAATGAATCACGGCCTTGCACGTCGCACGCCAACGACAAATACGATGGTCATGATACTGACGATCACTGCGACTGGAATTCCAAACGTGTTGTGCCCTCTCAAACGCTCATCGACATGATCTGGTCCCCACCCAAAATGCATCCGGATCCTATGGATCCCAACGTCTATTACCCCGACCGTTCGTTCGCTCCTGCCCTGGTTCCTGATTTGGACCTCGACCCCAACTACCCTGTGGCACATATGGACGAATGGTATAACGACACGAAATTTCGGCGCAATTATAACCTCAAAACGATCTCTGACGCGATGGACGAATTGTCGATGATACCGTGGTTTCCGACTTGTGATTCGGTGGATGTTGGTATTGATCCTTGTTGATGAACAGGATGTGGAGAAGAGGATGGCGTATATGTCGACGCCGTCGGAGGACGATGATTTGTCGGTGTTTATAAAGACGATTGATGAAGCGAAGCCTTTGACTGGGAGAGCGAAGATTCAGGAAGAGAGCCGGGAGAGGGAGAGGGAGAGGAGTGCGGATAGTAGAAGAGATCCTAGCCAAGAGCGTCCGCGGTCGGATAGAGGCCTGAGTCCCAAGTCGCCTTTAGCTATTATTCGTCAAGAGGAAGGGGAGAGTGATGAAGCAGAGAAGGAGGTAGGGGGTGAAGCACGACCTTCAGCCATACCGGATGCGGGACTTGCTGAACCCCAACCGCGTCTGCCAGCTCGATCGCCACTGAGCCTGGCTGGTCGAGCTCCAAGTAGTCCTGCACCTGCACCACCTATCCCATCCACCGTGACGGCTATTGCTGCTTCCAATGTCCATGTACCCTCTGGTCTCGTCGGACCAGGCGCCACTGGACCAGCGCCACCGGGGTTTATAGGTTCGCCACCTGGAGGATTGGTCCTGACGAGTCAATACGAAGTTGAAGCAAAGTTGAAGAGGATGAACGAGACGTTCTTGGCAAGCTTGGAAGGGTTTGAGGGGATGGTAGCGAGGAAGGGGAAAGGTAAAGGGAAGGAAGGTGATGGTCATTCGAGAAGAGGATCTGGCGAGAGTGAGGGTGTGACGATTGAAGTCAGGAGCCCTTTGGATGAAAGAAAGGTCCCATCATCGCCACTCAGGAGTTCTAGTGCGGCTGCTCCAACAATTGGCATTGGTGAACGCCCCACTGGTCATGCTACGCGCACTACCAGCGATGAGCTTTATGCGGGAACAGGATACCCATATCCGGTCCCATATCCTCCTTATTTGGGATCGGGATCGGGCTCTGGTTCTGGCTCCGGATCTTCTGGTATGGGATCTGCTGGGCAAGGATCTGACGAGGTTCTTGGCAAGATGGATTTAGGGGAATCGGAAAGGAGGATGTCTGCGTTGAGTGGTGCTCGTCGCTGATTGAAATGTGGACGTGTTGATAGAGCGTTGTTCCTGGTGCCGTTCCTGAAGGGTTAAAGAGCGCTCTGGACCATTCATGAATCGTGATGTTTCCTCTCATGTTCTTCTTTATTTCCTCTTTCTATCCTCTCTCTTCTCCTACGTCCCTTGTCATCCTCATTCACTCCGCATTCCTTTTGCTCAACTACTTATCACCCGCTTTCAGTCAAGCTTATGCCATTGTTTTTACATTGTCATTTTGGGTTTTTATCGGTTTCGTGGCTTTTTGGTGTTATATACCTCATTTACATGCTGTTTTCCTCATGCTGTTCGTTATCTCGCTTCCTCATACAACTTACGTACCCTCCTCATATCCGTCGAACTCGACCGAACACTACCATGTTCCCCGCTTGAATCTGATATCCACGCATGGCTTTCTTCCCCTAACGAACCGTAACGGAACGTCATGAAGAGGATAGCTTCATACAATCTCTCTCTCTCACACATCTCTCTCCATTATAGCCTTGTACCGCTATAACTCCATTCTCCATATTGACATGTATGTGTACACCAACGCAGAGACGCGTGTCATTTTTTCATTTTTTTCCCCGTTGCTATATATTGCAGTGATCTTTATGGTCCCGTAATATCTGTTGTGCTGTTGTATATTCCGTGTTTATGGAGTTGATTGTCCGGAGGATGTTTTGGTATGGTGTGAAGGTTGGAAATGTGCACCCGAAGGGTCTTCTTTGACACATTTGACTCCTGGGGCCTGAGCCCTGAGGTGTCAATTACATCTTTCTTGGAACATTATGCATATATCTTTTGTCTCGTTCATCAATTCATTTTGAGTGGGTCATCTTCGTTCTCTCATGACATATCGAGACGAATGACGAGTAAAAAACCTAGCGTGTTGTGTGTCCTCATTTATTTGTCAATCCTTACTACCCTGGCTTACCTGCGGCTCTTGACGACTTGCTTTTCTCACACTATTGGGAATCCTCTCGACAACGCATATGTATGCTAGGACGAATGGAATCTGTTAAGGCTTATCAATTCTTTAGCTGCAGACTGCACTAGCGACGATGAGATAGCCGAATTGACAAAGTTCCTCGATGACCTCGAGCTATTGGAACGGAGTAGTGAGGAACTGAAAGATGCTATAAGGTACCTCAACTTGGATATGGAATCGGAGCGAGATATTGTGCAACTAGCACAAGAAATAGTTACTGAGCTCTTGCGTCAAGGCGCCAGCACTATCCCGCTATCCTTCTGGCAAGCCGCTTTCCACGAGATTAATGGCAATCTACGAGTCAAGCTACTGCGAGATTGCCAAGAGTTAAAAGCTCTCAAGGCTACCTTCAAACTCAGCAAGGCTCGAGTTTCTTCTCGGCGCATTCAAAGGTGCGACGTATGCCCTCAGCCAATGTCGATCTCGGACGCTTTGCACTCAGATGGACCTCCCGTTCGTAGACAGGCTGGGCAAGAAGAGTAAGGAATTAGCGGCCGATATTAACCACAGCGAAGATTCAACTTTACTTACCACATCAGCAAAACGTCGTGAGCTAGTGGAGCTGGAGAGCTGGAATCCTTCTCCATGCTCCAACTCTGCATACGTACCGACGATATACTAGTACCACAGAAGTTCAACATTCAACGCTGGCAGAGCGAATTCGCATTATATAAGGGAGTTGCTCACCGGTTTCGCTGCGAGTCTAGAGCTATACTATCAGTTTGGACGTGGCCGTCAGCGAAGAACTTAATCATAGTTATTGAATTTACTTACGCCTTTTCACATCTTGTTCCTATTCCAGAGCTCGAGGAGCTTCGAAAATGTTGGGGTGCAGGGAAGGAGGAGAAAGAAGAAGCACTTATACCTTGCTAGCTCCATATTATTTACCCCATATTCAAGATTCGATTGCATGCGAACCATCCCCATTGAATTGGATTTTGTTTGATTCAGGAAAGGTGAGCCTGGCCAGTTTCCATCATATTCATGGCTATGGACGAAATAGATACGGATGAGATGGAAGATGCGGGGTCTCAGAGAAGTGCTCTCCTCTCAGCTTTTGCTTTTCGCCCTCTTGACCATGGACATGACTTAATGCCGAATCAAGGATAGTTAATTCCATCAACGGCTGAGGAACTCCAACATACTGCACATGATTAGAGGCGAATTCATCCCGAAGGAGGTATTACCTTTGAGGACTATTGCACCTTCCATTCTAGCAGTTCCAAGGTGCAGCTTTTTATAACCATCGAATTAACAATGTAGGAGAAAAGTTCAGGAAGCTCACCCGCATCGAAAGCTGACCGGTTAAGAAAGAAACCAGGAAATGCAATCAGAGCAGTCTTCCTGAAGTTCTTTAGAAGATGCTGATGCTCACATGTTCGGAATACGTTTGAACGCGACATCTGAACGGGCCATTGTCCTGGGAGTCAGGGTACAAACAGGCTTCTGTCGCAAGTCCAGCCACGGTTGCGGCGGTAGGCCCGGCCCGGCTTCGCTGCAGGAGTTAGAACTACACAACCAGATACACTTAGTCTTGCACCTAGTAGGTTCCTTCCTTTGCCTTTATGTGCTCGCACTGACAGCAAAATGTATGACTTCCAAAACGTTTTCAGTATGCTTTCATAAAAAATTGGCAAGCCGTCTGAAGTCTGAAAGCAAAGGCCCGGTCCGCAGGCGCGTTCATGGTTCCGCATCAATTCGAAGGGAAGTCGAAGCTTAGCTGTATACGGTATCAAGATGAAGCTCACCAAGTCCAAATTACCTGGTATTAACGGAGTTTATGTATACCAGAATATCTGACCATCATCGTCAATCGTCAGCATTCATATGTGAGTGTTCTAAAGCTCCTGTGTCATTTTCATTAAAATTAGCTGATCAAAGCCCGCAATCAATATGGGTCTCTTATGAGCATCAGTCCTTTTGCTTCAAAGGAACTTCCTGAGGATGTTGTACCTCTATTGCCTCGCACGGGTACTCTTCCGCCGTCGTGTACAGGTGTCATTAAACAGGTTTGATGTCAGCGAAGTCAGATTCTCTCACCCCAAAGTGATATGTTCCCCTGGCAGTGTGCTACAACGCTCTTCGTCAGAACATGGCTCTGACGGGTGATCTCGTAGCGAAGCCCTGCCTATTTATCCGAATGGGCGCTGATCTAGACTGGGGTTACCATTTATTCCAATCATAAGAAATCATTCATACTCAAAGCCTGATCACAGTTACGGCGTGATATCCATGTATATCAGCCGCGAAACTTACTGGTAGTATGCATTGCAATCCAATTCAATCGCCATGTTCGTCGTTGAGCAACAACCTACTCCTCAAGAACTCATCGACCAGGATATCGACTGCCTCACTAACGAAAAGAGTACTCTTAGGATATGCGCTCTTGTCCGTTGTCAAATGAGACTCTCCTCAAAGGCAACAACCCACGCCGAGTCCTCCTAGGCTGTGCACTACAAATGTGGTCCCAACTGAGTGGCATGAACGTCATGATGTACTATATCATCTACGTTTTTGAAGGAGCAGGTTTGACAGGAAGGCGAGCTAAGTGGATCGCGGATGTAAGTTCATCCTCACTTTCTGGTTGCCTTTGCTCATTTCTTTGCTTCGTGGGTGGCTAATATGCGGATACCTTAATAGTCAGTCCAATATGTGCTTGTTGTAGCCATGACCGGTACATCATCCCACCCCTCGATATTCAGCATCTTGCTGGTTTACTGACGGGCACACACAGTGCCTGCAATCATCTATATCGATAAATGGGGTCGTCGCCCTCTGCTATTGTGCGGTTGTCTTTTCATGGGATTCTTCCTATACCTAGTCGGTGGACTTCAAGCTCATTTCGGCCGTTGGGAGGATAATAATGGAAGCCGTGAGTCATCAAGTTAGGGCGTATGCCCGTGATGGTACGGCGTTAATCGTGGTGCTTGTTGCGCTTAGGCACATGGGTTATCGTCGGCCATGATGCAGCAACAAAAGCAGTCATCGTGTGTTCGTACTTATTCGTATGCAGGTATGCCCTCAATCAAGTGTTTCCCTTGCTCTGTATTGTCTGACTCACATGTCATTTACAATAGCTTTTCCATCAGCATGGGACCCGTATCATGGACCTATCCTGCTGAACTAGTATGTGCCGCATTCCTAAAGTTTATAGTTGCGACTTAGTGATATGTGAACCGCGGTGTCTGATGACAGTACTCCCTCAAAATCCGAGGGAAAGCGGTCTCACTGGTCACAGTAAGCATCTCATCCCCCATCTACCTTTCTCCTCTATCCACCAACTCGAATACTCGATCTTCAGGCTAGCAACTGGCTTTTCAACTTCACTCTGGCCTTCGCCGTTCCTCCTAGTCTGAGCAGAATCGCATGAAAAACCTACTTTATCTTTGGGACCTTCAACTTTGCGGCTTTCATCCATGTGCTCTTCATGTACCCCGAAACTGTCGGAAGAACTCTAGAAGAAGTCGAGGAGATCTTTAAACAAGGACATGTGTTTAGTGCTTGGAAGATAGGCAAACAGGTTGGTCGAAGGGAGATCGAAGATGTTATTCAAGGTGTAAAAGAAGTACGTGTTTCTCTAACCCCTTTTTTTTTGTTCTTTTTGAACTGTTTACACTGCACTTTTCTAGGTACACGACGTCAAAGATTCCCTGGATAAATCCTCTGCCTGAATTCACGAACGTTTGATGAAATGTAACGACCCTTTATGTGTACTTGCACTGAGCGTGAAGTCATGTGTATCCACCTCTCACATTCCCCTTTACAAATGCTTCACTGGCGTAAACTATACAAACGAATGACGAGAAAATCAAATGTTGGGCAATTAATCTCTATAATCGGGTTTCCCTGACGACTTGTCAATGTCCAAAGAAATGGTGTTGCGACTAAACTGGATAACACAAGGCACACCAGGCCTTCGCTGTAAATGCGATTGAAATTGTGCCCAGCTCGCAGAGCTCCAAACTTTGGACATAATGCATAACGAAGAATAGGAAAGGAAGCCTTGGACGCGACACACTAACTGACGTCACTCTATCAGGTCTTGTACTGCATGACGATGAGTTAAAGGTTTTCATTTCGTTTGAGAAGTGAGAAAATCAATTTTCTATTCCCTTAATTTTCAACAGTGAACATAAAAACACCTATTTTATTTACAAGCATTGGCTGTACCAGGGGTTGGAAACTTGGCAGGTGGAGCCAGATTCGCATTGAGTGGGTCCAGTCCAGCCTTGGCCACCACTAAGAAATCACATCATGTCAGTAAAAAGCTTTCATCGATTTTAAGGGTAACTTACCATTGACCGTCCTTGGTTTGAACTGTGCCAGGAGCAGTACTGGCACTGGTTGGGTCACCATCGGAATAGGTAGTGCCGATATCACCGAACCTGATCTTGGAGAATGTAACGGAGGAGTTGGGGGCAGAGTTTTCTATATCAGTGGGCTTGCCAGAGTCGGTGGAGTAAGTACCACGCTTGATGCCAGACTTGGATGGGTCAGCATCGCTGTCCAACCAGAGCATGTTCACTGCGTGATCATTCCAAATGCTCAAAACTAAGGCCATTCTGCGCCCGTTGCCTGACCCACAGCGGACATACCGCCCTTGTCCTGGAAGCTAGTGGTATCACCGAAAGCGGACTTCTGAGAATCGCAGAAGTCGGCGGTAATAAAATCATAAGCATCCATTCCGGGGATATTGACCTTGGAGTTTTGAACGACTACGCCGTTTTGGACGTATAGGCGACGGATCTCGGAGAGTGTGCCAGAGCTGCTGTTGTTGTTGGTCAAGAATTGGGTGACGACAGTAAATGGGGATCCGGTATCAACCCCTGATCCACCTGGGCCGTAGAATTCAGTGTCTCCCATACGGTACGAGTTGAAATCGCAACCGTCAGGGTCGCAAACGGTGTCATAACGGCCATTGGTCCCGCAATCAGCACCAGAGCAACGGAATTGGCCTTGAACAGTGCATGAATTAGGTGTGTAAGCAGCGGCAATAGAGTTGGCTTCCCAGATATCCATCTCATTGCAGCAAGCGCCGAGGTTACCGGTTCCGGCGTTGGTATCGTTAGGGGAGCCACTCCAGCCCTCAACGTTTGCCTACCACGGTGGTTTCGTTAGAAACTGCTGTGACATTATTAAAAAATATCACAAACCTCTCCATTAATGAACTTGATGTCCCTTGGGCACTGAGTATCGCAATAACCCGTGCCATACTTAGCACCGGCCTTGTTGCTGGGGAATTGAGACATGCCACCATCTGCTGCCATAACAGAGAAGTATGGAGCTCCATTCAAACCGCAGGACAGGTTGGAGACATCAAGGTGAACTCCTTGTTAAGAAGTTGGAACATCTCGTGTTTCGTCTCGCTGTTCAACAGGTAGACACGAGAACCGATAATATTCTGCTGGCCGGATGTAACGAATTTCAGGGTGAGGGCGTCACCGGAGGTCGTAATAGCGTAAGTACCCTGATAATCTGCCCCATCAAGAGCGCAGTTTTGAGCGCAAGTCACACCATCAGGGCATAGATCTGTGTCCCAGGTGTTACCAGTGTAGCAGTTGGTGAAACCTTCTGTGGTATGCAACCAGCACCAATTGGCATCAAGGACGACGGAAGCCTAGACGGATTGACACCCGCTAGATGTACATTTGGCCCAGCTGAGTGGGGGTGGGTTTCAGCAGTGTTGGTGCCAAATTTTTGGCCGTAAACAGTGGCGAGGAAGGATAGATTCAAGAGAGTAACTTTGGGGAACATACTGAGAGAGAGATGTTGTTGGTTTTTGGAGAAGTGAGTGAGCGGAACTGGTCTCTACAGGGCAGAGCTGAACAGCATTTTATAAGCCCTTGAACGAATAATTTCCGGTGGGAGAAGCAGCCTGCGAAAGTGTGTTCGTCACTGGACCACGGTTATGTTTAGTTCTGTCGCGAATATAAGCGTAGTAGCAGCTATGAGAGGGTCGTTGTTGCATGGCCAACTCGAATTTGTCGAGTAAACTCGGTGAAATGCTCGCTATGGGCCAACTTTATGCGGTGGAAGGGACGGCCAATTCTTGGTCAAGTTGTCCCGTTAATCCTCCAGAGTGCACCCGCAAGAAACGTCTCGGTCTAAGCTACGCTGTTAGCGAAATGGTGAGATAGTCAATGCCACGTCGAAATAATGATCCTCGGGGTAATGGGCGTAGTCCACACATAGTTCACGCAAATGGGTAGAGCTCGATGTTTGCTGCTGCTACGGATACTTCCAGGAAGAAAATATTTCACCAAGGGCCCCCACACGAACCTCAGTTCCGGCCCTGCCGTGTCAGCAGATGCCCCACTTCATCATATTTCGCCTATTATCGACGTCGGTGATAATTATCATAGAGCTAAAAAAAAAAAAAAAAAAGGCTCACTGACTCCATTCCGTGATGCAACTTGATGTGGATGGGCTTTGCGGCCGTGGGTAAGCGTGATGCCAAGTAATTGCCACATTTGCCAACGCGTCGCGACTACAGCGTCCGTCGGCAACCAAATGGACGCATCAACTGGACACAAAGTTCTTTCATAACTTCGCATGGTCTTGAAAGCTTCAGTTTAGAAATGGGGTAAATTTGATCAAGGATATCTCATTCATTGAAGGATAAATCCTGGATATACATGATGGCAACAATCGATGCCTTGGGCAATGATCTTCTCCAGCATGCGACTATAGATTACCGCGTCATGAACATGAGTTGCCACTCATAGAAATACGCTCTACGCCACTTGATTATCGGAAAGCTTTCGCCAATACCCAGGCAGATTGACACAATTTTCCGGAGTTCATGTGCGGGTGGTGCTTGCGGTAGGCATGTTGAAGGCATATACGTGGTTTCCATTGCGCAGTATGAGTATACCTCTGGAAGGGTGCTGGCTTGCACGGGGTAGACAGAGGGCCTCACGCAAATGGTAAGCCAGAGGGTTGCACGCAGTAAAAAACGGAGCGCGACAGTCGACGCAGTCACGCCAGCACCCGTGACGTGAAATTACCCGAAGTAATACCCTTGCATCTGATATAAGTATTATTCATTGCTGACGCGCTCTGGTATGTCACAGCTCAGCCACCTCAACTCATATCCGAGCGCAATGTCAGGATCGGCATGCCAGTGGATAGCGTATCAGGGAAACTCGCCCTTCTGACGCACTTGTCTATGCCACGAAATGGTCCTACCTTATCACTCCAGACAAAAACAAACGCGCTCCTTATATCTATCGTCACAATAAGAACCAGACGGATGACCTGAATGGAAGTAGATATTTCTTTATCTTCTGATAACGAGCTCATATCCTAAATTGCAAGGGCTCTGCAAGGGCTCAGCGGTCAACGTATTTCTGTATAAAGAACTTTTACAATTTTCTACATGGAGATCGATGAGAACATTAGGGTACTCTCTACCGACCTATCCGACTACGTCCTGATCCACCCAACCGCCATCTCGAGTCCATGAATTGAAGACGGCTGATAACTCCAAGTTGGACACTTATCGATATCACTGGTCTCGCATCTATTCATCAAAATTACACGGGCACAACAGTCGATGACGTCTGATCCCTATTTTAGTGGGTGAACCTGAATTTGTGCACGCCATCGCGCACAGATCGCGATGTCAGACTCACATCTGTATATGATATCCCACGATAGGGGCATGGAGTGTGGTGCGCCGAGCGTACGAACCTCGATGCCTTGAACGCCTCCCTATTACTCTCATCCGTCGATAATCTACACGAACTTCACAATATCTCAACATCCAGAAGCGTCGCCCACTCAAAAGTCCAATTGCAACTTCGCAAACCCATCAAGGGAGGATTTGCATACACCTCAAGTTAGCCAATAGCCGGTAACCTGGTTCAATTATCTAGGACTTCGTCCTTCCACCACTTCTGAGTCAAGCGAATCGGTTAAACAGCGAACCGACCAACAGGCCCGTGGGTACTCCACCCAAAGGCCAGAATCTTTTTTTTTCTGGGGGGGGGCTCATGTCCAGATGGGATTTTTTGCCCTCGATGTTCGGATTTGTAAAAGAAAAGAAATCCAAATGAAATCGTAAAAAAATTGTTTGATTTTACAGCTTAGATGGAATATATAGTGCAATAAGAGGTGCAAAGGCATTTGACACGTTCTACTTAAATCTACATATCCTGACCACTCCGTGGTCTTAGACTCGGTGTCTGCCCAGCACCATTGTGTCACTCTTGCGTGGGCTTGAAGCGAGTTAAATCCTCGTTGTGTAATTGGATTTCGTTGTGATTAGGCTTTGGCTCGAAGCGCAGCAGAGACAAAAATGTTGGTTCGCATTGCTACAGTATATCCATTGCTTTGTGGATGAGGAAAAGGCGTGACTGCCTAATCACTGTTCCGAAATTTTTATTTAATAATTTGAAGTACGACAAAGAATATTGAACATCAAAGTTTCAGCTCATACCTAAGCAAGTCTCTACAGTACATCTATCCAACTAAGCAACCAATACCATGTCCTTCTTTGTACCTGGCTATATACATCCCACCTCTCCCATGTCCTTCTTTGTACCTGGCTATATACATCCCACCTCTGCCATGTCCGGAATCTGGACTTCGGGTCAGCCCAGAACGGCCCCATTTTGTCCGAAAGTACAACAAGGATTTTGGCTCCGAAGGCCGTAAACTTGTCCGAAAAGTGATCTGGCCTTTGGGACGAGTGCCCACGGCCTCGACCAACTCATGCTCTCATACCAGCGTCCACGGAACTGGATCCGCACACGCTCCATCGCTGTGCTATCACCTGAATCAGAAGATGATCGATTCATGATCCTGAGTGCTTAATGCCCACTTATTAATACCACGATCAAACTGCTGACTACAATTATCATATGCTATCCAGATATTTTAAGGTGAGCTTCGCGAATATTGTTATCAGGCTTTTATCCATCTGGGCCCACGGCTTAGATTCCAATTCACATGACCTTGAACCAACCAAATGGCGAATAACGTTGTCCCAATAGACCAAGAACTTGGACCTTGCGATCTACGCTAAACCCTCGGACGTTCGATTGCCGAATAACGTCCCTAGGCCTGTGTTGCTCTTCCCCTATCTCCTTCCTTGTTGTACTTGACTGTCATCCTATTTTCCCTTCACCCATTCGATTGCAATGACCAATGTGGTTGTTGCCAGTGGCTCCTGCATCCATGATGCTGTCACGGGCGCCTCATATGCCATGAGGACTTGGATCCCATGACAGACTTGGGTTGTCAGAAATTAGCACAGAACGCCCTCTCGATCAACTACTCTTTCACTCTATAGTGAACGCTTGAGCACCTTAACCTTTGCCCCACCTTTCTATGTCACCGGCAATACCTGTCTGAGCTCACTTGGGTGTAATCTTCCCACTTGGTGCTTGGTATAAAGTTAGTTGGATGCAGGGTTGTCCTTGCTTAAAATTGGCATCCGCTGATAAATCAAACACAAGGTGCTCTCGCCGCCACAGGAAAGTGCTCCAACGGTAGTCTTCGTCAGGGCCTGCGATCGGAGGTGATACTAATACTAAACCCTGGACAACGCCTTTAGTGGCACCGCTTGTACTAGGCTTGACCTGGAATTGGATTACAATGAAATTCTTGTCGTCTATCGGTTCCTGTAAGATTCCACGATACGCCACAAAGAATGCAGCAACGACGGGTTGGTGGAAGACAGATCGGATGGCGGCGCCGCTGTTCCAAATATCTCGAACGAACTCCGCCGGCAGCGTATCCACAGACTTGTCGATTGTGACGAAATGAGTGAAGTTGACCCAAATATTTTCGACTTTCGGATATAGCGTGGTATTCGTCCTGAAATTTCAGTGCATCCCCTACAAGGCTCTCCAGGACCGGCATCAATTCCACTGGTCTAATGCTGCGTTACTCTTCCTGCCCTTCGCAAAATCCTTTGTTATGAGCTGCGACGCTTTCACGAGCATACAGCAGACGGGTGCAAAGTTCACCCAATGTGCCCTTATCAAGCATGTGGCCGGAGAGGATGAAGTGATGAAGCAAATTCGCCATAGCCTTGTAGTAATTCGCTCCTGGGTGAGTAAGGGCATCTGCGGTAGCGACCAAGAGTATGGGCCCGGACGGTGCTCTGATATAGGCAATCCCTTCAACAACCCCAGTCAGAATTTGCATATGGTCATTGACGGCTGGATGCGTTGCTCTGACTGATATCTAATATGACTCTATGAGACCAGGCAGCGAGAAGATGGGACTCGCTGTCGGGATTGAAATCCGTGTAGCAAAATAGATTCGCCTTTGCTTGTTGCACGAGCTGGTCTCGCCGAGTAGCCCCTAACCATAAATGCCAACCAAAGTCAGCAACAAGCACCAGCAATGATCAAGGTGAGCTTACAGGCTGGCCGTAGTAAGCTAGGTTGTATAAGTATAAAGCGTCTCTAGAGGTATTCACTGGCGGCTGGCGTGATTTAATCTGATCGAATCCAAGAAACAATCAATGCGGAAGGGCTGTGAGGTCTTTGAGCGGTCAGACTTGCCTTCCTGTTGGCCAGGCACCATTGCATGTATGGAGGAATTGATATCCAAGAGCAACAACCAGGGCTTCATATCGGATGCGACTTTTAGTTGCATGTAGTGATTACAGAGCTTGAGAACCCGTTGCAGTGCAATTAGGGACATCGTATTTCCAAAGATGTCGAGCATACCGCACTCATCAAACGCAATCAAGAGTTTGTTAGTCTTCAGTTCCGCAAGTGCTGAACAGAGTTATACCAGCCTCTAGCGCAGGCTACCACCTCCGTAATAAGCCGGTGATGGGATGAGTCTGTGGCGGTGTTATCCGCATGCTCCCAGGACTTGACGCGATCCAATAATGAACAACGATGGGACTTGTCCATGTTATCATATGCGACCTTCATGAGAGCCAAGGAGTGCTGCAACGTTCTCTTCTTGCTACGCTCGTTTAGAGCGAGTATGTTCCATGAATAGAATAGAACGTACCTGAACACCAATAATGCCATTAGAGAAAAAATCATAAGCAGGCTCGTCACGAAGCAGCAAGCCAGATGTAGGCTTGACTGACCTGGCTGCGTAACTCTGATATCAATCGAGACGTCCCTGAACCACTCGATTTTACTATTGGAATCGTCCTTCCGTAGTGAGTATCTTCCTTCTAGATCTTCCCATACACATCAAGTCGCTGCGTCGCCTTCGTAAACAAAGCGGAAACCGTCCTTCAAGGTTTTTATCTTATCATCGCTGTCACGGTGGCGGTTGTCGGCGATTGATGCAACATTCATGAGAGTGTGCCACTTACTCTTCTTTTTGATTCGTATTATCAAGCAATTCGTCTGAGTAAAAAGTATCAGAGACCGCCCTTTGGTGTTTGGCATATTCCGCACCTTGGAATGCGCTGAGGTGAAATCGAGCCCCGCTGCTTTGAAAATCCTTTTTACGAGCCTTAAGCTCAGATCTCTTTCGTGTTTCTTTATTGTCCAATGCCCATCATGAGGCCGTGAGGCGCCAGTGACATACAGCCGGTGATCAACTAACAGACAAGCGATATCCAGTACGCGTGAATGGATCGAGAAAAGGCGACGAGCCCCGGCCACCAAACGAAACCTGACAGCTATGGACGCACACGATCGCTAAAAGTGAGAGACGAGAGCAAAGAAGAGCGCATAAAATGGGGTCGTGGTAAAGGTACACATGCACGAAAATCGGAAACGCAATGTATAAGTAACAACAGATAGAGAAAATGGGTATCAATCTAGACCAAGCAGGACCCCGGGAAACACAGGGAGGTAACACAAAGAAAGGGTGGGCGGGGCGAATATTCTTAGTATCTACTGTCTATAGCTCTGGTTCACCTAAGCCACGAGGATCAATGATGACTATTAGCCAGGGATTCAGCGACGTACGATTTAGTTGTTTTGCAATGAATTTTGCAAGGTAATGGATCATAGCCCCCGTCTCCTCAGCTACGGGTCGAATCCATCGAGCTGGTAGGGAGAAACCATACTGCAGTACACTTCGTAAGATCATAGGTATTCAAAAGGAACAATGGCACTCACTGTTCCGGTATCTCGCAAGTGAACGGCGTATGAATACTTGATATTTGCACGCGCGTACATCCAGTCCAAGATATTGCCGGGCGCGCGATACAGGTTTTCACAAAGTCTTCCGGTCTATATGCAGCAATGAGGATAGAACGGTTGAACCTTCATATAGAGGACGTACGGTATACGGGACGCCGTGCGTATGCTTCAGTGCATTTACGACCCCGATCGCAGCTTCAATCTGGTTTTCAGCATCCTTTGGCAGACGTGAGCACGAATGGGAATATGGTGAAGAGACTATCGCATTGTGGGTTAGTACAAGTCATCACGGCCAAATTTACACCCGAATGAACAGACAACATACCCATTTGTCCATAACTCCTCAAATCGACAAAGCCAATAAGATTCGGTAGCGTGTTGACGTAGTTGGCGATGTTGTTGACTTCGGGGGCCTCAAAAGGTCGATGACCAGGGAACCAATGTGAACACGGGTCACCTTCTTCTCTTGGTCGTAGATCACCCTCGGCGGAGTTTGAGCTGATGGGGGATGTCCTGTCAAAAGAAGGTGATTTCCATTTGTAGCCCTAGTAAGCATAGTGTATTCATTTATGCTTTTGTGAAATGCAAATCATTAAAACATACCCAGTTCCTGTTGAATGATACGTCAAATCAGGAATGCGTGAGCGACAGAATGGGCGTGCCATACCTATTCATATCGAGCCCAAGACATTGGGGCGAGGGACCAAACTTCTGCCGGTTCTTGTACCTGGGAAAGATCAGCTACATAACGAAATGGAGAATATCGGTCATAACCCACCAATAACGATCGGTCTCCCAAGTATAGGAATATCCATCTGGATTGGGGACGGGGATGATATAAAATTCCTGACTCTCATGAGATTTGGGGTGCACATATATCTGGGGTTTGACATACGAAATGCTTCAATATATTTGATAGGACATGGGGTTCTGATGTATTCGACACCAGAGCGTGTGCCAGATGCAGAGCAGAGGCAGTCGCAACCCACTTCAGGTGTGTTAGTATGACCCAGTACGAAAAATACGACTACATGCATACCTCTCGGGCATGTTGAGCACCAATTACAACGATTCCAAGTTTGGGCGACTGCTCCACGTCATGATTCTTCTGTCCGCCCCCTTCTTTTCCGCTTCGCTTTGGATACCTCTTCCCCGCGAACGCGTCCTCGCTTTCATCCTCAGGTGTGGGTAATATGTCATGATTCAAAGAAATAGATATGCCGAACATCTCTCTTCCTTCTCCCGAAGAACCCAGATGCACTTTTCTAACAATGTCTGGTCTGAGAGCCACCAGCTCATTGATGAAAGCGTCAATTTCATACAATGGATGATAGACCTCATGGAATGTGGAGTTGGATAAAGAGTGAAGATTCCAGTCAGTTTGAATGGGTCGTGAGGTCTTGAATGGGTCTTGGATAGGTATGTGTGACAGGATGGTATTTTCGATTTCGCTTAGCGACTGGGGTAGAGCTGCCGATAATGATGCAGAGGGTACATCACTATCATCGTTAGGTGGTATATAGACGTCGACATAAGTCTTTCCAACCTGCCAAATATCTAAATCGTGTTCCTAGAAGTATGGGTGATAATTAAAGCGAGATAAGGAGCGCGATCAAAAAAAAGAGATTACTACAGCGGAAGAGAATATGACTCACATGAGCAAGTTGCAACACATATTCTATGGGATATAAGCTAGAGGCCTGAAAGCGTCTAAGAAGGCCTGTTTGTGTAGGGGGGGCGTTGAGTACGTGTTGAGAAGGGAAGGCTGCTGCTATCACCGAGACTGCGCCGAGAGATAATGAAAGAAGATGGCTTAACGTCATAGTTGGAAGTAGCGTCGAGCACGAGCTGCGGGAAACGTGTTATGCAGCGAGCTCGGAGGGCGGTAATGGTAATGGTGGATCGGTAGAATGGGTGAGAAAATAGAGGCGGGGATGGAGGACAAATAAATACGAACTTGAAGGGGATGTTTGTTGTGGTCGGCAACGAGGCTGAACTCGTCATCGGCCATCCCCGCCATGGCTGATTTCTCAGGGCAAACGCTATTCATTCTCTGTTATCAATAAACCTTGGTAGGTTGGTTCAAGTTTCCAACTGCTCCAATTGATGTGGATGCAAGCTTGTAGTCAATGAGCTCGAGTTCAAGTCCCGTCGGAATCCCTCGGCCAACTGAGGATTGAATGCATCCCCACAGGCTTCCGCCGCTGCTTGGCAGTCGTGCCGTTCGCATAAAGTCCCTTCAAATCTGGTCTTTCGGACCATTCATGGAGGCAGTCCCAGGTCCCACGACCAACAATTCAGGGTCATTTTTGTGGTCGCGTGCTGCTCCTCAAATTCTTGGCTCCCGACAGATCCGTCCCGAGATCGGATATCTCAGCCGTGCCTTATGATTGGCTGATTTACTGGTCGTCTCCCTCTCTTTCCGCTTACCATGCTGCAGGAACTGTACATGGCAAATCGGGATCCCATTAATCTGGAACAACTATCCTCTCTTCAATAGCTGCAGATCCTAATGCCTCAGATCAAGTACCGACTAAACCCGACTGTACGACCACTCACCTTGCCCTTTGACAGTTTTGTTGACACATGGGTGATACCCCCCATACAGGATCAAAGAATTGGAGATTTGGACCCCCAAAGTCTACTAGCATATTTTCTAGTAGGTTGATACCCCCTTACTGCAATACCACGCTTTTTTGGAACGTCAATTGCCGCAGGCACCGGTCAATTGCCACGTCTGGAAGGAGCGTTATTATAGTAAGCAACCGCATTGGGTCGATCTTTTCCATTATACTCTCCTTATCTGGCCTTTTTCGAACAGCTTCAATGACCAATAAGAGTATTCATCCTTCATGATGAGTTGAATGACGCTCAAAGATGCTTGAGAGAGTCCTAGAAATGCGAACGCTCCATCGCCACAAAGATGCTACCAACTCCACTCTCGACTTCACCTTCTAAGCCAATCACCCAATACATTGCCACAGAAACCAAGAATCAAACTCAAGTTTGCCTTGGCTTTGAAGACGTACCAAGCCTGCCGAGTCTAATGCCTTCGGAATGCCATAACCAGCTTTACGATTGCCTCCTCGCCGTATACGTCAATACCTGTCATGACCAAACTTCTTGCCAAGCCCACTTCAACATTGAGGCAACCTTCGTTGACCACTTCGCCAGTTCCTTGTTCTCAACCGCGTCAAGATCCACTGCATCTACTCCAATACGAGATAACGGAGGTACCTCCCGCTACTAATCGATGCCCAACAGACCTTTCTGGTTACTACATTTGCAGCTTCCATATACGCAGTCGAATGATGGGCTCCGAACGTCTTGGCAAGGTATGATAAGGTTTTCTTCAACGCCGTCACAACAACTGCATACTGCAAGCTGTATCTGGGGAATGCGCAATCAAGTACGTAACTGTTCCCCACAGTGTAGCAGATAACCCTATGCCCTTCCCCCATAGGACTGCGGCTATTATAGATACAGCCGCACAAGAAAAGCACTGATGACTCTCAGTCATATCACCTCAATATTGACAGCTGTAACCCAACAAGTTCAAGTTAGATCAATCTTGGTCAAGCCTCGTGTACAAATCCCCTTACCGTGGTACTACTACCGGCATATATCCACTGTTCCTAGAATCTCATTAGCCAACATTGACACTAGTTGTTCGCCATTCAAATATCACTACAATAACAGATCGGACAATGGCCTGGACAGCCTGCTATCACGGCCGGGCGGGATCGTAGATGAATCTCGGGATCACTGCTCACCATGCCGAGGTTGTGTGGAAGCGGACAGAGCAGATAGCCTTGATACAGCACCACCCTCTGTATACGGCCTTGCTGGTCATTGATTCAATGGTTCGACTTAGATCCATTATTCTTTCTCTTCATTGGTTTCTGACTCGCCGGCTTGTCTTCGTGCCATGACACCATAAACTGTATGAAGATAATTTGCACGCAATCGAAGAAATGAGCATTAGGATAGAATTCCGCCACTGCCCAATCTGTCGGCCACATGCACCCGTTCTTGTCGATGGTACTGGACCCATAAATGTCCCCATGATTGATCACGAAGTTCCCATCCTTGTTGACGAGAGAGTGACGAAGAGTGAAGGGGTCTAACTTCTGGTGGATATTGAAATTAAGCCTCCATCCAGCACAGGAAATCAAGGCCGAAAAAGATCAGGCGTAAACGGGGCCCCGCACTCGGGGTGGAAAGATGCAGGATTGTCTGTCCGACCTTCTATCAGCGTTCCTGGGGATCTCTTTTGGGAGACCGTGGTTCTTTGAGTTAGATGCGCAAAGTGCAGGCAAGGTGTAATTGAGTGAACATATTCAGATCGACATTTGAACAACATCCGACCATCAATGCGTTCCATAACCAGCTAAGGGCGACCATTTTAGATGATGTGTACGGGAATGATAGTATGCGCACAGATCAAGTTCATACTGGCTTTTTCTGACGTTGTCACCATCTTCGCGACCAGTGAAAGCATGATGAGATGAGCCAGAGAGGATTCTCCTTCAAAAGATGGATACAATCGTATTGCGAGTTGGCTTCTCCATGATTTGTCTTTGGAAGTGTCAAGAAAGGTCTCGAACTCTTCAATGGATTTGATAGCAAGTAAATTGGCGGTATCCTGAGACAATAGTACTTTGTATGCCACGAATGTGTGTGGAAGACCCACCAGAGTGATGTCGTTTGTGATCATGGAGGATTTGTCAATGCAGCTCAGTATGTCCTTGGAAGGGGTACGCTTACGCCAAGCGATATAAGGCTGCGACAACTTGCTCACGTCCCATTATCCCACTAGGACTGCATCTTACTATAACGCAGTTATTGATGGAAACGAGACTAACGATATTGCATGGTGCGTCACCCTGTGTGGTGGAAGAATTCAGCTATCTTGTCCAATATCCAATCAACGAATAGATCTTTGACGATACAAGACGATCAGATGGGACGTGCCTATCAGCTTCATGAAATCGTCAATGCCTTCTCCCGTATGATTATTCAGTTCACAGCAACATACTCAGATTCAAGAAACAAGCAATCCGATATCGCTTTTCGATATAGTCGATGTCCGCGTTGGAGTTACCCTCCCTAGCATCAACGCAGGTTCCTTCGATACAAAAAAGAGTGGAACTAATAGAATTGATTGACAGCGCAGACTGGTGCTGTGGCATCCATTTCGCATGTCACAGCAAATAAATCAACTGCTTATCCTCCACTTTATATCCACAATCTTGAGCGCATCCTCGCCATCCGTGTAGCTTATGACTTCCGGCGATTAAGTGGGGTGGAATGATGCCAAATATTGTACAGTGACTCTTTCCCACAGCCCGGATTGCCTGCTAAGCGTAAGCGAAGGCCTATCTTAGCTCACGACGCCCGACCCACCTAATACTGCGCGAGGCAGTGGTTGACATACTCAAGGAGGTCCAAAAAAAGCTTTGAAAATAGGTGTTGTGATGTCTGTGCATGTGGCTGTGACGTAACGCGTGGCAACCAACAATTTCCTAAATTTAAACTTCAATCGACCGTTCTACTCCGAATCTATGGGAATAAAACGGAAATCTGTTCGTAAGGGGATTGCCTTGCTGCGAGCCTGCGACGATACCCGTCACGAGCCTATCATCCAATTGAATCAGCGGAGTAAGGGCAGCCAGATTTTCGCTGCCAGAGACCAAGAAATTTAAGTATGATCACAAAACTGGCATCAGCGATGAGATCATCTGCATTCCTCGGGCAAGATTTTGCTGATCCTCGTCTGCCCGAACAAAGCCCCTGACCCACCTGCTCCACCCCCAAAATCCACGGTTTCTTTTCTCATCAATTTCTGTAGAAACTTTAGCCAGTACATCATCGCCGATACCTCCCTCTTGTCTCGCGGCTCGTCACTTGCGTGAGATGTATTGTATTGGAAACTACGTAAAGGTTGGGGAAAGGACAAGGCGAAAGCTATAGAAAGGAAAGGAGAGGTTGAGCCGATCGAGCGAGGCCTGTCCTGGGCGCACCGTGTGCTGGCAGCTTCCAAGATGTAGGGTGGAAAGAGAAATAGGAGGTAAGAAAAGAGTAGGCTACTTGTACTTTACTCCGAACTCGCGGTGCCTCGCTTCGACAAGACAGGACAGCTCAAGTGAGGTGTCTCATAATCCTGCCGGTGCTCCGCCAAGAGCTGGTCCACTGCTCTACAAAGAAACGATGAACGCTTGACGCCCTACGCGTCGCGAGAAATGTTATGTTATGAACACGTGGTTGACGACCCTTGCACCGAGCGTAACGTCCAGGGTGCCTCAAAAGTTGATCACAACCATCGTCGAATACTGTACAGATGACAACGCTTCTCTAACTGCGCCCAGCATAGTTGCACAGTCCTTCCTTCTGCCCTCACGGCGCCTGTTGTTTTGACCGTTCGTCCTTAATCTTAGCCGAGCCAACCAAGTCATGATCATCGGCTGGCGCATTGACCGGTTTCCTTTCGTCCACCTCATCACTTTTTTCTGAGTTGTGCGGTCCTTGTCCATTGTGGAATGGGAGTCCTTCGCCAGTCGTGATCCCCTCCTTATTACTATACATTCCTCGCCTAACCTCACATCAGTGAAGGTTGATCTTCTGTCGGTTCCGACTCAACTTGCAAGATGAAAACAATGGTGCTGGCTTCAGCTTCAGAGAAGTCCTGCGCGTAATTTTTCGCACCACTCTTACCCATCTTTCACTGCAACATTGTTATCGCTTGCCCACCGATTGGATCCGATTGAACTATTGATCAGTTCCTCAAAAATGTCTCGTTTAGGATGTCTCACCCTTAAAGTTGAAGAGTCCGTACCCGACAAATGTACTCGTTCGAATGGATTGTTGGTCAATTGAATAAATTTCCCGCACGCGACCAACTTGCAGAGCTTCATCTATGGATACTGTACGCTGCGAGGGAAGCAAGTCGCTGCTATATGAGGATGCCTGGTAGTGCTACTACTGCCTGCCGTCCCATGTGTACCAAGTGTAATAGTACTGATTAAATACAACTGGTTTCAATATTACCTTGAAATTGAAGGTCATACATCGTGATCATGAGCAATGATCCCGTTGTCGTCGGCCTGACGAAGAGGACAATCTTATATGCCGGAATCAAAATTAGAATGGCACGTGCGGATCGCAAACAACGGACGAGGGGTGGTGATGCGCCCATATTGGCGACCATCTTTCTGGGCGTAGTGTATCTCGTGGCCGTTGTTCCCTGATCCCACAATGCTCCCAAGTCTTGACGGGCTACCCACTGAGTTGCTAGACGCAACCCTCAGCTATCTAGACCACTACTCATTGAAAGCATGCAGCCTTGTTTCTCGAAGATTCGTCCATCTATCACACAAGCACCTATTCCGCGAATTATCGCTCCATCTCTATGGATGTGGAGGGGAAGTTGACCGACTTCTGAGGAGGATATGCGCGGAGCCTCCGTACCAATCATTACTTGTTCACACTCTGCGTCTTCTATCTCCAACTTCGATGCCTTATCACTACGACCGCCAGCTCCTGCTCAATGCGATTAAATCCCTCCCCAACCTCAAACGCATCGAAATTAGCTGCGACTCGCAGAACGACTACAAGAGACCGCCCCTCAAACCCAACCCTAGTAACATCGATATTCTTTCCCATTGTCTACGGCCCACCATTGCGCACCTCCAGTTGGAGAGCTGTCGGCGCTTTCCCATTGACGATTTTCACCGATGCACCTCCCTTACTCACCTCAGCCTTACGAACGCTGGCTTCGTTCGTCGTTCGAAGGCGCCATCTCCAACTATCAAGCGGGTCCCTCTCAAGTCTTTACTCCTTGGCTCCTATTCACCAGAGGTGCCGGAGGGCACCACTCTTGCTATAAAAATCTTTGACCACCCCGCGTGCCCTTGGGATATCCGATCGTTGGAAACCTTTGGGTTTCGTGCCAATACAGTCGAAGAATATGGAGAATTCTTGGAACTCATGAGGAGTCATTCCTTCATGAACGTCACGTCATTTACGCTTGACGTACCCGCCAGTGGTTTGCTTCTTATTCTCGACTACAACCAGTTCACGTTCTGATTCAAATGATAGCGACAAAGCTGGAACCCTGTCAACTCGTGGACTTGTCCATGTTGCCTCAACTATCATGTCTCACACTCTCCGTTGAAGGAGGCTCGTCTGGGTTGAAAAGTTATACTTCCTGGATAGTCTCCCAACTTCGTATGATCTCCCCCAACAATAAATTGAATGACCTCCATGTCCGAATTGGTTTCACCTCCAGAGAAGCTACGACATCCATCGCAAAACACGACTGGGAACATGTGGATGAAGTGCTGGTTGAGGATAGATTCAAAAGGCTGAGGATGGTGTGTCTCTGGATCTACCTTGGATTTGGGATGTGCTATAGAAAGATAGGAGCGGAGGAGCCCGTGCAGAGGGAGAAGCTCGTGGATGCATTCAAATGCGCATTTCCAATGATGACTAAATGTGGGTTGCTACGAGTCAAGACTTCGAATCCACAATGTAAGCTCGGTTTCGTGTCATGTGCATGGAGCTTACAAGGCAATTGTGACCAGGGTATCATCATGTCTACGACCTACCATCACTACCTGATTGTGAATGACGGAGCGCCAGGGATGCGATCCATTCCCGCACGATACCCAATATCAGTATCATAGAGAACTATCGTGTAAATTGTCTCAAGTAAAAGTTTTGCTAAATTCACATGACGCCCCACCTACATTATAAGGAGAGTCCAAGGTTTACGCCTGCAGAAGATATGTCTCAAGGGGTCAAGGGCTCATTATCCTGATCCAGTCTATGCTTATCTATGGTCGATAATGTTAACACGCACGCAACTTTCCTATTCTCAGAATGACTGGGTCAACGATATGGCTCAGGCACGACGAGGTTGGATGCGGAGCACATGGCTTGAAGGACTTATGTGGGTGTATCGTCCGACTCACGAGAGTCTAGATACTCCATATTGAAACCATCGGCGAACTTGGACAGCCTATCTAGCCAATCTTGTCCATCTCGCGTGTTGCAGCGATTGATCTGGATGGTAAGCGTTTCCAAACCCGCAGCCCTTCTCTTTCGCACAGCGAACCAACCTTTAAACTCTTCCAACCAGTTTTTATCCTGTGTCGCGAGTTGATTCACTTTCTCTCGTCGATGTAGTTCAAGATGATGGTTGCCAAGCTAGGAAACAGCCAAGGCGCATTTAATGGGATAGCTCGCAGATTCAATACGCCCAACAACAAGACTTACTGCCGATAGAGAGGAAAAAATTGAATGCAAAAGGTATTTTGGATGCGCAGCCATATAGCGCTCGCGCGATCTCGAAGGGAAATCGTCGTCGCAGCGCCATTCGTCCGTAACATCAATGGACGAATTCCAAAATCTTTACGGTAGAAGTTCATCAATCGATACCTACGCCCTTGCACGTCCACGGTTAGGAGTCTATCGTCCTCTTGGTTATGTGCTATGATTCCCATTTTGTTCGTGAAGAAAATGAGGGAGAAGGTGGAGGAGTCGACGATTTGCTTGTGTTGAATTATTGAATGCTTCGAACCCATATTGCAGTTCAGTGACAACTTGACCAGTTACTTGCTGAATTTACGGGATAGCCAGAGCAGCCAGCTTGGAAGCAGGCTCAGGTTACCATTTCACGTGTTAGAGATCAAGTAAAAGCGCCTGACTTAGCTCTGGTGTTTCGTCATATCCTCAGCTGATCCGCAGGGCCAACACCTTGAAGGACGACTCGCGATGGAGACTGTTGGTCTGTATGACGGAGAATAATGTATCAGTCGAGATGTGAAGTTGAAAAAAGTGTAAACTCACGGTGTTTGTCACAAGTAGGTGCGGACCTGCGCGAGACCAGGGCAATAATACTTCAAGACGTCTAATTCGGGAGATGGGGTATTTCGTAGAGTACCCCTGAGTGGCTTTACGACTTTCTGCCCGAACCGAGCCTGCAATGAGCAAACTCTGCATATTACCACCTGCGCGTCTCCTGAAAAGGTGTCGACAAGCAAGAACTGATGGTCCAATTGAAACATCGTGCGAGCCCACAGCGTCGGATGTGCCAGATCCGCCCAATATGCACAAAACTGAGTCGTTAAGAGACAGAGATACGCGTCAGCTATGCTGATATCGTCGGCGTTCTTTCTCTTGGTGACGGTCGTGAAAGTGACCTTGATGATAGGTGACAAGATTCTGACGATTAACGATGAATTGTGGTGGTAACTTGTGGGGTGTCTTCGTATTCTTCGATCGGCGTAGCTCAGCCAATTTCTTCCTAAATAAATTGATTATTCCTCCATGCTCCCAATTCTCGATATCGTGGATTCAAACTGTTGGAGCACGGAATTAGTCCCAAAGATGGAAAGATGGAGCGACCCAAGACAATGCCAGCCGCGCGATCATCTGACCACCACTCGTACTGTGCTCGAACTTGTATCCTGGTGTTCATCAACCTCGTCGAGTGCCATCTACAGGCAAGATTATGGATGTCCCTCCAGAACTCATTGATATAATTGTCAATAAGCTCGCAAATGACAAACAAGCTCTGCAGGCATGCGACCTGGTAACCCACTCATTTCACTTTCCTGCACAACGTCATCTATTCCACCACCTTACCCTTGATGTCTATGGAATGGGTGATCAACCAACTAGGCCATATTTCGATGGATAATCAACTCATTGAGTTCCATCTTTGGGCTTCCATAAGTGACGAACATACTATGGATAGCATCCAGTCACTGGGCTGGAGTGGGCTCGACAATCTGCTCGCTTCAGAACAGTTCTCGAAGTTGCAGCGAATATACATAAAGGTATTCTACGAGAAATCGCGAGACCCCGTATCTATATTCAAGGACGCATTTGCAAAGACAAGAGAGCGGAAGCTTCTTCATATCCAGACATTGCATGGCATATGTAAGCTTAGGTATTATGTGTCGCAGCGCTGAAGTAATACTGATGATGATCCATTATTGATAACATCAGGGGAGTGCCGAGATGACCATTTTCCAACCAGTTCGTTCTTGCACTAGGGAGGAAAGTTTTTTAATGACGCCGTGCCCTAGTTGATTCTCCACTAAACTGGATGTGAGGCGAAGAATGCAATGGGTATCCATAGGCTCAGAGACGAACTCAAACGACGGAGTAGTTTCAGTCCTCGCCACCTCGCGAATCATACCACTTCGTCCCTTTTCACATGCCATTTTCTTCCTCAACGGTCGGCCTTTTAGAATCTTCGTCTACATCAACAGAGTGCCACCGTCCACCGCACTGATCATTCAAATATGGGGTCGCGCTTACTCCGCTATCTTGTCCTTCCTTTGACATCCAATCTTCCAGCAACTGTGGGCCTCCTCCCTTCAGCGCTCCACGCTCGACAATCAACATGTGTACCAGTAAAAAGCGTCCGGGATGCATCCCCAGAATATATATCAGCCACACATCATACGCCATCATGCCCAAGCACCAGCAACTCCGCCCTGATATGACGCATCATTGCAAATGTCGCTTAACCCTATATTGTTGTTTCCAACCCGAGATCCATCACCGTTATAAACCGGAAGTTGGATGGATTATCGTCAGATTTGATGTCAAGGTAGATCTCCACGATACACGATAGAATGAAGTAGCTGGTTACGGACAGCTGTAGAGTACCGTATCTGGCGAGCTCGATTGTGGTAATGTTATGATTCGAAGGGAAAGGTGATGTGCGGTCTGCATTCAAGACAAATAATCACTTGAGCACTCATCCATCAGGATGAGCTGTAAAAGTTAGGCGTGGTGATTACAGTAAAAAGCGTCGACCCAATCCTTCAGGTATATATTGAGGTTCTCTGGCTGTAATTCAGCGTAGAGAGGGGGTTTTGTGGCCGTACCTATCCAAATAGTCTGCCGCTTTCTTACACACTGTGCTGACTTCTGGACCGCGTATTTGCTGGTACCCGTGAGACTCCCCAACAGTTATTCTGCCTGGTCATCTTGCCGAGCCGAGGCCATGTTTGGGTGCAGGGCCACTCAGACTGTTGCAGGTTAGATCCTCTTATTCTAAGAGACAAAGCATGGGTCATCCCTTGGGTAACGTGTTGAGATTCGGGTGATGATTAGGCACAGTACTAGCCTTGGAGGTCGGTACCATAAAACGAATCCACGTACGGTACGAGATCCTAGATGGGCCCTCTGCCAATCACAGTCGCATTTTGTATCGTTCTTGGATCGCTCATGGAGGGCGCAAGGATGTTGCTGAGGTTGCCAGCAAGTCATCATCGACTCAGCAGTATGCGCTCAGGCTGAACAATTTACAGAGAATTCACGAATGATGGCGACATTGCTGCGGATTATTCCATTTTGTGGAATAATCGAATTGTAATCAAAACCATCATTTATGCATTCTATATCAGATGGCATCTAACCTGATGATCCCACTCATGTGCAACCTTGATGGGTTTTGCAATAATAGGATAAGGGCCTTGGAATGTGGCTTGATAAGAAGGATTAAACGGGGTTTGAGGGACACTTGGGGTGACATCACAGCGATGACAACTTGCAGTAATTAAGTTCTTAAAAAGTCGTCTTCCAGCTTTTCTTCCAGGAAATCTGGGCTTCTGCTGTAGTGACCAAGAAACGCTTCCGCGAGGCGATTTGCTCGCCAGGTGCCTGCATAGCACTGGGTGGAACTCACTCGCCAAACAGAGCAATACGAAGATTTGAAGTGTTTCACGATTTTGGCAGAATCAAAACAGCCAAAGTTTCCACTTGTCGAAACGCAACCAATATCCGAGGTGATCGAGGTGAATAGCTCGAACTCAGAAATTTGCACCAAATTCCAGGGCGTGTGAGATCGGTGACTGACCCAATGGCATCCAACGAAAAGCGCGTCTTTTCACCCTGTTGATACGGTCACTAACGCGGCTGCTGGGGTCCTGTCGAAATAGAAGAATTCTAAGGAGGCGGTGGCATTCGTACCAACCGATTTTGATACTCAACATCCTGACGCCAGCATTCCGACTCCTACTGTCAATCAAATTTGCAATTGATGATCAAAGGAGCACCGAATTCTGAGCGGCATTAAGTGCAATATTTGGATAGCAACGTTCCCTGCGTAGGTGTGCCCGCGTGTCTACAGGTTTTTACGATACAGTACAGGAGTCAAACTGTACACCTCAACTCGGTAAGGTTGCCATAAAGTCCACCAACTTCTGCACACTTCCTGGACAACAACAGGGGAATCAACATGATGAAAAGGGAAATGTCGCACCTGCCATTTCTTTCCATACCTTTCAACAAAACGCCCACCCATACAACCACTCCACTCAGTTCCCCGTCCCCTCGTTCCTAACATGATATTGATGCGTTTTCTCGAGTTCGTTACGTCCTGTGCTTTTCCTGTGTATTGTCCACCGACTTCGTTGTCGCCGAGGAATCAAGACGACGAGAACGTTTTGTATGATTATTGTCAAACTTCATCAGGGATACGATTGCCATTCGAACTCGAACGATATATCTTTGAGCTAGCTCTCCTTGACCAGCCACGTTATCAATCTCTGAATCTTTTGCTGGTAGCTCGTCGTACACATATTTGGTAAGCGTGAACACACTTCATCCCATCCTCAGTCTAATTGTCTTGTATGCTAGGCTTGAGCCGTTGTTCTCAATACTTCAACCAACGCAGCTCTCTTCGCGGCCTCCATCTCCCAGTCCACTCGAACACATCTATATCAAGCTCATGTCAAACACCTCCTGCTCCGCACAGCTAGATCTCGCTATCCTTTCTACTTGCACCAACATCCAGCACCTCATAATTCTTCCAAGTACCTCATTCTATTCATTACACGTCGGCCGCAGGAGTATCTCCACAGACGCAGATAAAAGTAGTAGACCAACAGCACCACTCACCCCATCTCTGATCACCACATACGCTCCAATGCCGACAGGGGCCGCTGGCTTTCACGCAATCCTTAAACAATACGAGCACCTCACCTTCCCCCATCTAACTCATCTCATGATTACCCTCGATAGGTCATTCGGGCTCAAAAAGATTGACTTTGGGTTGAAAGTCTTTCAGAACGTCACTCATCTGGAAGTTTGGAACACGGTCGTTAGGGTTCTTACGGCTTGGGACGGGATATGGACTGACAGCATGCAGTCTACTAGCAATTTAGCGTTGGCAGATGGTGCTGGTGATGCAGATTTAGCTTCTCCCCCCCTCGTGGATTCAACTGGCAGTCAAGCGGATACTGACCACGTCACCTCTACACCGACTCGTCCGTCTACAATCACCCTTTGTGCCCATACAAGCGGTGCACACCCGCATTACTCTCCCCAGCATTACCTTCCCAAACTCACCCACCTCTCATTGGGTGGGTTTGGCCTATGCTCTATCCCGCGCATATTGGACAACTGTTTGCGACTTTCATGTGTAGTCTTTGAACGTAAAGATGACCAGGCGAAATCAGCTGAGGTTAAGGATCCACGATTCATCCTTATGCCTCCGAGATTCCTGGATCAGGACAAGGGTAGTAAGATAGTACCAGCTCCCTCCTGCACGGAGGCTTGGTTCTCCGAAACTGGGATCGTGCCGAGGATTTGGTAGAGATGGGGAAGTTGAAGTCAGTTGAGTAAATCACCTTGCATATCGATTCCAGGGAAATCAACAGAAACCAACTATCTTCTTTTATCCTCATCGTTCTTCCTTGGTTTCTTTTTTTAAGAGGCTTCCGGTTGTAGGGTATATGTTTGTATCACCTATCCATCCCACTCGCAAGATCGCAATTTGGCTCCAGCCCGCTGCCCCAGTAATTCTCGCGAATTATATTGACTTGTAAATTTGCTATACCTCCCACACCTCATCAATGTCGGCAACCACCAGAGGCTGGGCTTACCAAATCTTCAAGCAATGAGCAACCCTGACTTGGCACTAACAGAAGACCGGACCTGTTGACTATGCCGCGCCCGGGCCGCCCGCGTGTAGTTCGGTCGATGTCCCGCCCCCTACGCCCATCGTCGACAGCCATAGTCGGGGTATTGGACCTACTAGGAATATACGGGTAGTGCCAGAAACGGTCGATCGTTCCTCTATCTGATATTCACAATTAGATGTCTCGACATACATTAAGACAGTGGAAGTTATATTTATCATAATCCCATATCTATTCGATGTGACTCTATTGATGTGTACAGTGCAAAATCCAAAAGGAAATACTGAATACACTACGTACTCAATGACACCAATTTGGATATTAACATAACATTAAGGGATTTTGTAAAGCAAGGGAGGAAGGTTGCTTTCATCCATAAATTGGCATTACTGTACAAGTACAAGGGCCATATCAGTTTGATGCAGCAGGGCTGGCATGTATCCGAACACAGCTGCAGTCATTGCATCATACAGAAAATGATAATTCCTGAGTGTATCTATTCTATTTATAGTACTCACATCAACGAGTACGAACCAAATACTGTGCCAGTATGAGTGTGTGGTATGTTACATCCCTTCACAAATGATGTTTAATGTGTATACATATGCATATTTATCGTATCCAATACTTGATGGTAAGTGCATTCCCTGTAAAGGCGTATTCCTGTCTAATCTGCACCACCGCGCTCCGTGAAATTGGTTAACTGAATGCTTGACCGTGGACAAGCCTTGCTTAAGGTTTACCTTCCGTCTTGTGCTCCATCGTTGTTCAGCAGATGAAAATCCCATATTTGGAATATTCAACATCGTAATATCGGTACCTTCTTGTTGTGGGAGGTTAATAAAAAGTTATGGACATAATTTAGTCAATTTGCATTGGATACTAGTCGTGCATCGCTGTCGACGGTGGGCACAGGGGGCGGGACATCGACCGAACTACAAGCGGGCGGCCTCGGCGCGGCATAGTCAATAGGGGTCTTCTGTTAGCGCCAAATGGCGGTTGCTTATTGCTTGAAGATTTGGTAAGCCCAGCCTCTGGTGGTTGCCGACATTGATGAGGTGCGGGAAGTGTAGCAAATTTACAAGCCAAAATAATTCGTGAGAATTATTGGGGTAGCGCTGGAGCCAAATTGTTATCTAATTAGGTCTTGCGAGATGTGCCTAACTAGGCAGTTCCCGTGTGATAGGTAGGTGGTGTATTTTCGCTTCAATCTTAAATTGGTAATTGTGCTTTTGTGGATGTCGCAATAAGGAAAACAAATTACCAAAACAGGGGGATTGATTTATGCATGTTATTGGGAATGTCGCACAACATACCCTTTCCAAACAGTTTTTGGTATGAACGCCTCACAATAACTTTTTATACTTCTGACTGTACCATACATATATAGTTCGTTCTTTACAATTTGCTTTCGGTGTTTATTCAACAAAGAGTTCTCGGTACTTGTTCCTCCCTTCATTCGCACTTGGAGACGGAACATAGAATACCAACATTATATTTCGTTATTGGAAAAAAAAAAAAATGGTGATGAAAACTGGACCCACATAAACTAAGGAAGCTGTACAAGTACAGCTAGTGAAACGTGAAGAAACTCGTGCAGAAATCATGCTGAAGATCGTTCCATTGATTCTTTGACATCTTGATCCATCATATCCATCTTGGCTCCTTTAACGACATCCTCAACGCGTCTTTTTCCGACATCCTTTCCGATTCTCCAGGCAGTGTATACGTTTCCTTGTTTGAAGATATCTTCAATTTCTTCCAGAGATCGTCCGACGGTTTCAGGGAACATGAAGAAGACGTGGACGAAGGCTGCGAAGTTGAACGTTCCGAAGATGAAGTAGGTCTTCCAGGCAATTGTGCTGAGACCAGGAGGAACGGCCCAGGCGAGACAGAAGTTGAAGAGCCAGTTGGTGGCCTAGTGGGCATGTGTTAGCAAATGTGACGTAGGCTAATGTTGGAGGACAACGACGTACTGTAGCAAGTGAGACAGCCTTTCCTCGGGTTTTGAGAGAGTACTATGATTATGATGCATATGAGCGATTGAAGACGAGGTTGAAATCAAGTACTAACGATTTCGGCAGGGTAAGTCCACGATACGGGTCCCATAGTGATGGCGAAACTGTAGAACGTAGATTTACTTAGTCGCAATACGCGGCCACTTTAGTGCCTACTTGCCTGCACACGAATAAGTATGAGCATACAATAACGGCTTTCGTTGCTGAATCGTGGCCGTCGATGATCCATGTAGCTAACCATAGCATTAGTTTTGCCCTTGACTATGGCCAAAAAGTGAGGACTCACAAGCTCCGTCTTGTACTTGCCATTGACCGAATCGAGCTTGAAGACCACCGACGAGGAAGAGCCAGAAACCCATCAAAAGAAGACCGATCAAGAGCATTGGACGACGACCCCATTTATCGATGTAGATGATAGCGGGGACTGGACACGAATGTCAGCGAAGGGCTAAACTACCGGGGGTAAGAGAACATACCTGTCAATGCGACGTTGAGGACGTATTGTACTGACTGTTGAAGCATCCAACTGTTAGTACACAACAAAGAAATCGAGAGGAAGCGCGATTTTGAGTGGAGATGGACATACGTCGGCAATTAAGTTAGCTCTCCTCCCTGTCAAACCGGCACCTTCGAAAACATAAACGATATAGTACATCATGACGTTCATTCCCGTAAGTTGAGACCACATTTGAAGAGTACAACCCAAGAAGACTCGGCGTGGGTTGTTGTCTTTGAACAGGTCGAGGTAGGATTTAGCACCTTCAGTTCGTTCAAAGTAGACCTGAGCGAATAGACATTGTTGAGTGCAATGGAATGGGATTTGTTACAAGGGAGCGAACCTGTTGTTTAATTTCCTCAAGCTCGTACAGGACAGTTTCGTTGCTTGTGTCGCCTCCACCATGTAAATCAGCCAAAACTTCGAGCGCTTCATCCTCCCTGATAGAACGTAATGAGTAAGTATTGTGAGTGCACGTAGCGTGTTCTAACTCACCTTCCATGGTCGAAGAGCCAACGAGGACTTTCAGGGAACATAGTCATACCCGCACTGAGGATGATGGCTGGGATCATTTGCAAACCCCATGGAATACGGAAGGAAGCAACTCCGTTGATGTAAGAGCACCCGAATTGAATGAAGTATTGGATCAGGATACCCCACGTGATTGACCTGGTTCAAAAGCCGATGTCATCGAACTAAACACAGATGGATTCTGCAAGATGTACCATTGTTGAAGAGACACTATTCGACCACGAATAGAAGGATGCGTGATTTCGGACTGGTAGATTGGCACAACGGCACTAGACAATCCGACGGAGATACCACTGACGACACGACCAGCGACCAACATACCACGGTTCTAATAGGTTATACAAGCATTAACGTTCCATGCACTCGCCAGAATTGCCTATGAAAGGTACTTACGACTGCGGCACACTGGAGAATGGAACCAATGACCCAAATGATACCAGCTAGGACGACGGTTTTCTTACGACCCAACTTGTCGGCTAGCTGGGTAACAAGCAGTGCACCAACAAGTGAACCTGCTGGCATTGATGCAACGATAGCTCCCTGTGCATTTGGACCGGGCTTTTTTATGGCAGGAATGTTAGTTGGATGAAAGCAACAAACCTGCGCGGACTTACATTGCCAAAAGTGTTCTTGTAGGAGTCGTTCTAGAATGACATGAGCCCATGTACTAGAGATGACGGAAAAATACAACGTACATTGAGGACACCGGACATGGACGAAATGTCCAAACCGAATAAACCTCCTCCAATACATGCGAATGAACCAACAATGTACTGGGTTCAAGTCAGTCTTACACTAACAAAAACCAGATCGGCGCTACTCACTGGGTTCGATGCAATTGCTGCGCTGTACTATGGGTTTAAGGACCTTGACATCAACAAAGAGAATTTGGATGAACCGATCTAACGTTACTTACGCCTTTTCCCATCTTGGTCCTACTGTACAGGTCAACGAACCGTGAAAGTGTCGGGTGGCGGACTCGAAAGCAAGGAGGAGAAGGAAGAAGCCCTTATACCTGCACAGTTACCCCAAACTTCAGGATCCGGGTCATGCGGCCTCTCGGCATGACATCGTATTTTTGTTGATCTCCAACCTAACATATGGCTTCTGGGGACAGTTTGGTCGTTGTTGCCACCAGGATCAGGGCGATGGCGGAAATAGATGTGCGATGCAAGATCCCTGTGGGGTCACCTGGAGAGGTACCATCCATTTTGGTATCATGCTTCTCTTCACCACGAACATCAGTCTACGCCGTTCAACGGTAGGTATCTCATTCACCCGGTGAATTCTACTTACCATATGCGGTCAAGGAAGGTTCCAGCCACAAGGGGATACAATCCTTATATAAGGTCGGTAACAGCACCTTGACGTGCGGGGCCATCCAGACCCAACATCCACAAGCGTACTAGTCGCGGATCTTCAAGAATTTAAACATAAAAGTGCCGTCCGGTAAAACTTCGGCACAGTCGACCGTGTGGAGTTGTGCCAAAATAAATCCGTGAATATAGATGAAGCCGGCTTCTTGAGGTTCTCTGAAATGGTGTTGGTGCTCACATGACTCAGAATACACGTACCGTGTAATGTGTGAACACCAGGTAACTTGCTAGGTAACGTATATATGATGGTGTAAGCGGGCATGTCGGAAGCGTTGTGTCCAGGGCCATCGGCCCGGCTACCCGCCCATCATCATCCCCAACATCGCCTGACTAGGTTGGATATAAAAACCCTACATCGTACGTGTGCCTTTCGGATGATTTAAACAGCTTCAAACGTCTCGATTATACTGCAACACAAGCAGTCCATCTGGTCGAAACATATGCAAATTTGAGAGTGGCAGGAGATCAAAATTATGGATTGATCATACATGACGTAGATAGCGTCGAATATCTTCAAATAAGAAATTGCTTATGAATCTAATGACGCTCCAGCTCCGCTGATGTAGGGTAATAATAAAATTATTAATTCTAGGTGCAACATTGGACACGAACCACCTTTTGTGAGCACCAACTTAAGAGGGTCCCCTAGTGAGTTATTTATAGAAAGGGTCAACATGAACTCAATCATCGCACGCGGGACCCCGCAACAGGCGCTTAAGCTAATTTCCAATTTCCAGACGAGCGCCAGAAAGTTCTGCCCTGAGGGTAACAATTTAGTTAATCTTCAACGGGTTCCGAAAAGCTAATATCTCCAATATGCTTCCGTCGACACCTCAACTTGTAGGAAATTAGCCATACCTGTTCCTGGCAGCGTTTGCGAGAACATCTCGGAAAGGATCCACCTACTGGCCCTGACTTGGTCTGCCAAGATGAAACCAAAAATACATCGACTCCAATTTTGCAAAACTTCCCGGATCACAACCTATCAGGTCCATGTGAGGTTAGTACTCAGGATATTATAGGGAGAAATTGCAACCGTGAATCAGAGGCTCACCACGAGTTATTGTTGGGAATATTTTCCACTGGACGGACTACCCAGATGATATAACTTTGGGATGCACTTGCATCGATTGGCAGTGCAAGGGATCTGAGTTGGACATTGAGAAAGTGATCCCAGGCCCTCAGGGCAGAATGAGACCCCTCACTTGAGCTGTCCTGTCTTGTCGAAGCGAGGCACCGCGATTTCGGAGTAAGGTACACGTAGGTGGCTGGCATAACCTATTACTACTAGTACTCTACTCTCTACCACCACGACCTAGTCGCTGACTTTCGTTTTTCTGTGTCCTCCCTCCCACCCTACTCTTTTCTTACCTCCTATTTCTCTTTCCCCCCACCCACCCTACATCCTGGAAGCTGACAGCACACACTGCGCCGAGGACAGGCCTCGCTCTATCGGCTCTCCCTCTCCTTTCCTTTCTATAGCTTTCGCCTTGTCCTTTCCCCGATTTTGACGTAGCTTCCAATACACAATCTATACACCTCACGGAGCCGCGAGATAAGACAGAGAGCTGGAATCTACAAGTGTTTTGGTGAACATTCACTAAGCATCTGGATCCTATAACGCCTTGAAAAATTGTCTCGGCACTAGTTGATGCTGAGCCTGGCAGATATCCAACTGAACATGTATACTTAACCATAGTCCGATGACGGAAACGATATGACAAACAGGTATTCGTAAAATGGAAAGGAGATTCAATGCTTTCACGAAAGTCCTCGCAGGTTCCCTTCCAACGGAACTCGGAACCGACAACGGCAGGCGCTTGTTATGATAGTAACCCAGTCGGGAAAATGACGCAACAGTGCGTTGTACTTAAAATGAGGACGGACGCTGAAATACACCACGAGGCTCCAAGTGTGTAGGTCCCGATTGAGAGGATGCATTCCAGAACGTGTCACAATGCGGAATTTGAGTTTATCAACTTTGACAGACGCCGGTGGTGTCCAACTCTGAGTAGAAAAGCTTCAAGCAAAATTTGTACTGAAAGAATGCCATCTCGAGGCCGACTAGATTTATTTGAGATATACGGAATGCAAACGGCAGAGAAAAAGCTTGCTGGGTAAGTCTGAGGACTTTGCGATCTCTTACTACAGAAGTAGAGTATCGGCAGTTGTCAAGGTCACAGAAGGTAACGGGGTTGTACTACGGCAGCAAACAGTCAGGAGACGTGAGACGTGACTGGCGGTGGGGAGAGTCCTTTTCAGGACATAGATGCCATGGACCTAGTTCATTGGGACCACCTAAAAATCCGACGTCGAATTATAGAAGCTTACCTATCTATTTCGCCGCAGTGGCTTACCTGACGCTGTCCTACCTTGTTCTC
The DNA here is from genome assembly GCA_951802395.1 of Volvariella surrecta. Classification (NCBI taxonomy): domain Eukaryota; kingdom Fungi; phylum Basidiomycota; class Agaricomycetes; order Agaricales; family Pluteaceae; genus Volvariella; species Volvariella surrecta. The sequence goes on along the minus strand of OX637790.1, from coordinate 1,403,135 downwards.
CAAAATATAGGTTACGATGAGCGTGGCACGTAAGGTACAGAGAACAACAAACCTTCCTCTCATCATAAGTTATTCACGTACACGCAATGCACAAGACTCTTTGAACGGAGAATATGATGTACGTATCCTTGAACCTATTGCGTACAATCATCGCTGGGTTCCTTTGCCACTTTTCTGCTAAGACCCACCTTATTATTGCAATGGTGTCGTCTAGATGCGCATCACCTTGTGGGAAGGCTGAATACTCGATAGGAGTAGCCAGATGATTTCTGTATGGCTACACTTCTAAGCCAACGCGATGGACTGTTTTTGATCCCGTTAATTCACCTTGGCCATTGTCAACAATGAAAACATATAGGATTACGGAAGTAGTTCGTCAGGTGCCGTATTGTCAGGAACCTTGGAGTTCCTGATTCCGAAATTTTAGTGTTGAGGCGTGCTTGTCGCAGCCTTGCTTGGCCACCCTACAAAAATCAAATCATGTAATATACATCGGTCTGATACACTCGTCACGTCATGGCGCTCTTAATGTAAAGAAAATGACATGCTATGTTTAATGTGTACCGGAGAAAGCATCCTATATTAGCTTTCACCTAACAACCTAGTTGTTATTTCGTTCCGCTACAAAACCACAAGCCAATGTGGCGGAAAGTCATGCACTCACGAACGCACAAACCGAAGCAAGGCCTTTGAAGAGTTTTGGGACTCCTTGCTATAACAACAATAACGAGCGGCTGGCTTCATCACGTGCGTGCCTCTCACAACAAAACCTCTGGATATGTTGCTCGTCTTTTACCCTATCTACTGATGCATACAAGACAGAACAGTCATTACTACGAATTGGCGCAAAAGAATTTTAGTGGGCTTAGTACACTGTAGTCCCAAAAGCTGGTGAATTTCACCTGCCAAATTAGCAGGATTCCAGATGAAATTATCCAGGATAACAGTTTATTTTAAACCGTTTTACGGGCCAATGACCCCTTATCATGGTGAATAATGGCCGGGTGACTAGCGGGTGAGATTGAATCGGTTTATGTGCGATTTAACCAAGAGTAAGATAGAGACATCTTCGGGTGAAATAAACCTGTAAGTCGGGTAGTTGAATCACCCGGAAAGTAGCTGAATATACTATAGATACCGAGTGAATTTAACCTGATACACAGTTGATCCCATCTGCACTGAAGATGATCATGATGAATATTACCATGGCAGGTTATCAACTCCGAGTAACTTGACATCGACTTGCTTTGATTGAACCACATGTGGATTGCAATAATCATAACACCATGTATTCAAGTGAATGATTTAAAAAGTGTATACAAATGGTCAGAGAATAGAGAATGCTAGCGCAATCCATTGTACTGGTACCCGCTACGTAAGAAATTGCCTATCCAAGGCGTGGAAATCATCTATCCAGACCAGCTGAAGAGTTATCTTCGTCACCAGGTAGAGGAGAAAGTGAACCAATTGCAATCCAAGGAACTAGATGCTCCAGCGCTGGCAGTATCTAAATAGCAGTAACGTGAGCACATAGCCTGGTCAACTCAGGATAAGCTTGCGAGATACACCAGCGCCACTGGCAAAGTATCTAAGCTTGCAGTTTTAATAGCAGCGTCGGTTTTTAACCCTATTTTGACGAAAATGTGCAAATTGCATGGCTTATATCTTATGCACAGCAGTAGATATTCCTTAGATATTCTATATCCATCATAGCATTAACAAAACTCTTATCCTCAATTGTTGTAGCCCAATCTGACAGTTACATCACAACCTAGAAAATGCGCCCAAAAATGTTTTACCATACTTAACAGTCTAAATCTCATTGTTTTGGCTCAATGCTATAAAGACACGCCAATAATGAGGTCAAACAATTTTCGGAGTTTTTTAGTAGGTAATGGGTGCGAAGTGCTCAAGTTATTATTATATCTCACCTCATGCAATATTTTTGCTTACCACTGTATCTTAGTGGAAATGTGATAGTGCTACGATAGAGTACAGGGCAACGTTGTGGGTGAGGTCACAGCAGTACTAGGCTACACCCATAACCGGGTCATGGACCAGCTAGGAGACAACTGGTGATTTTCACCAGCACACCATTCACCTGCCGTTTAACCAATCTCCGGGTGAACAATTAAATTAACCCAGAAAGCGGTTTACCTTCACCCGCTTCCAGTTGTATAGTGGTATCGAGGTTATATACCTGATGTACTGCAGAACAAAAGTGGAGAAAACTTCGAGCACGCCGAGTGATATAACACCAATTATGAAGAGAGCTGAGTGTTGGGAAGAAAGACTTCAGAAAGATGCGCCTTTATACAGTGTACCGTAAACTCGGCGAGTAACACTGAATTATTGCTGCTGAAATGATCGAGATCTGGGGTTCGCTAAATTGACAGCTCCGTTTGCTGCTATCTACGCCGCTCCATTTCTCATGGTATGCAGTTTGCACATGGAATTTGCCCATGGAACATCTGCTATAATAACCCAGTCTTTTCTTTTTCCAGGACTCATCTTTACGAGCCTTGCATTCTCACGAGTCCAAGACTCCAAGCTGCTAGTGCTTGGAATAATCCACCTCTACTGATATACTGCATTTCAGAATTTAATGTCTCCGCGGAACAACATCCGCTTGAAGAGACTATTTGCATAGAGGTTGAGTGCATGGTTTGAGTTGTCGCAAGCGTTTCCAGAAAGAAATTCACTGCCATGCTTCTTTACACTATTCCTGTGCCCACCCTACTGTCTTCATGAAAGTATACCAAGCTGATTACTACACCCCTTCCCTCCAGCAGCAATCCATTCCAGCCCTCCGAGCACCCGCAAATCCCATCACTCAGCCACAATTCCACGAAACAATGTAACGAGAAAATCTCGCACACAAGTCATGCATCCTAACAATAAGTTCTCCTTGCGCTTGTCTCTCCCAGGCACATGCATATTCGCGCTTCACTCTGATTCTCGCTCGGTAAAATGCACAAAGGTGCCCACCCCTTTTACCGATGACACAGGAGCGGTATTCAAGTCATCATTTACGGGGAAGAGAACTTGTTGCATCGATTTTAGATGCCTTGAAATGGACGACATAAAATAATAATCAACGTGGCGGTATATTGTATTCTACATGTATTCATACCTGTGATGATCTTCAGCAATAGGAAAAAGTTGGATCAAGACCCATGGCCAACGATATTTCACACAACTTGGAAACATCAACTAAAGAGTAAGAGATCATTAGATTGCTTATTCTCCATCTCCGTAACTTGTCGGAAAATCGATCACCCAGATCGTGCGGGGAGCTCGATCAACGAACCTCATGATGTTGAAACTGACATCGTGCGCGCGTGTTTAACCTCATAGTCACCTAACAGCAAATCATGCTGCATATTCATCATGAGTGCATGAGCTCCTATCAGCACGTCCTCAACAAGTGACGTACGAGTTGCCTTATAAGGGTATCTATTACCACGACCTTTTCGTGCAACACGACGACGTGCACGAAAAACGGTGAATCCTCCGTTTCTCGTTGACAACGACAAGGGATTCCTGCTTTGGCTTTCAAGGGTCTTACGTCCCTCATCACATCTCTCTCCCAACCATCACGACCCTGGCAGCTGTCCTGGCAAGAACCAGTTCTCCATTTCCCCGCAAACTCCAACATCCAACATCCAACACCTCTGACAGTATGTGGTATCCAAGAATAGTTCTCCCCGTAATTGGGTCTCTTTCCTTCAAGTATCAAATTGCTTGCATCATTCCTCTTCTTGTCATTTCGTATCGCAATAAAACTGCTCGACTCGCTCTCCTCGTCGCTCTCGCAGCATACTACGTTCTAGGGATTTTGATATCAATCTTTTCTTGGATAGCTTCGACAGCATGGTGGGCGTTCAAGGGGATAGCCTGGCTAGGCTTCTATGTCCACTTCTTCCAACTTGCAATCGAATATGCGGTGCTAGGGTGGGGAACCATGGGACAGGTGAAGGATGGATTCGTGATGCTCTTTGGGGAGTTGGAAAAGCTTGATAAAAAGAGGTCTAAGAGCAGCAGGTCCAAAGGACGAAGAAGTAGTGGATCAGGAGATGGAACCGAGCCAGAACCCGATGGTGAGGGTGAACAGCTCCCCGAGGATCGTGAGGGTTCTGGTGATAATGAGTCGGAGCGAAGTCGATAGATAGACGGCCCCTTGCTTTATATGCATAACGGGAACTGTCACCTTTTACAACTCCAAAAGTGCGTTGCAATCCCATGCTGCAATATCGGACAGCTCAGTTACGGTTTTGTTCAGGCCCTAACAGCCACTATGGCCATATTCTACATTGAAATCTTCTCATATTCTTGCATTCCGTTTTTCATGGCGACCAACTCTGGCTCCTTGAAAATCACACCCAATCTTACTCGCATTTATCACCATATTTAGAACGGTACATGTACCCCTAGTCGCCCCTCCTACTTCGCAGGTTCTGCACCTCAACGAACATGTTACGATTTTTGTTTGTCAGTGTGAAGCTATAAACATGACCCCTTAGCTCAGTGGTAGAGCGTGAGATTCCAGTTGCTGGAACGTCCTCAAGGTCAAGCGTTCAACTCGCTTAGGGGTCAATTGTTTTTGCACTTCCTTGAAATCACCAAGTTCCATGCTCTCTCATTACGGACTCCTTTTCCTTCTGGACAATATTACATTTTTTCCCTTTATATTTCGGTATCCAAAGGCTCAGATGTCTCGGGCAGCACAACGTTTGTGTCTTGACCCGCAATTGCAAGTGGTCCTGTTTAGACCCCTGTGCGCTCTCAAATTGGATGGGTTCCTGAGCCGTTGCTGCCGAGCATTGTGTCTGTTGACAGAATCGTAAAATCATACGTACTAGCTTACAAACGACCTCCCCCCCATCACCCCATCAAATAGCTTTACCCCAGACTCCATCGCATGGGTGTTAACTTTAGCGCTCTTAAGAGAATACCCTTCTGATTCTCCACCGATGCTGAAGCCATGATTGGGTTGTCTCGTGGGCACGAGACTAATGATTTGGGCATCAGGTTCGTGAATGCCATCATGCTCTCGATCCCTAATGACTGATACTCAGCAACTTTCCCCACAACCCTTCACTATATTTACAAAACTCACCCTTGTGGCTAGCTGCTTCATGTTCTTGCCAGACGTCTTTCCATTGAATGCTTGGACCCAAACCGGCTCCTATGTTACAATTGCATTTTCTTTGCCTCCATTATGAGACTAGAATATACCTTCACGGATGGGAGTGTTCCTGTTTACACAGGCATTATCATTCGCCGATCGGCGGAGCTTTCGTTGGTACGTATCCCACTCAAGTCTTTTCCCCCTCTGATCATGAGCACTTGCAGATTGTTAATGTCAAATCGTACCTGAACGTATAGCCGCCCGGTCTGCGGATTTTTGCTTGTATGGAACTACAGTGTGGAGTCATGGGCATGCTCGCCGCTATTTCTGGCACCAGTTCTGGTTCCGGGCGAGGGTCAGATGGACATGTAAGATCTCGTCATCATTGTCTCAGAGGCCAGACCATTCGGTGAGGTGCCCGGTTGAACCTCGGTAGGAAGATTGAGCGCCTCACTGAATAGATAGGAGTTTGGTATATACCCCGTAATTTTTCTTCAGGCTAAATTGCAAACAAGTTATTTTTGTCAATTGGCACGCGACAAATCACTTAGCCCGGACGCCTTCACCGGGCTTGGCCGATTGACATCTGTTTGGCAACCGACTCGCCCCTCTCAGCGAATTCGTTCACCCGCTCGACCTGATCATTTTGCTCCGGAAACGGTTTCAGGATAGTATTTCCGGTGAACTCGGCCGAGCTCTGAGGCACATAAGAGTTTTGTCAATTTTGTGAGGGCGCTTTTCATGAAAGGTGAGTTGAATTCAATCCACGACGACCGATGCCCGCGTCACGACTTGCTTTTTCATGGATTACAATTAGCACTGAATGGGGCCCCACATGGCCGGTTTGCTCCTGCATTACCAACCGCTTATATGATATACAGGCCAGTTTGGATAGCCATTTTTTTGCGGTCATGTCGAAACCGCCGTCAACAAACAACGCTCATGTGCGATAAGGACCGTACGAGATGGCATCAAATGAACTCACTTAAATATAGCACCAATCGTAGTTATCATGGTAATCTCTGGCAAGTCCCTGGCAGTTGACTTTGATTGGCAGATATTCGCCTATGCTAAATTTATATAGGCGAGCTGCTTCCCTGGTCCGGTCGGGCATCACCACAGGATGTTGTGCATGTGAGCGATTTCCCCTGGCAAGCAGTGGTGTTGAAGGGCGTGCAATATATGCTAGACCCCTGGTCCCCACTCGGTGCACAATAAGCTCTATGGATGGTCCTGGCCCGCTTCCATCGCTTCGAATCTTCATTAATAACTTCAAAAACGACTGAGTCACGTCATATAAAGTGCATTTCATCAAGCAATTTTAAAGCTATAAATAACAACGTTGACCCGCCTATCCATGTGCTCCGTGCTTCGTTCAGCTTTTGCAAGTATGAAGAAGGTAAAACCGCGGTCAGTGGATCTTGTATAAATTCCAAGGAACCCCCTTCTTGAGGAACTCGGGTTCTTCCTTCGGTCCATCTTCTCTTCGTTTCGGCATCTCTCTCCTCAGGTCATCTGTACCTGCCCCGGTTGCCTTAGTGTTCGTATCGAACACCAATCATCACACTCAGAAACCCAGGCGTTTCCTCCCCACCAGATAAACGCCATGCAACACGACGACGCGGTTATCGTCGCCGAGTCCGAAGATTTGAAGTATCATCCAGACGAGAAGAGGGGGTTTAATGATCAACAGAGCTCTGAGCAGGAGCTCGATTTGAGGTACACGGACGAGGCTCACGCTGGACTCATTTTCCCAACTGAGGAGGAGAAAGCGACTCTTCGTCGGGTTACTGACAGTATTCCTTGGAGCGCCTATTGTACGTCCTTTGGACGAAGGTACAATAATCACTGTTACTTACTCGTTTTCGCCCAGTGATCGGTTTCGTGGAACTTGCAGAACGATTTTCAGTAAGTTTGAGTTATCGGATTTTCTTGTGGATCTTGGGGCTTATAGTTGAACCGCCTATCTTAGTTTTATGGTTGCAGCGTCGTCTTCGTAAGTTGCGCAATATATCGGCCTTGTCTTTCAAGTCTCACTAGACATTTCAATAGACCAACTATATCCAATGGCCCTTGCCCGAAGGATCACGCACCGGTGCTGCTGGTCTTGATCACCAAGCTGGTGCCCTTGGGATGGGTCAACGTGCTTCCACAGGTCTTACAACTTTCTATCAATTCTGGTGAGATTATCTGTCCATGAGGCTTTTCCATGATTAACCCGTTCACAGGTGCTACGTTACTCCCCTGCTTGGTGCATGGATCGCAGATGCTCACATTGGTCGATTTAAGACTGTCTGCGTCGCTGTCGCTGTCACCCTTATCGGTCACATCGTCCTGATCATCGCTGCTGTCCCAGGTGTCATCGAACACAAAAGTGCCATCGGAGCTTTCTCCGTTGCACTGATCATCATGGGATTGGGTAAGTCAACGTGGAAATGCCTCATGTATGTATGTATAGCTTAACATCATGATTTACAGGCACGGGATTGTTTAAGGCCAACATTTCACCGCTAATTGCAGAACAGTACAAACGCACCAAGCTGTTCGTTATCACCACCAAGAGCGGCGAACGTGTCATCGTTGATCCAGCATTAACTGTTCAACGAGTGTACATGGTGAGTAGTCATGCCTGCGTTCGAATTGCCCTCTGACACTCATATTTTTCGATTTGCAGTATTTCTACTTCTTTGTCAACATTGGTGCCTTGATCGGCCAAATTGGAATGGCCTACTCTGAGAAAGTAAGTCATCTCCCTCAAATCGTCGGGAAGACTAGCCTGGCTGTCATCCGATGCTTCTCCTGCATGTCGGGTCTATCCGGCTTGCTCAAACAATCCTTTCCACGCCACCTTTTTTTGGATGTATTAACTCACTTCTATTTCTAGTTCGTCGGCTTCTGGCTTGCTTATACTCTACCGACCATTGTTTTCCTTTTCTGTCCGATCATCCTATGGATCGGCAAAAGCCGGTACACGACCTCACCACCGACTGGCTCTGTCCTCGCGAATTCCATCAGATTGTTCATGTATTCTGCTCGTGGACGCTGGTCATTGAACCCTGTGAAGACATGGAAACAATTCAACGAGGGTGACTTCTGGGAGAATGCTAAGCCCAGTAACATCTTGAAGGCGAAAGGCGAACTACCATCATGGATGACTTGGGATGACCAGTGGGTTGATGAAGTCAACAGAGGGTACAAGGCCTGCGCCGTCTTCCTTTGGTACCCGATCTACTGTAAGTCATTTGTGGTGGCTGTTCAAGCAATATTGACCATTGTGGATTTCCGCTTGCAGGGCTGACATACAACCAATTGAACAACAATTTGACGTCGCAAGCTGCCACGATGTCTACTCATGGTCTCCCAAATGACGTCCTCTCCAACTTGGACCCCTTCGCTTTGATTATCTTCATCCCCATCTTTGATATCTTCGTATGTATATATTTACTCTTTCGCGTGGTATCAGAGACTGAGTTTTGTCTTTAGCTATACCCTGGCTTGCGCCGATTGGGACTGAACTTCAGCGCCTTGAAGAGAATTACATTGGGCTTCTTCACTGGTGCGATAGCTATGGTTTGGGCAGCCGGTCAGTTTCGCATCTCTTACGTGCCTTGTCATGCTCATGTCTAACGCACTGCCATCACGCCTCTACAGTTGTCCAGCACTACATCTACAAGACCAACCCATGCGGTTACTCCGCAGGTTCATGTTCCGCACCCGAAGTTTCTCCCCTGAACGTTTGGATTCAAACCGGTTCCTACGTCCTTATCGCGTTCTCTGAAATCTTGGCTTCGATCACCGGATTGGAGTACGCTTTCACGAAGGCACCGAAGAACATGAGATCGTTGGTCATGGCCGCCTTCTTATTCATGTCTGCTTTAGCCTCTGCTCTCGGTGAAGCTTTCGTTTGTGAGTATTCTTCATCAAAGTGCTGGTGTAATCGGATGAGTGCTGACATCACGTGTTATAGCTCTGGCTGCCGACCCATTATTGGTCTGGAATTACGGAGTCATGGGTGTCCTTGCTTTCATCGCTGGCTTCGCATTCTGGTTCTCCGTTAGGGATCTGGATGCTAAGGAGGATGAACTGAACCAGCTCGGAGAAGGTACTGCAGCAAAGAATTGAAAACTGGGGTAAACATCACATCACCTACTCGTTAGGTCTTAATACGTCGTGACGATTTTCTTGCACGATTCCTAGTTACGTTCCCATATATTTACGAGCTACTTTGTAAACGTGTATACGCATTGTCATACATTCAAATTTGTGGTCAAGCTGTACTCATTATATCCTATACCAAATGAATTTTGTTCATTAACCACTTGAAGTCGGTATATGTTGGTTCACGTTTAAGGGCGAAGGTCAAATCCGCACTATCGACGATGCCGGGGAAGCTCGGTCAAATTTATTCGACCCTAGAACTTGCTGTCACAGCTGAGTTGTGCAAACCAATATACTTTCGATAGCAATACTGTCACTAAAGCCATTATCTACAGGCTGATAGGACTTTATTTGGTCACCGTCGGGTATCAGATATTTCTGGACCCAAATAATTTTCATCTCTTTCTCACACAACTCAGCCTTATGGCTCTGTACGAAGCAGAAGTCGTCAAAAAATGGCGGTCGGTTCATCAAAATGAGCGTTGATTAACTTTTTGTTCTCTGGTACCATTGGTGCGATGACCGGGTTCGCAGGGTTCCTGCGCACCATCGCCACGTGGGCCTTTATGCCCGTCGTTGGCCTGTTATAGGCACAACACCAGGCCTGCTGCAATCTCAGGCTCCTCCTGTTCGTTCGCTCCCTTTCCCGCACTGCTTTTCTCGTCTTCCACCCGTCTCAAGGTCTTCACAAGCCATCCAGCTACTCCTGGGAGCTCTAAGATGCTTGACCCGAGGGCAGAAATCACTCAGGCCGCCTTCAACTCCAGAGCAAAGAGAAGAAGGAGTATCAAAGCCTTTCTCCCCATTTCTCTCACCAATCGTGCCTCCCATCATACTCCTGCATTCAACCCAAAAACAGCAGGATCTGTCCCCGCTGACATTATCCTTGAAATTGCAGAACTTCTCGCACCCATTGATGTACTCCACTTCAGTCTAACCGTACGGTTGCGTCTCCTACCCATTCTAGTATTATCCTCATTAACTTTGAGCAGTCCAAGTATCTACGAGGTCTTCTCCTACCCTCTCTCTACGAAACCATTCTCCTCAAATCAAGTCGGAAATGTCGAACCACCCTTCCCATGCTTGCCAAACACCCCGAAGTTTGTGCCTGCATACGCAAGCTTGCTGTTAGACCAAATTATTATCTCTCATGGCCTAGGGCCGATGATCCCCTCGAAGAGAATTGGGTAGTCGATCAAATCGAGAAGCTAGCTCCTACTCTCACCGGGTTGCATACTTTCGATTGGGATGGATTGGAGATGCCTGTTGATAGGCTATGGCAGACTTTACGGAGATGGTTAGTGTCTTATTTCTGGTTTCCATGCCTTGTTACGTGTCTATATTGACGGGACTGCTGATGGTTTTTCTTTCCGGTGCAACAGCTGTCCACGACTCAAGACCGTTTTTAGTAATGTCGGATGTAGACCCTTGGACCATGACAGTCATGTTAGTGGATGGTTAACATCTCCTCGCAAAGAACCACCTTGACTGACAGGACGTATGAACACCCCCAGCTCTTCAACTTTAAAGGATTGACCAGTTTCTCCTTGATTGTACGTCATGGATTAACTGGTGCTGGTACGTCCTTGCTTCCGCATTGCCCTCATCTCATTCTCGGGATGGCCTCATCGTAACCTTAACTGACCCTCGCCACAGACCTCTTCCCTCCGCTGGAGCCACTCCCAGATAGGATGTGGACGATGCTTCTTGAGCACTGTCCTGACCTTGAAGAACTCACCATCTGTTCATTTTCCTCTTCCTCACGCCTTTTCGACATCGAGCGCATAACTGAAGGTTCCTGGCCGAGTCTCAACACCCTAACTCTAGGTTCATTCGGTTACCATCAAAATTTCTCCCTCACTCCGCCTGCAACAACACGAGAATTTGGCGAATTCCTCTCCGCGCATCAGGCTCTCAAATACCTTCGTCTGTCATGGAACTTCAAACGTTGGATGTCTCCTGAGCAAATACCCATGCATCTCACCGCCAACGCGTTACCAAACCTAGATTCCTTCATTGGAGTTTACCAACAACTAGCCGAACTACCAGATGCATGTTGCAAAAGGGTAGAAAATTTGGATTTGACGTGTGAACCTGTTTATGAGAGTAGAGTCTCGATCGTGGCGCCATTCTTGCAGAGGTTGACGGACCTGAAAAGTTTGGACGTTTGGGTTCATGTGCCGAACCCTGAGGAACAGGATCATAAAGCTTTTTTCAAAGCGATTCTTGGTGCTTGCCCGGGGTTGACAGAGTTGCACTTTATGTGTACTACGCCATTCCCAGCGGTATGTCGTCTGCCATTGCGCTACGAATTACGCTAATGATCGCTCCGTTTGCCATACAGAAACCACTCAAGCAACTTTCCTCTCTCCTTCGCCTCCTGCCAAATCTAAAAACCTTCTCTTTGACGAAGGGTCACAAATACCGCGACGATAGCATGCTACAGAATGCACTCCAAATCATTCGCGATAACCCCGATTTGAAGCAAGTCAACATTCGGTGGGCGAGGGAGAAATCGCCGAATCATTTGAAGCAGGAGGGAACTTATGACGTTGAGAAGGTTATCTCAACCAGTGGTAGCTCCGTGGCTGCTGCTCCCATTGCTACTGTCATGCCTATCGCTGGGAGTTCCGGTGCTGGGTCATCTTACCAGGGTTACTCAACGAGTTCCTCAACATCACCATCAAATCCCTGGATCACACCCCCAAGCACCAGCATAGCCTCAACCTCCAAAATTGGTGGTAGCAGCCTTTCTCAGCACCTACGCAAACCCTCCTCGTTCAACACCAGCGAGTCGGATTTCAAATCGCTGTATGATGAATTCGGCTTGAATCAGTATATCAGTAACTCGTCTTCCACGCCGCTTTCCAGCCCGATCAGCCCATCATCGCCTTCTGCACCTTTCTCAGCGCATCCGTCCTTCCCGAGCTCGAGTTCAAGCTCTGGATTAGGATTAGGAGTAGCTTCTGGGTCTGGATCCTCAACTGGTTCAGGACCAAGTTCGAGTACTAGTTCAGGTTCATCAAGCGCAGCTACGATCAGGTACAGCCAACGTGATCAAGATAGCCTGGGACAAAGTCAAGCTACATCAATACCCTCATCTTCCGCATCCGAAATTACCTCAATATTTCGCACATCCGTCTCCACTTCCATACTCCAAACACCTGCATCCACCTCAACCCAAGTTCCAATTCCACGGCCAAGGCAAATCCCAGCGCCAACACCGACCAAAAAGCGTATTATTCTAACCATAACAGCCAACGAACGTGGCATCCCTTTAATTGGTCGTCCATTCGTCAAAAAGTTCAAGCAAGAATTAGTTATACCTATTATCGAACCTCCTTCAAGCCAATTCGGCCCTCTGGGCGTCGCTATTGCACATGGAGTGGGTGTCGGCGGCCATGGACAAGGCCAATTGAGGAGACGAAGGAGCTTATGGAGTTCTGGCAGTGGTAGCGACAATGACGGAAATGGCAATGGCGGTGGCAACAGAAGGAGTATTATCTGGATCGGTGGCAGTAGGAAGTTTTTATCTACCCCGGATTGAGTGTGTGAGTAAGTGTGTCTCCAATTTCCTGCGTTTCTTGGACCACTTCGATTCGGGATGTTGATACTAAAGCACTACCATTATCCACCGCCACGCCCTGCTAGTTCTCGTTGTACGCTCTGTCCAAGTCATTCATCGTTGTTTACTGTCTCCTTTATCTTGTTAATAATACACCTCCACGACCATCTTGTATTTTCCCACGTTTTTACTATCACAGTAACCAATCAAGTATGCACTGTACTCTGCCTCTGCCTCTATCCATCACATTTTTTGCTCTTGAATTTTGCTTCCTGTTGCTTCGCCATGCTGGACCGCACATCCGGATCTCCGCCTCTTAATCCATATCTAGCGCCACAATTCTCGTGCACGTCTGTTTTATATGTCTGTTGTTCTACTCTGATACATTTAAACTATTCGTAGTAACATTGTAAACCCTTTCGATTCGTATGCATGTATAGGAGCGTAACGCCCAAATCCAATCGTCCAGTGATATAATTGGTGCGCAACTGACTTTTGAATGCTTTGTTGACATCGCTAATGGTATGGAATATTCAGCGACAAAATGATTAGGGGTCTTAGTTTGAGTGCATATATCGCACAGCACACGGGCATCAAAGGAGGGCAAGGTAAATTAAGAGCCAAATCCCTCTTCTATTCATAACTAAGTCGCCGAGAACATTCTTTCCCAGAGTTCGGAGCAAGTTACTGTCTTGGCCTTCTAGCGGAGGATACATGCGGGACTGGTGAACAACCAAAGTAACAGCCGCATGAAATTGGGTAAGAAGGCGATTTGGGGATTCTAGTTACATATCCAAGTGAGTTTGAGCAAATCAGGTAGTAGTAATGTGAATCCTCATGGTTTAGTGATAGGATTTCAATTTCTACAGATGCTTGCTCAATAACCCGGGGTAGGGCATCGGAAAACCACTTAAATAGCTCAGCCTATTTTGGCGTCCTCTCCCGAGGTCAATAACCCAAACCCGAGTAACATTGACAAGTGGTCATACGACTTGAAATGCTGGTCAGTCCATTCGAATTGTGCCAGCATAGGTGTCGTCTGGAAATTCCCCGATGCATAATGATTGGAAGTGGAGCTACCGAGGACAGAACAATCGAAAAATTTGCTGTAAGTCCGCATTCGAAGCGTAGCAAGAGAGAGCGGAAGAGGTGGCGCTGAGCTGGATGGGAGAAGGATGAGACGAGAACGTACTGCCCTTAAAGCACTCTTATCGTCTTCAAGATAGTCGACGATATGGTCAACAAGCCCTTGAGGAATTGGTTGTTGCCCCGAGCGGGACATGATCGTGGTGGTCCAGTGGGTTGGACAGAACCAATCTGACGACTAAATTAGAGTATATGGACATCATAGCGTGTCTGCGATCAGCTCGTGAGACACGACTTCAGCTTAAAAGGAAGTGCATACGTGGTCGTCAGCTAGCTATATTGCAGTTGCAGCAGCCCAGGCTGAGCGCATCCGGACTGAACCAGATCAAGCCTTCGTTAATGACTGAAGCTACTGAGGTCTGAAGGTGGAAGCATCGAGGTGCACACTGCTGGACACGGCATTGAGCCTGCGAATATGCTCGCTATTTTAAGGCGCATGCAATTACCGGAATGCAAATGAAGCGGAAATCACCCGTGCAGATAAGAGTTGGTGCATAACCTTAAAACTTGAAGGTTGCCATAAAATGTAGGTTGTATACATCTCGTTGAATCACTGGCAGGAAGTTCATTAGGAGCACGTTCAAGTACACTAATACAATAAGGATTACTCGCGCCGACATTAGAATACAAGTTGAAGACTGGGGTGGGTCATTGGATTTAAAACGATGTCGCTTGCCTGAAGGCCACCCGGCTGAGGATCTAAGATGATGTAACGTCCGAGGATCGACCGCTACAAGGCATAACATCATGTCAGTAATGTGCCACTGGGAACTGGCCCAGGACGAGTACCTACCATACTAAAGTAACTGCGTCGATATTTCCAACGCGGCAAGAGTGGCGGCGTGGACGGCCGGTATCTGCTGTTCCAATTCACTGATCAAAGTATGTTCTTTCCTTTCCTGCTGTAGATTCGAGATTGAAGTCTCTCTCAAGCCTGTTGTTCAAATGATGAACTTTTCAGAAAAACATTATGTATGGAACAACTGTGACGCAGACCTATCCAGCGCAGTTTTGAGTACTTCTCTTCTCTTCGCAGAAGCGATGGGCGTTAAATCCAACAAAATGATTTGTGCCTTCTCGATAGTTATATTAGTCATTTGGATCGATATCTGCTCCAGACGCGCAAGCGTAGCAAGCAAGTGACGGAGTCGGTCGCATTCGATATCGAGATCGTCAACCAGTGCTGGAGGTGCAACAGTCGTTGATGAGTGGCGAACAGAATGTAAAATTGAGCATAGAATGTAAATTGCTTATGAACTTGGGTATGAACATCGGGAGCTGCAATGTGGATGAGGTATTATGCTGTTAAGTTGAGATAGGTACACCCTTTATATCGTTTGCCAATGAGGTTCCTTGCAGCGCCAAAGTGTACTTTCAGTGGTTACCTTGTACAATTGTGCCACTCAATCAGCAGAAGTACAAAAAAAATTACAATGATTGTCCTCACAGGAGCTTGCCTCACAATTAGAAACGTTTGTTTGTAGAAGTCGCTATGGCCTGTCTACGCCGTGTGGCACGGAGGACGCATGCTAAGTTTGAGTGGCCTGATTGTCAACAAAGTAAGTCAACTTACTAAATTGCGTCATTAAACGCTTGGCACAGCGAGTGAAATAGAAGAAAAACGATGGAATAGAGGGTCCGAGGTGTTAGTGCGCTTTATGCACGCCGGAGACAATAAGGTGACGACGAAGGAACCCCCAGGATCCACATTCCCCCCTAAGGAAGGATAGTGAGATGAGCCGGACAAAGCAAGGCATAATCCATTTGTAAGTATGAGACACAAGGATGCCTACCATTTTGGTCTCGTCTATGCGTCGGTGGCTAATCGATACTTGAACCGACACATGTTGAGAAATCGACACTTTCATCCCTTCATTGAAGACGCCTTGCGTACCCAGACGGGGTTGCGTCTCCTTGACCAACAAATCTCGCTTCATTGACGAACCACACGTTATCCAAGTGCCCGGGCCAGTGGCTGCATCTATGGAGTTGAGAAGCCCACGTCCAGGGGTAATATCGGCGGGATCGCCCTCAGGTGATTCATAATTCTCCATTTAATTCAGTACCATATGTTTTTCTGCCTTTTGCGGTTTGATTCATCTCCAGCAGTGTGTAACCATCAGAGTTCTGAAGGGCTTAAATGCTATCTTACCATGACAAGTTGAGGAGAGTTTATACCTACTTCGACATCGCTTGCCAGAATAGAGGCTTTACAACGCGGGCGGGCTGGGTGATGCTCATGAAGCTGCCGTCAACCAGATCGCATGGATCTTCAGGCTCTCCCGACCCTACATGAAGCGCTCAAAGTGCGGATTTATTCCGGTCATCGGATGAACACAAATTACCCCATAGATCATTTCTAATAGATTCGATTAAGTGTTCGTCAGGGTGAGTCAAGGAATATATCAACAGTAGTCATCACAGTTCCTGCGTGATCTGCGTGGAGATTCGAGCTTGATTAGAGGGTGGCCATGAGCCAGCAGGACTGTCGCCAGATGGGTGACCAAGTTGCAGAGATCCGTTGATGTCACAGAGATCCAGCTCATATTCATTTGTTTTTTGAATTGCGGCTGCCGCTTATCTGACGATACCGATGATTGGATGCAAGTTGCACCCGAGTCATCGACATTACCAGCTACCGCGAAGGTGTCACATCACGTGTCACGCGAACGTGATCCCCTCCTTTAAATTTACATCCTTTCTCTCATTGTCAGCGTCAGCGGTGCAGCGGACGACCATGTCACAATATCTATACCCACGTTCACCATCAGTAACATAGGAAATTTTAACCTGTGGCCCACTAGTGGGAATACTGCAGGTCACTCGTCATTTGCGATCATCTGCGAAGGTATAAGCTTAACATAAATTACCAGGGCGCCAATTGAACGACGTTTTGCTTCTGTTGATCCCACGTATACCACCCCGAATGGTCAGGACGGATTTTCTCGCATCGCAATACATGAATTTGCTTTTTGGAAAAAAAGCGATGTCAGTTGCACGTTGAAATTTGCCTTCTCTAAGGGTGGAGTAACTCGGCTCGTGGTGTTGTGGGGAAGGATTGACGAGCTATATAAGCAGCTTGAATCTGATGAGGGACCATCAACCATCTCCGTAAGTCTTCCAGCTCGTCAATGAAGTGGTTCCTATCCCTTCTCGCTTTCACTGCCTTTGGCATTGTTCTGGTAAATGAGAAGTCGACTGCTCTCATTAGCTCTTACTTCTGCCGTTTCTGGCACAGCGAAAAAGATCGTCATCATCTCTGGTGCGTGCTCTAGGCACTTTACAGTCAGGTCGTGATTAGAAGCAGGGATCCTAAGGATAGATGCCTGTTGGGTCTGTAACATCTTTACATCAGGCAAGTCCGTGGCGAACCAAATTGGAGCACAATGCAACAAGAGTGCTCTGCTCTGCCTCCTAGTAACAACGTGAAATATTTGGGTATTCGTCGTCCTTACATTCCCCTAATTATGTCCCAATGGTGCAGGGTTACTCGTAACTCAGCAGTCTGAGCCAGTGAGAACTTACATTCCTGAGATGTGGCCTGAACATACAAACACTTCTGCTCTCTCGTCTTGGCGAACATATCTCGAAATGTAATTGCGACCTCATCCATCTCAATATCTTGTGAAGGTTCGTAGAACACCTTTATGTATACCTGCCATAACTTTAGAAAGCTTCCTGTCACCAGAAGATCGTCCAATGCCCTCCACGCCAAGACTTGGATAGTAGTTAGGGTATGTGATGCGCCAATGGAAACCCAAAGATGAAGTTGAGTGAGTTGATTATCAGTTGGAATCTGGTATAGTTGGTTTATCACCCATGGAATGCGGGTACACCCCTCCGGGTCCAATTCGTCGATTTTGAGCGTCAGGCAAGCTAATCGAGGTAATCGAGACAAGTTCATCGGCGGTTCGATAGGATCAAAATTCCAGCGATTTTCTGTCCATAAAGGGTTGGTAAGACTGAAAATGGATAACGCATATAACTCACCATCAACGTCATTTTCGGACTTGTCACTAGGGGCCACGATGGCCAAGGAAGTAACGCTTTCTGTGAGGTTTTCGATAAAGTTGACATATAGTTCCCAGTTTCGTTTATCATGGGCTTGAATAACAAGCGTCTCGAGATTTGTGAAATCCCAAGGGCAGGAGGGCTGTCGGAAGGCTGATAAATGATCGAGCTGATGCACAATTTGACCAAGATATAATGATTTGATTGGAATACGTGGTGTCGAGGCTACATCCTGCGCTGGTGGAAAAAGCCTTGCACCTGTGATACACAAGTGGCTGATACCGGTGCAGAGATAAGTGATGTCTAAGGGAATTTGGCAACGGCGGATGGCGAGAGATGTAATAGTCGGGCGACAACACTCGCGAAGAATCTCCCTTATCTCTTTGCTGGCCTGCATATGGGTGGTAAAAGATCGATAGTACCACATGTATCTAATGTTTACTCTGGTCAGATTCACCAGGGATCGAGTCACCGCCAGAAGCTGTTGGCGATTATGGCTGGTAGAATACAGTGGATCCAACCTATCAATGAAGATTGATTTGACAAGTGATAGGTAATACTGGGGTCGAATACAAATCTGGCGCTGGGCGAGCTGGTCCCATCCCTTTACTTGAAGGGTTAAGTGGCGGAAAAGATGTCGATGGGCAGGGAAATGAAAGGCGCGAGAGACAAGGTTGCATGCCTGTAGACCCTGTTTATCGCTTGCAAGGTTATTGACAATAGCTTCTATTATCTCTGGCGGAATTTGCGGATAGTTAGTGGCCGATGACATTCAGAATAGGAGGTGAGGTTGATATATTGAAATATGATATATGATATCTGGATCTGACCATCCGTGTCCTGAGTATATTACATAATCTCGCATCTTTTTTCACCAAGCTGCTACAAGGTAAGGAAATCCAGAGAGACGAGATCTGCAGGTGTCTGAACCTATCTTCAACCAATTGGTCCTGTTCCTTTCAGCTTCGGTGCTAGTAATCATGCATAGATTTATGCCCCAGGAAATTCCCATCCAGATCGTCCGCAACCACTGGCCTGAGTTGGATTAGCTTAGGCCAACAACAAATGATGGAGAACCGAATGCACTATGCGCACTTCCCACAGTGATACCCTGAGATTTGAGCAACGAGATTGCGCGCCTGTAGCTCACCTCGATCATGTTCGAGGTGTTGACTGTTAGTACTATCAATTCTCGAGGAATTTGGACGGCGGAAGACGACATTTCGTTGAGTAGTGCCGGTAAGGTTGGTCTAGATGAGCAGATACAAACACGACTATGATGGTATTTGTAGTACTGTGCCATTAAGACCGTTTCGTATCCTTTGAAGCGTATTGAACAACTGAGTGGCGTGTCACAAAAATACCTCAATACCCACATTATGCTATATATTCATGCAGAGCTAATTGACAGACTCTACTATCCACCAGTGCCCATTCATCACGAAACCATGGGGAGGTGTTCATACAGATCATACACTAACCATACGGCGTGGGTCAGGCCAAGCAACGCACTCATGATTGTTTATGTACTTACAATCAATACTCCACTGAAAATACAACTGTTTTCGTGCTTGGAGCTTGGGCAATTGGTCCTTCACTTGGTCCTCTAAATCTTTGTTTACCGTGAACATAAGGTTGGGATGATTAAGCATCTTGATATGTACCCCTTGCAGCGTGTCGAACCGTTCTTCCGTCAGCAAATCGTCCAACTCTGGCCACTTGAGACATGGAACCGAGCTCATTTTTTGCGGGGTCCACAATAATATCCAGAGATGAAGCTCGACGAGTTGGTTGTTGGCGGGAAAATGATTCATTTGTTTTATCACCCACGAGAAAGGAGGGCGTTCGTCGTACGGTAGCGATCCTTCCAACTTCAACGTGAGGCAGGTCAACCGAGGCATCATCGAAAAGTCGATCAACAGGTCAATTGGTTCCCACGTAAAGTAATCACCTAGAAAGATCAGATTAGGGATCACTAAAAAATGAGACGAAGAAAAGGTACGACCCGCTTAATGAAAACTCGTCACAAGGGACTTCGATGCAGAACGAAGTGATGGTGGCGTAGACATTGGCGGAAAAGTTGATAACATACTCATATCCGCC
The DNA here is from genome assembly GCA_951802395.1 of Volvariella surrecta. NCBI lineage: Eukaryota > Fungi > Basidiomycota > Agaricomycetes > Agaricales > Pluteaceae > Volvariella > Volvariella surrecta. Next base: position 1,383,021 of record OX637790.1, on the reverse strand, counting down.
CTCCCTCACGATCCTGATCGCTAATGCTTCGAGCCGATGCAAACTCCATGGACATGATGGATGCTGGAATACCAGCAAACCATCAATCATCTCATCAGGGTGGAAGCCTTGAGGAGTATCAACTGTGCCTAAAAGCAAAGATCGCAAGGCAATGTATGATGGAGGCGTCGTGTTACGGACACAGGGCAGGAATGTGCAGCAGTCGATGGTTAAATGTATGAGGGAAGTGCAGTGGAGGAGATCATCGGTAGGGAAGCCATGGCAATATCTCAGTGAGAGGTGCGTGAGGGTGGGACGAAAACATTCACGAAGCACTTCCCTAATCACTTCCCTGATTTCAATATTGACACCATCGTCCTCGAGTTGCATGTCGTTAGAATCAGGGATGTTATATCGCTCGATCTTTACTGTAGTGAGGTTGGGTAAGGACCGTATTGCGGCCAACAGGGCACGATTGCTGGTGGAACCGGGGTTCCAGTTCACAATGGACAAGGAGCGAACGCATGATAGGTGATGAGGCGGACGAAGGGAAAACTTGTCAACTTGTTGGCTGTGGACCTTGTGTTCCGCTGTCAAGTTAAGGATGAGCTGACGGAATAACAGGCGTTGCGAAGGTTGAATAAAAGAGCCTGCAACTAGACTACATGCACGTAGAGATGCGGGGTCATCTGCGAGGTATTCGACGATGGCTTCAATCAATTCTGAAGGAAATCGTGTTTGTGACATCAACATGGCGAACAGAGGGCTATCAGCCAATTAGGAACAAATAATAGGTATCCGTTCAGCAATGAATGGGAACCATCCCATCTGCAACATGCTGTAGAGCAACACGAATAATTGCAATGCGTAGGTGAGCCCGTCATCTCTGGATGCTACTTTCTCTTATCATCATGACCGTGTGATGTATTATTTCATTATCTCCAGCCATGTTGGCTACCCTCGAGTTCCAGTGGGATTCGTTTCGACCAATTTGTTATGGCCCATGCACCAAAAAAGTCCAGAAGCCTCAGTGCCAAACGTGCATCACAATAAGGCGACAAATTCTAGCGGATCTGAGCCCCTGCCTGATCTCTATCATGCGCCGTTCGACCGGTCTGCTCTACCTCGACGTGTACTTTCAAGCTCTCCGGTTGCCGATCCTCTATCATCAGCCTGTTAGTGTTATTGAACCCATTCTGCACAGGCCATCCCATAGTCTTGGATGCAGTACTCTCTGGTCCCATGATACATCCACGTGTCGGCGAATGATTGCGCTGCCTACAATAGCTCGAGGTTCCGTTGCCAGTGGCTGCCATGGCGCCTACAACTCCGATACCTTGATGCACTACAAGATGGACTACAGTCGCGTGTTAAATTCTATAAAATCAAATACGGTCGCGCTAACCTCGATGACGGTAATCGCATCCAGAAAAAGCATCCTTCAAATTCCGCTCCGCATTCTTCAATCTATCGCTCTTCGCGTTCTGTTTCATGGGATCGCGCAATGCCATCCAGCAATTATTAAAACTGCATATAAGGTTTTCCGTCAGCATCGAATACCTCATTAAATCCGAGGCCGGTGAAACGACGAACAAGGCGCCTACTTGTAAATCGTATTCTTCAGGGCTCCTTCAACCCATTTCGGTTCAACAAACCCGCGCTCCGCTCTATCGCTTTGCAGTTTATACGACTCGGCTGTGAGATCTTTGATGTATCGCTGTAGACGTTGATCCAACGTCCTTTGTCGTGAACGCTTTGACGACGAAATCCATCATGGTTTTGAACTACAAAGGGATTCGGAAGTGGCAAGATCAAATGACGCTTGAAAGAGTTAGAAGGTGTTGGTCCTCAGAGTGGAGTGGAAACTAGTGAGAGGCAGGATGCACCTCATTTTTATGCGAATCACCACAGCTGTTACCGTCTAAAGCTGTCCATCGATAGGGACCCGAAACGCTCACACAAAGAAATGTGGGTGGAGGCTCAGTGTCATGGTAACTTGCTTTGTTTGCCAAATCGCGCAGGAGATGAGGCTCCTGTGGCATTAGATCCTCATTGTCACAGCCGAATGTTGCTGTGTTGCGTTGCGGAGAGCCTCAACGTCCACACTTGAGGTAGTCCCTGAAAGCAAAACGCTCCGGCGCGTAATATACACAAATGCGGTACGGGTATGTGTAATGCTTCAATCCACAACCATGTTAGATCCTCTTGATCACCGACTGGTAATCCGATTGTCAACTTGATTGCACACATGGGATTGACGTCGGAATTGGTTGTTTCCTGCTTCATGCGATGTAGTTCAAGATCAAGATAAGCAACCTGAAGTACAACGCCAACATCCTTCCAAAGCCACTGAAGCTCGCACACGGTGAACATGCCACCTATGCCACCTCGGAGCCGCAAGTGGACAGGGCCCGAGTCACGAATACATTTTCGTCTATCGAATCGCAAAGAGGACATCGCAGTCTTGTTCTGCATATTTACCATCGAGCGTTCCCTTCCCCCCATCTGTTCAGGGCTCAAAAGTTAACGCCATGCATCAAGAACACAACATTGCGTGGAACAAATTCGCTTCCAACCTCACTTTCATCTCCCACAACCCGCGCTGCACTCCCACACGAACCGACTTGTTTCCTCAAATCCCAAGATGCCCAACACGGAAATATGCGTCCAAGTCCCGATCAAACACCAAAGACCTCGAATCGTTCGTATCTAGCGTCATCAAGACGCTTACCCCCTTTTCTCAAACCGAGAGAGGGAAATACCCTTCAGCGAAGGAAATTGGGAAGAAGGTATTTCCGACGAGTGGGAGGTTGTACTCGGACGAGTTGAGGGAACGCTATCCAGAGTTTTTGAACGAGAACAATCAGATGATCCAGTATTGGATCGATCGAGCTCAGAACGATGATCGTGGCACCGTTGCGCATGCGCATCGAAGAGCACAAGCTGATGGCAGCTGTCATCCCGACTCTCTACAGGATAAACCCTGGGTAACCTATTCTCTATTTCATGCAGACTTGGCGGATGTGGTCAAAATCCTCATTTACGAGAACCAACTCGAAACGCTCCTCATGCTCTCGCACCACCCCCAGATCCCACTCGCACGCCTACCACAACCTGAATGGACATTACCTTGGTCACGGTTGGGATAGGATCATGGATTGTGGCATTTCTTCATACATCTATTTCAATACCTTGGCTGCGATGGGCGTGCTGCTCAGGAGAAATGGAGTTGGCGGGACCGTAGGAGAAGGGGTGTACAAAGAATCGCATTTCTTCAAGAAATTACTCTGGCTGGGATCGCCGGACGGAACGTTGGACCGTGCCACTCTGCTACTCCCTTCATCGGCCTTTCCTCGGGTGTACACAGGATGACCACGACCGAATCGACTTGGCCAGGGATTACGACAGATTGCACCAGTATTTAAAGGACATCTTTGCGATACTATATAGATATGAAGTGGTTGCGAGAGAGTGTGGTGTCGAGGTTGATTGGAGGGGGCAGATGGTCTCTGACATGTTTTGGATGTTCGGGGTCAGAACAGAGTTGAATGACAAGACGGGTGATGGGGTACTGCAATTTCGTTAGCTCGTTATTTCGCAAGACAAGGCACTTGATTAGTGCAGCGCCATCTCCATAATTCCCGCTGCTCCACAAGCACAAATGCGGTAAAGCTACATGTGCACCGCCTCCTAAAGCTGACTCATGCATCAACGGGAAACGGGACTTGGATGGAGCATCATGATGCATTTGCGCTGCGATCCCCAAGCATCCTAGATACAGGTGATTGCAGTGATAAACCGGTGCCGGTCTTGACTGGCTTTCGACTTGGCGTACTTTACACATTTCAATGCGAGAGATTCAAGGTGACGTCGGGTATGGTTACAATACAATAGCCCTTTAACCACATACACACAAGTCCAACTCGATCCATCATCAGACACATCACTGAGTGGTGACGATACCATCCGGTTCTACAAAACACAACCAAGCGCGGTTGAATATCAGCCGCCCCTATTCGGGAGGAAGGGTTGTACGTACCAATGTAATCAATGATATCATCGCCTCGTAGATTCGTCAACAACGAGTCTGGTATCTCAGCCGCGAAGCCCTGGCGAACGAGGGGCAGTGAGTCCCGCCAAGCCTGAAACACACCACCACGCATGATCCAGAACCCACCTTGATGATATCATACTCATTCGTGACCTTTCCTCCTGTTCACGTTTCGCAAGCGGCACCCGTCAACAAGGGGGACGAATGACAGTGAGAGAACGCACCGTTGTCATTGACTCGTGCAGCATAATCCTTCATCTGTTCTTTCGTTGCCGCCTCTTTGAACACCACGATGTATTCTGAGCCAGTGTCATAGCCGGCAAACGAAATCGATCAATCTCTCAGGGCCATCACAAGAGCGCAAGCGATAATAAACGCACTCTGTGCCATGGTTACGCGATCGTCAACTTGAAAAAGGGGGTCGAACACGACTGAATCATGGATGAGTTCTTGTACCCTTTCCGTATATGCGCGGATTTGCTGCAGTTGACGGTTCTTTGGTACTAGGGTGGCCAACTAGGATGGTTTATTCAAAGAGTGGAGACATAAAGCTATACTTGCAGTGATGAGTCCCCGGGTATGCATATTTCGACGATGTGGACGTGCTTGAAACCGACGTGCACGCAACCTCAAGAAATCGTTATCGTATAGCTTGTAAAATACAGAAAGATGCAAATTGACATGCAGCCACACATCAAATTAATTGTCCATGTCCATATCCATTACCCATTCATTCATTCATCCCTCATCGCTTCCTCTTCCCACCCACCAACCCATCCATCCCATCCTCATCATTCCCTGCACTCGCAGATCCCCCAGTGGCACTCACAACAGCCACACCCCCTCCTCCTCCACCACCTACATCCTCCACCACCATCCTCACGTCCCCATCAAAAGGGTATCCAGCCCCATTTGCATTCAACACACCCAACGCAGCTCCCGGCGTCGTATCCTCAGCGTGAATAAACCCACCAGGCACACTCACACTCACATCCACCATCTCCTCGTCGTCTTCCCCAGTCGTATGCGCACCCCTCATATCACCTCTCGGATTCGGAGCATGATGACCATTCACGTCATTTTCGACCTCTGTATCTGCTCCTCCTCCATTGGTTGGACCAGCAGTAAGGAATGACGGTTCAGCACCAGCCGCATCCTGCGGTGCATGACGTCCAATCTCACCCTCCTCCTCGGTCTCCTCTCCCAACGCAGCATACTCCTCATTCTCCACCTCGACATCTTCCTCCAGGTCGGCATATGTCCTGCAAAGAGGACAGGAAAACGAGGGCTGATGGGCTTCGAGGATGGGTCTGATGCATTTGTAGTGAAAGGTGTGAGAGCAGGGGGCGATGAACAGTGCTTGGCGGATGGTGACGCCAAAGAGACCTGGAAGTGGGAGGTGAGCGCTCGTGATCGTAATGTACATTAGATATAATGAATAGACATGAAATGGAGGACCGCACAGGGTGGGAAAGCCCTCGGGTCAACATCAGGGACACGAAGAGAAAAAAAAAAAAGGAGGCCAACATGGTGAACAAAAGGCAAGCGCACAAAGCAGGCCATGTGGCGCAGGTGAGAAAAAACGTACAGATGCAGCAATCGGGGATGGAGGATGATTTTGGTCTGGCAGTCGTGGCACCCGAGGCACTCGGTTTGCTGGGTAAGAGGGCTTTGAGATTCTTGAAAGCGTTGGTGCTAGAGACCGTGGTGAGAGTGTGAACGAAGAGAGCAGTGAAAGGACCTACTTGAACGCATTGGCTTGAGCCTGCCACTCCCTGCCGACCTCAATCCTAATCTTGACGCTCTTGTAGATATCCTCGGTGCCACCCTGATAGTCCACGCCGAGCTGGAGGATGTCGCCATCCTTGATAGGGAACGGTCTTGATTCGGTGTTGGCTGGACTGAGCCTGACGTGGTTGAGAAAGGTGCCACTGGAGGATTTGGTGTCTCTGATGAAGAACTTGCCGGCTGCGTCGACCCAAATTTCCGCGTGGGCGCGGGAGACGACTTTGGATTTGAAGGCGAGCTTGTTGGAGCCTAGGGCGTTGACGGCGGCGAGACCGAGACCGGAGCGGTCGGTGAAGCGACCTATGCGGAGGGCGGGGTCAGCCTCGCGGAGATCACGAGCGATGGCTTCGAAACGGAGTGCTCTGCGAGAGTCGAGGTGTGGGACGAGACGAATGCGATGTGTACCTGGGGGCGGTCTGTGCTGTTGTTGGGGAAGAGGAGAAGGGGCGTTGGAGGGGGTTGTGCCACCCGAGCGTCGGCGTCTGAGCATGGGTGGTTGAGCGTGGACGTCGATGGTGAGGTTGGCGTGGGATTGAGAGGAGTTTCTGGGTCTCCCGCGCAAGAAGGAGGTTATGCGCGATTCCGGTGCAGACATGGTGATGGTGAGATCAAAAGTCAGCCCCTTGTCTCACCACGTGGCACCCCTCCTCTCCCTCATTCTCCCAAAATGGCTGCATCTCGTCGTTATATCGTCGTCTTCAAGGACCACGTATCTCCTCAAGCCATCCAAGACTATGCTCACCGACTCACAACGAGCGGTGGCCAAGTCATTCACAACTACAATAGTGTCTTCAAGGTCTCTTCATCCCTCTCCATCTCCACTCCACTGACAGCGATCCAGGGCTTCTCTGCCGTCATCCCAGACAGCTTTTACAGCACTCTGCGTGCCGATCCCATCATCGACTATATCGGTAAGCTTCCTCGTGCTCTCCTCATCTCTCCATGAACGACATTGCAGAACCCGATGGCATTGTGAGCACGCAAGACGAGCTGTTTTAACCCACACTGTAACTACGATGTTGCTTGGGAATAAACTGATCGAACCTCCTACACGCATGGACTGCCCTGCATGGGTAGTTACCAAAACATAGTGACGAGCATCGCCCTCATAACATTCAATATATCCTGCAGCGTCTCGTTGTTCCCATCATGCAACATTGCGGATACGGCGATGGCCGATGTCGATGAGCAGTGCCACCGCCGTTCCCGTTGATCGCTCGGTAGGGCGGTTATCTGCACACTGGTCGAGAAGAGCAAGACGGTTCTTGCCCATTTGATGAAGATGCATCATCAAATGATAGGCTATGCAACTGAAAGCGAATCGAGTAGCGAATCTTAAGGGGTTCACTGAAACAAGCCATTCATACCAACCGTTTGACAAGTGCAAACCCCAATTTCCCTGGAGACGGATAACCTGTGCTCATTCCTTCATTCCTTTATTCACTAGGTAGGTGCTTTCTTGCGCAAAGACCTGGGTTGCCTCTTACATGTACCCCAACATTCCCATCACTATGGTATAATGCCTTTAGCATTGCCCAATGCTCATTTCTCTCATTTTTTGAGCCTCCACGGCGCTCTTACAGCTTTGAGTCCTATATAATTTCCCCATTGTAGTTCCTGCAAATCCCATTGTTCCTACGCCTATCAGTGATGGTCTGAATGTGCTAGCGCGGATGCACTGATGCAGCACGTCGAGGGGGGCATCATTTATTCTATACCCGACATAGTCATTCAAATATTCGATGATACACAAAGTCAATTTCATGTCAAATCAATGATTAGGTGTCCAGGTGTTGACACTCGACAGAAACTAGAACCATCTGATTAACTGGATTATTTTTCGAGTATTCTCGGAGAGTTTGAGGGGTTAAAACGAGAAATGCATGCAATTTTGTGTATGTTTGTGCTGTGTTGTTTTACAACGCATGGATGCCTGTTGGTCGAGATCATCAGCAATCTCCTCAAATATGACCACCAGGCTCTACGTGCTTGCTCAAAAGCTTCACTCCCTCTGCTCATCAACACCTATGCCATTGTTTATCCCTTGGTGCTCCAGCATCGTCTTATCTTCATGGCCTCTATGCCTTGTCCATTCTGTATACATAAAGGAGCAATGCTATTCAGAAGAAATCAATCGTCAACTCCTGCGACACGTCATGGCGTTGTTGACCAACCTCCGCCACATGCACATTCGTGGAGGCTCCGCCCTGTCAGTGGACTGCGATATGTTTGACAACGAATTCATCTCCATATATTTGACTCAAAATTTAACTGAATCCGACGCCTTCCATACGATGATCTGCAACACTGCACCACTCTCACCAGCCTATCACTTTGTCACATGACAATTGTGCCTCTTGAGCCATTCGATTCTAGCCCTTATCCTGCGTCATGTATCCGCTTGAAATCCTTGTTCCTTGGAGCACTAGGATTTGCCACATAAGGTACTGTGAATGCAATGCAGTTCTTCCAGGATCCTGCTTGCAATGTCCACCAAGGATTTCAACAAATATGAGGAGTTTTCTCTTCCTCATGAAAATAGTCTCACCTACCCTTACTTCATTTACAATTGAGGTGCCTTACAACTGTGAGCAATTGATGGCTTTTATATGACAGATAATGGCTAACCACTTCCACTGCAGTCGCCGATAACTCAATATCATAGCTGCATCTCTTGGCCAAATTATCTGCGATACCAAATTGAGCTTGCCTCACCTTCTCAATAGAACCTCAGGGTGCATGATCATCGTAGCTGATTATCTTTATCGTATTAGACAACAAAGCCTATCGCTATGCCTGCTTCGATATCCATCCGATTTATGATCACCTCCTCATTGGCGTCTTGGAGGATCATACAAACGATCTCCCTTCCGAGGTCGTCAACACCCTCCACATTATCAACACCAAGACGGAAAGTACGTAACCTGGCAGGAATGGAATCACCCTGACTACTCGCCTTGGGGCGGAGCGAAAGTCTACGTCGCTAGCGTAGAGGTGACGAACCTAGGTTCGGACGTCCAACTGAAGCCCACAAATGTCACTTTTGTTGCAGGCAAAGCCGACCAAAGCAGTGCCGGGTATCCGTCTTGGTTCCCCGATTCGTCCAAACGCGTCTTCACATCTGATATCACCACCGGTTTTCAAGTTCCCGCATGTTTACCAGTTGGATATCTCCACGACCTATCCTGTGTTTGAGCCGAACCTCGACGCCCCACTCACGCCTCACGGTGATACCTAGCCCTCACAGTCTCCGCAATCACCTTCCTTGGTGCTTTCCTATGTGTCCAAAGCTCAAACTGCACATACCCTTGTTCCAAAAGCACCTCCAAACCAGGAACGAGCACCCAATTCTTCGCGCTTCCTTCACGCTCATTCACCTCCTTAGCCAACTTCAACAACGGCGTCTCCGCCGGTTTATATGCCATATCAATGATGACAGCCTTGGCATCTCGGAAGCCAAACACGCTCTCGGAGACGACCAATCTTGAGTGACCTGCATCTCCAGATGGTGCCATTGCGCTTGAAGGAACAGTGGAGATAACGACTCGCGGAGGCATAACTCCACTTGGCCATTGAGCGAGACTCTCCAAGACTTGGATGGTAGAAGGACCAGATCCGAAAGCGTCAGCCAGTTCTTGAGCCTTGCTTGAGGTTCGGTTGTACAAGAAGATCTTTCCAGCTCCAAGGAATTGAAGTGCGTATATGGCTGCACGTGCAGTTCCACCTGCACCAACAACGAGCGCGGTTGCAATCGAACCACAAGGAAGAGAAGCATTGATGCATTCCCTCATGCCCAGCCAATCGCTGTTATCACCGTAGAGAGTGCGGTTGCCGTTCTCGTCATAGCGGGGAACGATGGTGTTGACAGCACCGATGGCCTTAGCGGCGGGAGAGAGCTCGTCGAGGAGAGGGATAACATCGAGTTTGAATGGAATAGTGACGGATGCACCGCCAAAGTCAGGGGATGCAATAGCTTGCTTGACTTCATCGTTCACGGAAGGCGTCTCGAGAAGTCCGTAGTGGTGAGGAAAACCGAGGATATCGAAACCAGTGTTGTGAAGGGTAGGCGACATGGAGTATTGAATCGGGTTACCAAAGAGGTAGAACTTGCGGGCAGGGAAGATACCAAGTAGATGAAGGGCTTCTTGAATCTGCCTGAACGACAATTGACCTGGAGCAGCCTTGACCGGAAGAGCAGGGTGGGTGACTGGTGAGAACGTAGAGTTCAAAACCCTCGACATCTGTCCTTGCAAGCCCATATTGATAGCAATGATCGGCTTCGACCCCGGCTTCTTATTGTTCTTGGAGACAAAGTCGTACAGCTCAAAGTTATCATGAATGTCGTTCGCCTTGCCAACAATCTTGACGATATCTCCCAACTTGGCCGCAATATCATACTTCTCCTGAGCAGTAGCGCTATTCCACCTGAACTTGCCACTCCAGTCATGCCACGACGCAATGATCTGCGAAGATCCCTTGGCAGCACACAACCTCTGGATATACTTTTCGGGAAGCGTGGTCTCAACATCCAAATACTCCACTCCCAACTTGAAAGCCAAACTCAACAACTCGTAAGCCTCCTCGTGCGCTGAATCGGGGAAAGCACCGCCTTGAGAGACTGTCCTGACGGTATACACGATTGGTAACGTCGTAGCCCTCAACGCCGCAAGTTGATCACGCTCAGAATGCTCGAAGGTGCTCCCCAGAGACTTCGTGGTCGATAGCATTACGGGCATCGCCAACCTCACCTCCGGCTGCGATGGTAGATCTATGGGCGATCAGGTCCCTTCTGGAACTTATGTGGCTGATATTACTAACCAGCTCAAGTGTATCCAGAATTTTGACCCTACCATTGTCGATTGTAAACTTCCAAGCCCTTTCGGTGCCTGGAGGCGCTCGTCCTATCCTCTCCAGGGGTCTGGAATGGTACTTGAATCACTCTCAGTAATCGATTAGATTAATGCTGGCTGAGTGAAGTGATTTTACATTCCAGGGTTCGGCCAGACTGGACCATGTGTCCAAGTTTTCTTTGATGGATTGTGGGGATTCCTTTACAGCGTTTCACAAAGTAAGCCTCGTGCTCGGCGGTTCAACAGTCGACTTACGTTGTGTAGGGCTCACACACAGGCAGAGGTTGGTATTTCACCGCTGTGCATGGATACGCGGATATCCGGAGGAGGGTGCGGGCTACGCCTGGAACGGGATCTGGGAAAAGAAGTCGTGTGACGCCGCCATAATAACTAAATTTGAGTGCGGATCATGTCGGGGGGGGGGGGGGGGGGACTTGGTCAAGTGTTGAAGTAAAGAAGCGTTGACCCTTGATTGACCGCATGTTATCATAAGAGACGCTTCCTGTTATCCTTGATCGTTTTCGAGTGATATTACCACTTCGAGTTCCAATATAACCTCGACCTCGACTCGACGATGTGCCGCGACAGAGACAAAGACTATTTTTGTAGTCTTCCGAAACACCCTGACACGATATGGACGTGCAGGATGACTCGTCTCACCCGCTTCCTCAACTATCTGCCCTGTACTCGATCGGTCCGTAGGCGGAAAGGTTTGGTTTATCTCATTGTTGTCTCAGTTCTGTGATACATTCTTGTGGTGGGCAAGAGCGCTGAGCGTGAAGATTTACCGACCTAATGGTAAGCTGTTCAACTCCGAAGTGGCCGTTCCCTGAGCCCTTCGCCCTGCAGTTCGCTCCCGATTCTTTCGTATTTAGTACAGTATTCATGATTCAATGATGTTGGTCTAGCAACTTCATTAGTCAGGATGACACCTCATTCTTGATGAGACAGTTAGGGTGCTATAGATATAACTAAGAGCGACCACTTCAACAGCGAGTGCTTCCCCTTTCTTTCTCCTTTGGAGTCCTCAGCAACCATCAGCTCGGAGGTCCTTCCATCAGAGCCGCACTGCTGTTACCATCCAGCGGTAGTAAGGCTTAATAAAAACTCAAGGCAGTGCGGTATTCACACAAGACTTCCCCTATTTGTTTTGCCAAGCTTATATACGATGGACGCCCTCCTTTCCCCAATCCGAGACACTTTCGACGGCCTGATGTTTTCTCTCAGCGTCTCCCTGGCATCTCTGCGCTCCTCTCTGGACCAGATAATGGAGACTATCCTTTCAACCGGCCTACCATTTCTATCTACAAGTCTACTTCTCCTCATCCTATTATTCAGTTTCGCGTCTATGCTCTGTACGGTTTGGACTATACTTTCCATGATGAAAATCACGGAGAGGCAAACCAGGAGGTGGAGAGAAAGGATATGGTCAAAACTGGACCAGAGAAGTATAATGGGGACATTAGGCATGCAGCCTGAAACGAGTGGATGGTTCTCCAGACTTCGAAAGGACGATGAAGAGATGCTGATGTTCCCGGACGTTGGTATCGTCGGGTATGTTGGTCGGGGTAGCAATTCCCATACACCGGGCAGCATGCAAGTCGTACCCGTCTGGGTACCGGAGTTAGATCTCGACAAGCTTCAGTATGACGAGGATGGTCTTGAGGGATACGACAACCTTCCTCCCGTCATTGGGATGTTTGCCGTACCCATGGATTCGGAACTCGTAGAGTTCCACAAGGTCGGAAGCCAACCCATAAGCCTTTCATTCCCGGGAACTGACTGCGAAAAGTCCGAAAGGGGCATGAATCCGGGAACCCAAGGCCTGCCTACGGAAGGTCCGTTAGTCGGTTATTGATGGCCACGACGTTGTGACAGATTTATAACATCATCGGAATCTATTCAGGGTCCGAGGACTACCTCCCTTTAAACGTGGTGTTTGGCGCTGCGATTGAGAACACTAACCAACACCGAACCAATCCGGACTTATGGTCAAGCTTTCTTGTAACCCTCTGTCGTCGGGTCGATGCTGCGTCAGCTTACTCATTTGGTCCAACTTGATCCTATCCCATTCATCTGTCCCTTTTCACTTTCCTCAACCTTCATAGGGGGAAATTAACGCCCATGTACTATCGATTCTTTCGACTCTCTGCGACTCTCTGCTATGCCTTCACGAATGTCAACCTTCACCTCCTAGACCGGGGTTCTGGAACCCGGGTGGCTGTTACTCGCCAATCGATATCCTCCTCCATCCGCCCTTCCATCCTACCATTCCCAGTTGGTAATCATTCACGACCCAACATCGCAATAACTGTTTATCCCCTCCGTTCACACACAGGACTTGTTCTCCGGTGTCCAATTTTTTTTGGAATGCCGGACTGCACCGCGAAATCAATATTTATCAATACTAATCAAGACTCGAAGCCTCCTCCATGTGGTCTATCCTTGTTCACGTTTATTCTTCTCCGAAATCGTGTATGACGCGTTCATGTTTCTTACGCCTAGATCGATGTTCTGTACTGATGATGCCGCATGCTTTTGTGTTCATTCCCCCCTCTTCCGTCGTTTGTCATTGTTAGCTTTATACTCACTTTCCGGATCTTGTCTGTATGATTTGTTACGTAGACGTCGCTTTTTGTACCCCCCATTCAGTGTTCGCCGGACAAAAATGATTTGTTAATTGGGATCCATAAAACAGCAAACCCAGCATGATTTTAGTTTGATTCAAAGAAAGCCGGTACACGTTACGATTCAATCATGACGTCGTAAGGAAACGCTATGAGCAATACTTTGTACAGCATAGACAAGAGTATAGATACCAAGATGCGAAAAGATCGACTGGCACATAGTTCCATATTCATACCCAAAACCTTTATTCCATTATTTGTTTCCACGGACGGACAAAGCAGAATCATTCATGCAGGAGCATGAGCCTTGATGAAATCCAACGCTTGCTTGGGGCTGCAACGGACAATCAGCACGCATTAAGAAAGTAAGGCGTGAAACCAGGTACCTGTCTGCCGGCTTAACAGGTATCTTCTTCTCCAATAATTTTCCATCTTTGCCAAAGATGAAGTGACTTCTCTTTGTCTTGCCACCTTCGCCTGCGCCCAATGCAGAAATGAGGACGCGTTGGCGATCCGAGAGTAGAGGATAAGGTAAGGATTTCTGTATCGGTGTGATGTACCCATGAGCAAGCATAAGGCGGGGGAAAGTGGAGGATGTACCTTGGATTGCCATTTTGTTTGAGCAGCGGGAGTGTCGGCGCTGAGACAGAAAACTTGATAACCCGAGGATGTGAAATCAGGGTAAACGTCCCTAAATCCACAAGCTTGCGTTGTGCATCCGGCTGTATGATAAAAGGTAGGTGAGCACGATGACAAGGTCCGCGGGGTGCATACGTAAACGGGACGAGACGGCGAAAGTCGGAGACGGTGATGTCCCACAAAGAACGTGGACGATATGAGCATGACCAGTGCTGCGAGCACTATAGAGTCACTGAGGCAAGGTTACGCGGCAACGACACCCCCCAAGAAGAGTCGGCCTTGGTGGTGGTGCGGGACAGGATAGGGAGATAGAACGAAACGAGAAACTTACGCGTGTCGGCCTTGGGTACCAAGAACAGGATCACGCCCCCCTTCTCGGGCGAAGCCAATTCGGCGACCTGAACGTCCTCATCTTTCTCGTTCTTGAGGATCAGATTAGGGAGAGGATCGCCGATGTTGACCTCTGGAAGAGCGGGTACTACATCCTCTACTTCTTCGTCAATCGACTCACTCTGCTTGGCCTACGGAAGTTGAAGTGAGATCCAACAAAGATAAAAAAAAAAAGAACGAAGGTTATGCGTCCAGATATAAAATCACAATTGGTGGGAATCAACCACAAACCGAGAAATGTTCATTTTTCAGCATGGAAAAAAGTCAACATCCTGAATTGTCACGCACCCTTTTCTTCAAACTCTCACCAGTATTTTGTCCTTCAGCAGCATCGGCAGCGCCGCTAGCGTTAGTGCTATCATCACCTTCGTTGGCAGCCGCAGCAGGTCTCTTCCTTGTCTTGGAGGTTGATCTCTTCGTAGACGCAACTGCTATCTCAGGCTCTTTATATGTAGCCTGCGCAGAGATCCTGGAAGATCTACGCGTAGGTTCAGCTGGTTCAGACATAGAAGCTTTGCGTGGCGGCATTTTCTTTGTTGACGCGGTGTCGTTGCTCTTGGTTGGCTGACAAGATCGCAGGTGGTGAAAAACTGGATGAAAAAGATAGGTGATTTAGTCGACGACGAGTTCTTTATCGCAGAATAGAACAGGGATTTGAGTCTTACGCGTATAGCGATGGCCACCTCTTTCCAGGGAGCTGGGTGGAGGGATGGGGTGGTGAAGGACAGCGCTTGACCTCAAGCCAATCCCTGACAATCTTCGGATCAAATAAGGTACGGCACACATTCACCCCTTTCCACTCTCAACGTCAACTTCCACCAACCCTAGACATTTTCTCAAGCTCAGCCACTGGCATTGTCATCTATGCTGAAAAAGTTCACGAGATAAGATTACGACGTCGTCAGAAATGACCTCGCTTGTGAACGTAGAGATCAGTCACACTCGGTATTGGCCATAGCCCTGTTCAGTGCTTAGGTTCTAAACCGAAATACGGCATTAACCTTTTTTTGCTGGCAATCCTGCCCTCAACCGTAGGAGACCTCAGCTCTCCTTGGTACACATCCGGTCATATCAAAATGTCAATTGACACTATTGAACCAACGTCAAAAACTTCTGAACCAACCCACGCTCCCAATGTTCACCCACGGCACCCGAAACCTCAAAAACAGTAGGAAAGCCAAAGAAAAAGAAGCAGCGTGATCTGCACGCAGGTCTTCTCATCCCCAGGCAGGTTGGCGATATGATATGGTACACGAAAAAGTATTGTGAGACGACAGAGAGACGAGATAAGAAAGAGAAAGAAACGTTGGCAGACAATCTCACATCCGGCCATAAGTAATCTCTTCCTTTGATTTCCAGGATAATGCAAAGATTGTGGGATGGCTGGCTGATCTGCGATGTTCACCGTTCAGGATGACATTTCTTGGAGGTTCGAGAGCGTGCATGTGAGCAGCTTGAACCCTGAATCTGCGTGACAGATGGACTCGCTGACGTCTTGTCGTGAATAGAGGGCTCAAGTTCTCCCAGGTTGCGATCAGTAAGCCTGCTTTCTATGCAGGGGAGTTCTAATATTGATCGCTCCTTCGCCAGGCAGAAACCTCCTTTCCGTCATGGTCGAAAGATTCATATGCGAGCCACTGACAAGGATATTTGGTGGGCGATGAGTGGCGTCTCGTCACTTCATCGTTGGCAAACCTTCATTGCCCTTGAAGGCACTAGCATAAGTTTATCTCATTGATGGACGGTATTCTAATTGTAATTATCATCTGGGAGTGATCGTCACAGCGTCTTGATACGTGGGGATCTTGCGTGTGTGCAGTATCATCGGCAAAGCACACCTTTCTGAGACTATCCGCTGAGCAGCTGAGGTCTTCTATTCCAAAAGATCTGAGTGAGGGTATAAACATCTCACCTCAAAGTTGTAAGTGCAGAGTAATTTTCCTTGGCTGTAACCTCTGGCATCATGTCTATTCCAGCAGCCGTTGAATATTTAACTTAACTCAAGTAATTTAAGATATGTGCAGTGCAGTATCAAAACAAAAGAGGTGCAAATGAGTCCATGTCATGTCCATGAGCTCGAGTCCAATCGGCATCCATAATTTCGAGTAGTTCGAACCAAGCGATCAACACCAGCCTCAAGATACAGAGAATCCAATCATCACTCCACCAAGACTCGCAGCACGTTAACCCACACTTCATAACACCCACCCGCATTCGGCCCATTCACGTTATAATACAAATTCATCTGAGCGTTCGGTCCAGTCGCAACACACAAACTCCAATTCTCGGTATCTCCAGAAACGGCCAAAAGCGGGAACGACGACAATATAACCGGATTAAGGGGATCTGGCATCGACACTGAAAAGACCTCGGGAGAGGGGAAATTGTACATGGTTGAAGTATACCAATAGAGGGCATTACGGGTGATATTATGAACTGGATCGAATGTTGTGATGATCGAGCCGTTAGTTATATGTTGGCCGACGCGTGTGTAAGCCTTAAGGGTTGATTTTGTGAGGTTGAGTGATGGATAGTCGTTGTAGGGGAACGAAGCATATGTCTGGGTAACGAAGAAACGAAGTGGGTAACACGAACATGGAAAAATGATGGATAAGAACGTACATATGTATAATGGAACACCACGCCCTTACTCGCACCTATACTCATAAAGATATAGATAACATAGCAATTCAATTCATCCAAGTTCATTACACGACAGGGGCAACAAAACTGGCTACTCACCATCTTGGCCGAGCACCAACGGCATCCCAGTGGAATTCGAACCAGGTTCCGGTGCTTTATTCACAGCAGCCAACGTAAACCGGTACGGCAAATCGGTCAAAAACGTGTCATTTTCCAATGGAGCTCTTTCTATGACAGTCTCGGTTCCACCGGGCCGCAATACCAGAGGAGGCGATGAGACGGCTGCGCACAAGTAAAGAAAGAACAATCAAGATGTAGAGGATGATGGAATAAAATCCAAATGGTATTCCTGGCGATCGTGAAGAGGCCATTTATTTCGTTGTTTCTATGATGATAGCGGAGATACGAGGGTGGCATTGAGTATTATCAATGCGTTGGTCGTCAAATCAGTTGATCAGCTGCTTGAATAGCCGTCAAAACTACTCATTAAAAGCTTTAAAGACGCAGGCACGAGAAACAAGCACTTTTGTCTTTGAAAGACCTAGAACCCGTGAAACACGACAAGAGATCGTGAGGCTAGGGTAAATATATGGATACAATAAGGACACTATAACTCGCTACATACCAGTCTCGTGGAAAAAAGGTGTTTCACGGCCAGTGTTCAGGCGTTCAGGAACCGATCTATTGGAATTGTACAGCTAACGTGCTTTTGACGAAAGAGCGGCGGCCACGCGGACGAAATGCGAGGGAAGCTGATGCACGAAGGTGCTGCCAATCTTTATAAGTTATATGCTTTTCGTTTTTTACTGAATGTGAGTAATTAAGCGATGAAAACGCACAAACCTTCAGACGAGTTTCCTCTTCCATACGCCACGAAAATTCATTTTCCCTCTCCTGATGCACTGCCGCGCCATGTGGTACCAGTCTTAAAAGTTACCGGCAAGCATTATAGGCGATTCGACCTCTTAATTTGGCATAGGAAGTTGTGCCAGTGCAAATCCTAACGAGGCGCTAAGATAGCGTGTGACGCTTGGTATATGCATCGGCGGCAAGAACAAGGAAGTAAGATCCGTCGAGAAAACGAGAATTCGCCCAAACAAGAAGCATGAGGCCTGAGGCCTGAGGTTGGAAGAGGAGCGGATAGAGGATGAGATTGATAGGAAGCCGCATTCACTCAATCCAATTCAATCAAGCTCGAAGGGATGATGACACGTCCATCAGAGACTCTAGGACGTTTGGTGCGAGGAATCGAGAATGCGACTCGACGAGGAAGGGCGAACGATGCAATTTTTCTTGTTCTAGGTCCGTTGCTGAAACCGAATGTGCCCACAAGAGTTCACCGGTACCTCTCCCGTGTGAGACCGTGTTATGCAGCAATGGAATGGATGACATGATCATGATCCACTACCTGGTAGACAACCAAGCAAATCCAACTTTGCCGCAGCCACACTAGTAGCCGACTACAAATAGAAATTACGTGAGGACCCGACTCGGAGTCTCGGACTGATGCAAAAGCTCAACGTGAGATACGTAGCTGCAGAATGCGCTATGTGTCAGTGCAATGTGTTGTGGGCTGTGACTAGCTGAAGGCTAACGCGGGAGAGAACCACGGGTGGGAACGAGAAACCACCCGTCGTGAGGTTATGATTGTCCGCTGAGACCTGCAACTATCCAGGAAAATTTTTGAAGCGTAAAGCTTGGTTTCTGGGTGCGATGCGTGGGTCGAGAAAAGCACTCGATATGTGTATTTAATTGCGTTAATGATATGAATAATGGCGATTGCGATGAGGAGAGCGAAGTGAGCCTCTCACGTCTCGCAGACCTTTATCTTGCTTACGTAACTCGTAATTACCTGCGACATGCCCAACCTTCGCAACCGCTTCTCAAATTCGAGCTTATATCTAATAGTTCGTTCAGAGCAATGTCTATTAAGCTAAGAAAGTACAGAAATTTTGCTTTGAACCGTACATCAGACCAACAACGAACCAAGTAAAAATACACTAGCTTAAGCAGCAAGCTTGGCCCTGAGGATGCTCTTAAGTGTCTCGCCGTCCTCGGCGAACTTCTTGATGCCTTCGTGGAGCTTGTCGAAGGCCATTTGGTCTTGGAGTAGCTCCCAGCGGAACTCTGCCTCGTTGTCCACGAATGACACCTTGGGGTGCGGGTCCGCATGTGCGGCTATAATAAATCGGTAAGGGTCATCGTATCAAAACCAGAACGCAATCACCACGTACCCGTTGAAGCGCTAAGCTTCTGAGGCACAGGATCGGTGGAGTTCTTGAGCTCCTCGAGTAGCGTTGGAGAGATTGTCAAGAAATCGACACCAGCGAGGGCTTTGATTTCTCCAACCTGTTATGGATTCTTCTCAACAACAGCGACAACCCCGAATTCCAATAGACGTACATTGCGGAAGGAAGCACCCATGACGATGGTCTTGTAGCCGTGTTGTTTGTAATAGTTGTAAATCTTCTTCACGGATTGGACACCTGGGTCAGCGTCACCATGATAGTCCTTGCCGGTGTGCTTCTTGTACCAGTCAAGGATCTAGAGAACTGTGTTTGGCTGGAGTAAAAGAATGAATGATGTCCAACTTACGCGACCAACGAAGGGTGAAATAAGGGTAACTCCTGCCTCAGCACAAGCAACAGCCTGGGCGAAACCGAAGAGGAGGGTCAAGTTGCAGTGGATGCCCTCATCTCGCTCGAGTTCACGGGCAGCTTGGATACCCTCCCATGTTGAGGCGATCTTGATCAAAATGCGATCCCTGCTGATGCCTAAAGACTCGTAAAGTGCGATCACTTCCTTAGCCTAATGGACCAGGGCATTAACCTCGGGCCGTTCAGGAGCGCTGATCAATTTCTCGACTAACCTTTGCCTTAGTGGCCTCCTTGTTGAAGGAAATGCGAGCATCAATTTCGGTGGAAACCCTACCAGGGATGATGGAAAGAATTTCCTTGCCGAACTCAACGAGCTGGAAGAACATGGCGAGATCAGTAGACGACGAGGGCGAGGTATATATTTCCATACCAATTTGTCAACAGCGATGCTGGCTTGTGTGTCGATATCGCTGGCTTTTGTTTTTGCGTAAACAACAGCGGCATTAATGATACGGGCATAGGCAGGCTTATTAACAGCTGCCAAGATCAAGGATGGGTTGGTGGTGGCATCCTACGACAACAAATCAACTTGAGATGTCCATAATATCAAAGATATAAACGTACCTGCGGCTTGTAGATATCGAAGCCTACAATCGATATTGTCAATCAGACATTATGACAAATCGCATCTACAAGATTCAAGGGTTACGTACTCTCAAAGTCACCAGAGTCGGAGACGACGACGGTGCCAGTTTGCTTAAGTTGATCAAGAGAGGAAGTCATCGCTGAGTCTAGATACGGAGGTAGAACAGGCGTTAATGCTGGTGGTGGTGGTTGAGGATAGAGAGACCTGATGCTGAATGGCGGAGATATATGTTGTTTTGTTGCCTCGAGATTACTCATCTCTACGCTGCAAGAAGATCGCATACACGTGACTATGCTGACATCACATCAGAGGACACGGTGTGGATTTACCGTGACACTGTAACTCGAGGGAGTTGCTTATCTACACCTAACTGTCACCGGACGTGGGTTTGATTGATAACTGATGAGGTAGATCATGATGAGGTCTCAGGCATTGATAACTGATGAGGGAGATCATGATGAGGTCTCAGGCATTGATAACACTTCTCACCCTGAAGCTCTCAAAGGTCCCATCTGGTTTAGTTCTCTCATCGAGCACCTCCGCTAATCACGCATTCCTCGTACAAAGGCTTCAAACCTAATGATTAGTGCATCGCTTTGTGCCTTGTCTCGATGCTGGTAAGAAAACTTTTTCTTGCCCATGTAGCCGGTCCAATACCTTCAGCTGTCCGCGATTGGATACCTCGGTTTAATCCTTTCTTTCGACCCTTGCTGTTCCATAGAATCCACACAGTGAGATATCGCAACCGTAGCTGTTCAATGGTGACTATAGAATGGAAGGATAATGTCTGTCAAGCTGACTCAAACCTGGCCTCTTCCGCAGGTTGTACTAGCGTATATATGGATCACTCTCTTAAAATACACACCTCTGTGGTCCAATACAGCACGCAGCAGCTCAGGCGTATGAACTTCCCTTGAATCACCTAGGCCTGTTCGGTGAGTTGCTGTCAACAGTTTATAGCTCCGACATATCGGGGTTACTACACTAAAACACTCCTGCCTATACCGCTTCTCCTGCGCAGGTGCAGGATCACCAAGGCATTCCATCTATAACAGCATCAGTGTCTAATAGGTTTTGCTCAACGCCATAACGAGCTAATTGCTGAATTTTATCGGCTACTGGTACCTGGTTGACGCAATCAGCCAGAATAAGCGCTGATGAACAAGCTATGATATCGAAGCAGCACCATAGTTTTTCTTATAGGTGACTACTACTCCATCACGCAGAAGATTTTGGACATATATTATACCATCTATGAAATTGCAAGATTCTCCTTCATTTTTCGGATTGCTCATCCTCAGGATAGATGCAACATGGCAATGCCAAACCTGCAAGATGCTGGCGCTGTAAGACCGGAGAGCCCATCTCTCTCATGTACGTGTTGTCAATGCACGTCTTTTCCACACAGAACTTGAAAAACCTGCGTGAACGTCGGAACTAGGCCACTTTGCCTGCAGGTAAGTCCCGTCAGGCTTTCTTGCGAACGATTCTGTCGTGGTTACGTTGATCATGGTGCATTGAGGAGAATCGCCGTTCCAAAATCCCAAGTCATACTGGACAAGTATTTTGGATACGTTGAGCCATAGGGACTCGATCACTGGTCACAAAGTTTTTTTTATCGAATACAACGTGGAAGGAGACTTCAACATGAATGATTTTACCCGCAGTCTCACACCCACCTTGAGCAGCTGTACAATGTCAACTTCTACAGGTCAAATGGGAATCGTGTACCGATAACAAGGTAAGTAAAGGGGTGATCAAATGCCAAAGAGTCAGAGCGGCTCACAACGGTTACAGTTAACCATAGGCATCATACTCAACCGATGGTTACTGTGAACTCGTCGCTTCATACTACAGCCACCTGTACACCCGATTCAGAACTTTGGCCACTTTTCAGAAGAAACAGCCGAGTAGACACAGTAGGTCAGACCCCTCCTTGGAGTTCTGTAACCTCCGTCGCTAGTCGGCCATTTCTCTGACTCGATATCGCCATTCTCAGAGCGCTCATCTACCAGAAATGCCGTAGTACGTTTAACGGCAGTGGTCTAATTGTTGCATAGATGGTTTCCCGTTTGACTTCCGATATATTGGGTGACGTTTTAGCTACGAGTTACGACGTTGTCTCGCCTTGTCAGGGCGCAGTGCAGAGCCTTGCCCGGCCCTCCGATCCTGTCGCAGTACCCCCAGCACAATCGTTTGTAGATACCCCCATCGCTGCATGATCAAATTGGTCCAACAATACAAATGATTAATACCTGTGAAAACGTAGAGTCTTCTCGCAAATTGGCCATTATTATCAGTGTTGGAATGTAGGTATTAACCCTATCCAGCGCTTGACCCGCCATTTCAAGCTTTGATTAGATAACGTAACACTACTTCCGATAACCACGACGATGAATCAGCAATGTTGAAATGCGAGAACGCGCTTGCCAAACCGACGCCCTGGTGTCGGTTCCCTTGCGGAAAAATGTATGTATGTCGTCCATTTGAAACCAAAAAAATAATTAAGTTGAGTCCAGTCGAATCTAGAATCTGTTTAAAAGAGCGCTTAATCACGTTGGAGGCGAGGAAGGTCACCTTGATGCGTCAAGCATGTCAGACGAGCAGACAAACACTCAAACGAGTTCTAACCCCCCTGAATCTAACAATGACTGGTACCGAAGAGGTTCTGGCGGCTGGTGAATAACCTCAAGCCGCATACTAAACAGGGTCAAGAACCGAGGAGATTTGCACCCTGAACTCGACCCTCAGTTGGTCTGCTCATTCACGGTAAACATTGTAGCTGGAAATCTGATGAAATTAGCGAGTAGAATATTTGACAATTCTGATACGTGTGGAGCGAGAATCTGATACATGCGTGCTTAATTGCAACTGTTCAAGACGTACAAGACTCATCAGGCTCGTCATGACAGAAAGATTTTGAAAGGCAACATGTACGACGGGGGGCTGATTGGAAAATCTGAAAGAAAAAAATTTGGTGGGGGTGGGTTCATTAATTTGATCAAACATTGCACTGGTCGTCTCTATGTCGATTCGGGCGGGACTTGTACGGTAGATTACTGGGAGGCGTGTGCCAACACGATGACCGAGTTGTCCATTTGACAACTCTGGGTGCGATTCTGGTTCCGCTAGGTTTTTTACTCTGTTTTATTACGGGACAACGGGCTACATATAAGGCGTAATTGCCACGGGAACAGAGCACTGATCGGAACTTGGGTAGATAAGAGGTTAGTGAGCCTTATCTCAAGTAGAATGAGTTATACGATCCGTAACTACTACACCCGCCGGCGTTTCCGGTTCCAAGTAACAATCGCAAGACAACCAGTACCGAATTATTATTAGGCCCTAGTACATACGTACTGTGGAAACGGAGATTCGAAATTGAAGTCATCGGTAAACTGTCATTCATTCATTTCGAAACCGATCACGTCATCTGAAGAAGGAAAAGACCCAGATAACGCTACTGATTTAGCGTTTTACAATGTAGAGTAGGTATCAGGATGTTGCATATTGGATTTAGCGATTTCGCAATTCAAAGTCCCGGTGGCAGGCTCACAGCGCCAAGGGTGTGGATACATATAACGTCCCGGAGATGTGCCAAAATCTGGGCTTAACATTTCTCGAGATGCCGGTGCCATGCATGTTAATCACGATAGCTACACGTGGGGTAACTGGTTATTGCATAGCAGAGCTGTGAAGAACTTGCAAGAGGTGACACGGTAACACAAGCAAAAATAGCTACAAATATCTGCAAAGAGGAAGGTTGCTTGATTTGCGTGAGTAACTATACTAGTTATGGTAATCTAGACCAGTGTGGCGTACAGCTTTGACCTCGCAACTGAGTTCTAGGCTTCGTTTGGAGAGTAAATGCAGATATAACGTATTAACCGTCATAGATGGAAGTACTCCATTCAGCTGTTGGGGAGGGGGGTTAGGTGCAATGTTTTTCTTTCTTTGAAAGACAAGATGGAGGGGAAGGGGTGAGATGCACAGTTCGTGAAACACAAGTCCCGAGCCAACTGTGTCGAATTGGGACTGTGCGCAATCGTGGCGAGACTGATATGACTGGATATGACTTGGGGGTTTCTATGCCACCGTTGGCACGTTGAAAATCGCAGGGTCGCGTTTGGGAGCTCTTTGACAGAAATGAACATGTTGGAGTGACGTGAAAGTAGACAAGTTTCATATAATCGGTTAGATTAAAGAGGAATGACAGGGCATTGACTAGAGCAGCAGGTTTTATGGAATTCGAACACGATGATGGATAGCTCCTTTCGCTGCTTTTCTTTGTTCCACCTACAGAATC
This sequence comes from Volvariella surrecta, assembly GCA_951802395.1. NCBI lineage: Eukaryota > Fungi > Basidiomycota > Agaricomycetes > Agaricales > Pluteaceae > Volvariella > Volvariella surrecta. The sequence goes on along the minus strand of OX637790.1, from coordinate 1,358,505 downwards.
GGAAAATATCGCCCAAGGCTGTTCATGCCGATGTCCTAGCAACCAGAACGGTGCTTTTGCAGGCTGAGTCAGGACATGTTTCCCTCACCGAATATGCCTTTTTGTCTCCCGGCCTTCCCGTTCCTTTCAGTTCAGCGATGGTACTACTGTTCTCTCTAGTTCAAGTGCATGCACCACGAACTGCATACACAGCACTCAGGTTCTCCGTGTACCTGACATAATTTGTGCTGTTAGATGTGCCTCTCCACCTCGGCTAATCACGAATAAGATTGCCGTTACAGTTCCTGGCATTCCCGAACCTCGCAGGGCACGTGGATTTTTTTGACATCTGGTTCTCCTGTATCTCAATAGAAGGACAGTCGCGTGAACAGTGCATGAGGTACCGGTCGAGCGCTGTCGCGAACAACTTTGTATTATGCTTCCGCTGCCATCTATCGATTTATTCGTGGAACGAATATCGAGGCTTGGCCCTGCAACGCAAAAATAGATCTCTGTATGACTATACCTGACTGCCAACAACTCCGTCATGAAATCGGCTCTCCCCCTCCCCACTTCTACCCTATTCGGTAATATAGTGCCATGTTGGGACATCGAGGATACGGAAGAAGTACCTAAACTCCTTGTTGCTCTTGCTTCGGGTTATCCACGTGTATGGTGACATGTCCATATTCGTCATATCACATTTGGGATGATGAGTATAAAAACCCAGGTAGGCGGAATTGAGAAGTTACTACTTGCATAATCCCCGCAAACGATTCGGTCACCGGTCCTGCAGCTCGACTAATATAAGAAGGCGAACGAAGCACCCATTAATGTCTCGACATCAAAGCTCAAGGTCTTCCCATATCCCAATAATCACCCTTTACGATGTCCCCCATACTAGTGCTCAACCATGGGCACCTAATATCTGGCGTGTTCGGTATGTGTCTCCCCAGAATAACACCATGCATTTTGCTCATCGTACTGTGCTTCGTTAGCTTTATTCTCAATTATAAGCGACTCAGATACCGTACGATCTGGGTTGAATTCCCCGATGTCGAAGCGACTTTACGTGCGATTGGGGCTAGACCCACCGGTCAATCTCGTACCGACGGCCGGTCAATTTACACACTCCCTACCATCGTCGATCCAACTCGCAATCCAGCTCATCCAGAAATCATCTCCAACGCCAACAATATTGCAGAATATCTCGAAACATCATACCCAGCCCGACCTGTATTCCCCGAAGGTGCGAGAGCTTTGCAGACGCTCTTCGTACATTGGGTTATGGAAGTGTTTGTCAAACCCTTGTTACCAATTATGGTTCCATTGAGTCATCAGAGTCTCCCCGAACGCAGTCGATCCCATTTTGGTGTTTCAGGGAGCCCTCCCGGAATAATGGAAGTCGCAAGTAGTCATCATCATGGGGTATTGACTAGTGCCCAAAGGGAACAAGCTTGGCAAGCGGTGGAAGAACAATTTAACTTTTTGGCGACGATTTTGGATAAGAATTCGGTTGATGGTGATGGGGTGGTGGCCATGGGGAGGGATGTGACGTATGCTGATTTTGCGTTGTGTTCAGTTTTGATTTGGATTGAGAAGATGGCTGCACACGATGGGTGGTCGAGGATTAAGCATTGGAATAATGGAAGGTGGGCCAGGCTTTGGGATAGGTGCAGGGAGCATATGGATGTTTACTGAAGGCGAAAGAGGATGCTTTTTGGGATGTGGGGCCTGGTTTACGAAACGAATGAGTATATTCTAGAGTGGTTTTCTCGATAATAGAGTTCAGTCATAGGTTCCAGCTCGATACCACCTTTTACGCAATGCTTTGTTTTGTCTTCTGTAGTTCATTATTTTGGATATCATCGTAATATCTTGAGTTCATAGACACGTATTGTATGTCTAAGTATAAGGCTCTGTGTAGTTTACATAAATTGTACCCGTTCTGGGAATGTCAGAATGCAATCCACTCACATAAATATCGAAGGGGCGGTCCCGTCACATCGCGATGATACCAAGAGAGACTTGGTGGCGGTGACTCGATGTGGCTTGCAAACTGAAGGCCAGGGACATCCATTGCCAAAAGAAAATGGCAAATGTTCTACTGCGCGCCAATGACCCGTAACGTATGTGCACAGCAGTGCCGTGCAACTCGGGTCCCTTTACCAGAATCAACGCACCTGCAAACTACAAACGAACTTCCTCGTGGTCGACGTCGTGCAAGGCGTGGTACAAGGACCCCTGACAAATCCGGAAATAGGTGGCTGGCACAACAGAGCCAACCAGTAGACAAGGCAATAAGCCAACTGCCAATATCCTCATAATCATATCGCATGGCTGCTACCATCTCTTCACCATGCCTCCCATCCTCCTCTGCTGTGACTATCCCAATTCCAGGCAAATCAATCCTTAAACGTCCACCACCAACTCAGCAAACTCTCCTATCAAGGATCACAAGGTTCTTGCCCAATCAGAACCAGCAAGGTCCCATTTCTGAGGAATCAAAACCGTTGAAACGTGCACATTTCATCCTACCACATATTGCAACTGTATACCCCATCTCTTCATTTAATCCCCCATCAACCCCCTCGCTCAAGGATGAGAAACGTGCCATTGAAGATCGAGAAGCAGAGCGGAGGAAGAAGGTCGTGAGAGGGAACTCTTTTAGCTCTAGTTCAAGCTCTGGTGATCCAGATGAGTGGTGGAATATGGATAAGGTCGAATCATTCTATCGAGAGTGCTGCGCTGGTTGTGATGAGATACCAGAACCTTTGATATCCGTATTGCTCAAGGTTCGTCGCTTATGTGCCTCTTCGCTTTTTCCGTCTTGTTCACACTCTTTGCAGAAGGCTGCCAATGCTAGCCCTCGTTGCGTTGATTTCTCTGGTGTATCGTTGAATGTTACCCAATCTTCTATCCTATCTGATGTCCTCACGATCGAATGGGGGCTCCGCAAGTTGGTCTTGCGCGACTGCGATCTAGATGACCTCGTATGTCTTCCATCTCATGACATGGTTGGGAACGTTTCTCGTTCTAATGAAGTCTGTTCAAGATAATAAAACCCCTGCTCCATGCCTTACTGATTCCCAATTCCCTCTCCTATCTATCCGTTGCAGCTAACAAACGGCTGAAGGCGCCCGGCTTTCGGCTAATCGGTGCGTACGTAGCCAACGTACGTCCTCCATAACATTTGTCATAACACAATACGTTTACTAATGGATCAATGTAATAGGCGAAAGCCCTGCAATTCCTCGACCTATCCAGCAGCAACATGGATAAGAAATCAATTGAATACATCGTCGCAGCGTTAGCCACTGCACCAACGCCTGGGCTCAGATCGTTACGGATGGATGATTGCTCTCTTCGTCCCGCGGGATTAGAGGTGCTATGTACGTCAGATCTGCTCCTCCCTCGCTGGCAACTTCGGCTCCATGCTCATACCTCCCTGCAGGTCGCGCTGTCCGAACCTCCTCCCTGAATCACATATCCCTACGCCACAATCGTATCACACAGGCCAGTGGTGTCGCCCTGGCTTTGATGATCAGGGATTACCCAGATGTCGTCCCCCAATTAACGCCTCTGTCATCAAGCACTGGAACGCCGTCCTCATCCGTAACATCGTCTCCCGCATCTTCAACTATCAACCTCCCCTTCGCGTCACCCCCTGCAACGCCGACGATTACGACTTATGCACAAGCTCTGCCTCAACGGGCTCCAGGTCCATTACAACCTCCGCCCCGTCATCCCGGACAAAAGGTGCAAACCACATATACTCCGTATATCCCTCGATCAAGGCGTAGCGTCGTATCTACCCCTCCCGCTGGAAACCCGCTTTCCTCTACGGGGCAGGCAATTCCGATTATCACCTCATCATCTCAAGGGGGCGTAACTACCAGACATGTGATAACCAGTCCTGTCAATGGATCTCATGGACAGGACCATCATGCACTTGGAAGTAAATATGAAGCTGGTCCCAGTGCTGCGTTATTGGACAAAGTTAGGGCGTTGGACGCCCTGCCACGCGTTGGTGCATTGAAAACGTTGGATTTAGAAGGCAACGATCTTAGGGTATGCACCGGCTTCCCTGCTTACCCATCATGCATCATGACTGCCCTTGACATCTCCTAATAACAGATGGGTGTATCTTATCTGGCACAAGTATTGAAGAGGAACAGAACATTGAAGAACCTGAATTTACGAGATAACAAGTTGGACGTACAGTGCTTAGTGGTTGTTGCGGAATCATTGGTGGGTTATACGCGCACATTTTGTCGGATTTTCGGTGATAAGTATTCATCTTATTGATAGAAATACAACTCTTGCCTAGAAATGCTCGATATGAGCAAAAACTCTTGTTGCGGTCCGCTATTGGACGGGGTCAGTTCATCTTTGTTTATGCCTTCATCTCCTAACATCAGGGTTATCTGCACATCAGATACAATCGCTACGCACGGCATTTACCCTCAATACCGCCTTGAAGCGCCTTTTCCTGTCTTCTACCAATCTCTCTCCGGCAGGCGCAATCGCGCTCGCGGAATTCCTACCTGAATCAACGTCGCTCATTCATCTGGATCTAACGGAGAATAACCTAGACATCGCCGGCGTGATGGCTCTGAGTTCGGGACTGAAAGCTAACAATGTCATGCGATGTTTGGATCTCAACATTCCTCCTGGCGATGAAGCATATGCAAGGTGAATCTTCTCATTGCGTCCTCGATCATATATTAACATTGCTACTCCTGCATCAGGATGTGCCGAGATATTTTGAGTTCCTGTGTACGGAATACAGAAAGGGCACAGAAGGTTTTCGAGGACAGTAATACCGCTCCAAGACCTCTCGGTAAAGGCATCTGGGCGATGATTGAAGACAGTGAACTAGCCAGGTCTATCCGTCGCGGGAACGAACTTGTACGTTTTCTTTTTGTGCCCAAGGTGCATATATGCGCGATGCTCAAGGTTGTACAGGTTGATACCGATGTTGAGTTGCGAGCCAAAGCGTGTATTGCCGAGATGAATAACATCGCCGTGTTGTGGGCAGCAACCTCTGCACCTTCAACGCCGCAATCGACGAACATCCCTCTCGCCTCGCCATCCCCCGCCATTACTACTACTACAAACCTGCCATCTTCACCCTCATTGGGCCCACCACGACCGAAACTTCCACGCTATGAAGTGGTTCAAGAATTAGCGAACAAATCTAAAGCCGTTTCGTCCGATTTGACAACATTGATACAAGAAACGGAGGAACCAACACGGATGGAAGAACTATTCGCTATCTTCGAACAATTAACGACCCTTATTGATAAATTACCTCCGCCACCACCACCGCCTCCCGAAATTCTACTGAAGAGAGCTCTCTCTCTTTCCTCACAAAATTCGTCTACTTCTGGGACTGTCTCGCCTGCGGGCTCCACTGCCAGTTTGTTGGGTAATAACGCGGTTGGAGCTACTGGGGCTATTGGAGCTATTGGAAATGGCAATGGGAACGGAGACTTGAATAAGTTGGAAGTTACAGGCCTGGGCATCCAGCTCAATGGGAACGGAGAATATACAGCTTCTCCTGTTCGACCGTCGCCTCTGCCGTCTGTACAGAATAGTCAGGAACATCTACCTAATGGTCTTCCTAGTCCAGGTGGAGAAATTGCAATCGCAGGTGCTGCCGTTGTCAGTGGAGTGGATGAAGATGACGACGACGACGATGTACCGTTGGCACGGAGGCTCGATAAAGGGAAAGCCAGAGCTGAACCTGAACCTGAAGAACCGGAGAAAGTGTTGAGTACTACATTCATGATCATGGAGGATGACGATGAAGAGGACGATGACGACGACCATGAAACGAAGCTCATGGAACCTGAAGAAGAAGTGGGTATGCCTTCGCCACATGACAGGTAGGCAGTGATTGTTGCAGTTGGTTAAGAGCAGCAACTTATTAGACCTTATTGTAGATCAAAGAGTTGGGTTGAAGAAGAGGGTGAGGTATTTAGGAAAGGAAGTGTGTTGCTTGGACCTGAGGAGATGGAAGGTGAATATGCAGGGGAAGACCTACGAAAGGAGGTATGGATGATCATACGTTGAAGCTTTTGATCTGTTGCTGATCCCCCGCTACTTAGCTCCTCGAAGCTATGGTTGAAAGACCACCACCACGACCTTTCACAGATGAATATGGTCTTGAAATCCCACCTCCATTATCTCCATCCCAAGAGGATCAAGTTCCACCTTCACCCCGTACACCATCCTCTCCAGCACCATCCCAAGACCCAGTATCGTCCCCAACCACTCCTTCAAACCCTCCAAGACCCTATATCTCACGAAACAAGGCATCCTCCTCTCTGATAGGAGTCATCAGTGCTGCTTCGAATGGATCACCTGGTGCTTCGCCAAGAATCTCATCCCCTGCTATGCCTACGAATCAAGTTGGTGATGGTATCCCTGAGAGGGAAAGTGGGTCCCCTTTGACTTCACCTACTTCCCCTTTGACTTCCTCTACTTCTATTCATTCGCCTCATGCTGCGCCGATGTTGGGGCCTTCGCTGTCGAGGGGTAGAGCTGGCTCGGGTGGCCCTGGTAGTGGACATCTTTAAGTCCTCCCTCGGTCATTGGAGATAAGGTTCCTTTTAGCTGCTGCCGAGTGCCAAGGGTGGAGGGATTGACGGGGGAGTTCTACCGTCCTACAAACTTTTTGATTTGGATTTTCCATCGCAGTTAGGTTCGGCCCACTTCATTACGCATACCTAGTTAGTCTTGGTGACCATCTATCGGATTAATTTTAGCGTCTGCATAACTTTGCGCACTGGGTCTTCTTTAGTTATTCGTCCATTTTTATATTCTTTTTCATTGAAGTATCCTGTGACCATACGGTGATTCTGAGGGGTTCACGTCCGAGCTCTATATCTGATCAAGCTCGTCTTCACGTGGGCAATTCTGTTCCTCATGAGCAAAGAGATGAAGGTGTATATGCTATCGATCTGAGGCTGCCTTCACACGACATAATGTCCTTTATTTACCTTGGCATATCAGGTGCTAGCCAAGGCATGGCTGATAGGGTTTTAAGACTGTTCGTTGTAAGTTTCCATGCATTCGCAACGCGCATTTGAAATCCGTGAGCCTCCCAAGCAAATTCGAAAACCCGGCGATCTGGTAGAGGGGGATCCAGGCTCTGCTCTGCTTTTGAACGCAAGAACCCTGATGACCAGAGCCGAATAAGATATTGAAAGCCAAGTTAGGGAAGGTCCGGCCATGCTGCAGCATCCACCATAGGAATGAATTGCCCTTTTCAACACCAAGAAACAAAGCCACGAGTTGCCTCGTTAAGGACCCTCCTATATGATCTGCCAACAGTCGTTACACGCCGATGCATCATGAAGCTCTACTTGACCGATCCCTTGCACCTCTATGCAGACTTTGCGGATGAAGGGAGGTGTTATATCGTGTGAAGTCGACTCCAAAGTGGAGCTCCAGGACTTCGAGAATTAGTAGGCAAATCGAAGTTCCTTTTTCGCGACAACTTCCCCCGGGTCGACATGGAGTGGCCAAAGTCAGGGGCGAAGGAGTAGGGAAGAATCACGGGTAGCGGTATCTGAGTCGGAGTCTCAGACAGTGGATGTGGAAGAAGGCGTTCAGAAAATCAACTCACTGACTTCAAGCTCCAATCGATCATCGACTTGGACAACAGAGTTGGACACTTGGCTACTCTCAATTATCCCGTCCTCAGTGCTCAGGCTAGGATGATATTGGTGGAGAGGATTTTTTGATTGACAAGTGGTCCCGAAAGGTTGATAAAGGGAGTATTGGAAAGTTCGTCTTGCTATACGGCATTCTCTTGAGATAATAAGTTGATTTTCTTGCTTTATTAGAGACCGAATATTCACCGGACCTGATGGGGTCGAGTATAAGTGGACTGTGGGTCGAAGGGTCCCAGAGGTAAGTCGGCCCTCCAGCTCACTTCATGGATTCCTGTGCTCATGAAGTATTTTGTACCTCTCAGCTGTTGAAGGTCGAGAACAATAAGCCGGTGGCTACCGTGATCAGGGATAAATCTGGGTGGTTTAAGAAGCGCCAGCCCCTCATACAGGAGATCTACCCAAATAGAGAACATATGATGGACCTAATTGTTGTGACGTTCGTGTATATTGAAAGGTTCGCCACGGAGCAGAACGGTGACCAGTTTCATCGGGCGGAGAAGAATGAGCAGGAAATAGCTGGGGATGGCCTAAGAGTTTAGCATTCTACCGTTTGAGTATTGTAGGTCCTACAAGATGGAATTATTGGATTAATATTGGACACCAAAAATGCTCATTATCGTTCAAGATATCGAACGTAACTTGCACTGGCCGCAGCCTCCTGAGAGCAAGATTCAATCGAAGCGCATATTTCGTTGAACAAAATTTCCGGCTGGACATCCATCAAGTACAAGCTCAAGCTGTTCAGTATAAAACCACCTGATATGAAGCTAACAGACCTTCGTTGATTTGAAGTTGCAACGAATTTGATGTCTTTTCTGAATGAGTTTGGTGTGCCATCATGTTGACGACTGTTTACTATAACTCAGAACACGGCCAATCCCGCATCAGCCAAACATCCGTGATTGTCATCACCACCACCACCTCCACCTTCGAGATGCGATGGATACGGTGTCGAGCGTTGGTACCGACAGATGCATGCCCCCCGTTCTGTGCCTACCTGTAGAACTCTACGAGAAAATTGGACGCCACTTCGATAGCACCACAGACGTTGCCAATGCTCGGTATGCCTCCCGTATACTGGCGCAAGCGTTCCTGCCATTTCTTGTTGAGGAGCTGAAGATAAATATAATGGATGACATTTACAAGGGTAATCTGTTCGACTTTGCCATTGATGGGGTCCTCTTCGTGCCTATACCAACCACCTTGGTCCCTTATATTACCAAGCTGGCCATCTACCTCGGCTTCTGGTTTCCTCAGTCTCTATCCTTGGTGAACCGCCTCACGACGGAAATATATAGGTTGATTTCTTTGCGGCATTTCGAGATGGCATGGGCAGAAAGGGTCCGTAGCAGTGTTACACCCGGATCAGACTCGTTTCGTCGTATGATGGCAGTAGAGGAGGGGCTACTTGCTGCCGTGCTGAATAGCCATCGAGACACCTTGGAGAGCCTTGATCTAGGATATTCACTGATATTCTCCCCCGCTTCCACAACCACTCTCTCTTTGACAACATTCACGTCTCTTCGGAGCATCAAGTTTTATGACGTTGGCAGTGTAAACGGGGCTTTTATAGCACAGGCGAAACAGGTTCTCCAGCACAATACTGCTCTCGAGAACTTGGACATCACTTTGCTTATGCATGATGGAGACGATATAATTATTCTCCCAAGTCTTTTACCTTCTCGATCGACGACCCCTATCCTCCCGCTCCGCAATCTTCGGCTTGAAAGCCAGGTAAAATGGCTTCCAAGCTCTTCCTTAACAGATGTGTCGTCCTTCTCTTATCTTACGCGTCTCACAATCATATCCTCTGCGGTCGCACACGAGTTCTGGGACATTCTTAGGGCATCTAACGCGCGGCTGCAATATCTTCACCTGGCGAACGAATTCCACCCAGCTCTCACCACCTATCTCACATCATTCAAAGGGCTACGAGATCTACTACTAGACTTGGCTCGCCAGAAAGTACAAGGTGTCTATCCGGAACTTCTGGCCCCGGTTCTTCATCATCATTCAGCCACACTCCAGAGACTTTTTCTCACGGCGCCTGCTTGCCTGTACTCCCAGCCGAAGGAGCATGGGAGTTCATTTGATTCGGCATGGCCGTCTCCTCACCTGTTCCCTAATCTAAAGTACCTGACTACCTGGAGCCCCGTTGGATGGACGCTCGACAATAGTACCTCTCAGCGCATGTTGGACTGGCTGGAACAGTTTCCTTCTATGGAGCACTCCGTCACTGATTGGAGAACTCCAGATATAACGACCTTATTTTCTGGGCGTGAAGCCGGAAAGAGTCTACTTGGACGAACTGGGAGGCCGAAGCACTGGTCGTGGTGGTCAGTAAGGGGAGAGAAATTTAATACTGTCACTTGGAATGTTCAATCTGTTTCGGACGAGTGGTCTTTCGTGGCATGTCCGTACCAGCACGATCATAACCTGGAATGGGAATAGTACTTGCTGTGTTTTCATCATGCGTTGTTATTCTAGTGCCTTCCCTGTATTTTATGTGTTCTGTTGCCACAGGTTGTAGTTACTATTTTATGTCGAATTACAGGAATCAGCCGCGAAAGCGGAACAAACTCATCACGAGCCGTCATCGTCATAACGTAGCCGCTTGAACGCGGTTTAATGAACCTGGTGAGTTCTTTACGTACTAAATTCACGAACACCTCGGCAGTTGTGGGTCACCCGTAGGCAATCCTGGCTATGAAAACACCCAATCTGGAGTGATCAGGAGGTATGCTTGCGGTAGTCTCAAATCTAATGAACCCCGACAAAAGAACGGGCGGGATACGTGGCCGAAGACCAGTTCTGCAGAAAGCCCTGCGTAACCAACCATGTTTCACACGGGGCCGTTGTTTTGACTTTAAACTGTCGTCTAGGACTTGAAGCATGAGCAGCAGGATGGTCGAGCGTTCAACTTGAAGCTCTGATTGATCATGGTCTCCACGAATGTCCTATACCATGGAAGAAGTCATGAAAACCTGAGTGTTGAGCCGTCGTAGGTATCTGGTTGCAATAGAATTTTTGCGATAAAGAAGCCCAATTGCAGGTTGCTCACTACACAGCGACGATTTCAGGCAAATGTTGAAATGGAGGATGGTTGCCTTATATCGTACTGTACGACTGTACAAAGTATGCACCGAGAGTCACAAGCGTCATTCCTGCAATACAAAGTACATTTTCGACCGTGATCAAAAGATTTTAATTGCGCTTCACTTATTTCGTCTTTGGCCTACAGAAATCGTCAGCTCCCTATATACTTATGGCTACATCAATATTCTAGGCTTGCAATGCTTCGAGAATCGCTTTGGCGAGTGGAGTTGCGGAGGCTGGGTTTTGTCCCGTGTAAAGTTGGCCATCAACAACCACCTTAGCCTAAAACATCAATCGCGTCAACTCTGGCCTCAGTGCATACGTAACCGCCAAATGGGGATTCAGGCAGATTCACTCACTCCCCATAACTCGTTGGCCTTCTCAAACTTTCCGCCTAGAGACACAATCTTGCTTTCGAGCAGGAATGGGACGTCTTCCACGGTGTTCGCGGCTTCCTCTTCTGCATCGGTGAAACCAACAGCTCGACGTCCCTTGAAGATCGATTCGCCATTTGCATCTGTAACGTTGACTAAGGCACTGTTGAACGTACAAGGGACTAGGATTAAGCGAGTGGAAATGGGAAGCAGATCGAAAAGCTTACGCTGGTCCGTGGCAGACCGCCGACACGATTTTGCCTGACTTCCAGAACTACACAACCTCAGTCGGTTACGCATCCCAGATCGGCACACCTTACCTCCGATGCAAGCTTGATGTTGACTGGATCCTCGGGCAAGTCCATGACCGGCCCGTGTCCACCAACGTAGAAGATGGCATCGTAGTCGTTCACATTAACTTCGCTCAGCTTCTTTGCATTGGCAATCTTAGTTTTTACAACTTCATCCTGGAGGAATTTGATGGAATCCGGGTCATTCGCAAACGCCTGGCAGGATCAAGAATTAGATTAGATATCAACCTGAACGATATCCCAATCGGACAAAGGCAACATACTTTCACACTGCCTTGATCTATTGGTGGGTTAGGGCCATTAGGCGAGGCGAAATCGATGGTGGCATGAGGTGCCAGGATGTTGTATGGATGTGCTGCTTCTGGGAGGTACCAGCCCTGATGTAAAGCGTTAGGTTTGATTGGGAGATATCGTGCGCCCTAGTGAACGACTTACTGTCGGATTGCCTCGCAAGGACTTGTTGGCAGAAGTCAGAACAAATAGAAGGGCGGGCATGATGGTGGTTTACGACCAGTCGGGAGGTTGTGGTGTTGGTACTGGCGTTGGGGTCAACGACGTCAGTATTTATATCGTCTCTCAAAATACTTATTCGCACCTTCCAGGCACGTCATATGGCACGTTCAAGTTCAGTAAAAAAAGTTTGGCATTCAACGTTTAATCACGCTTAGTCAATCAAGCTTATCAGCCACCCATACCCGTTCGATAAAATGTAAGCATTCGTAAACTATGTATTGCGCAGGCGCGCGAGAGCCGCTTGCATTGCTTCTTGGCTTCTTTGGAATGTGATTTTTGATCAAACCTCTGCCTAAAATAGCCACATATGAACGAGCGCGCCGTCACTGCGGGAGTTTTGTACTTTAGGGAGCTTATAAATGTCATCTAATTTGAAATCAAAGATGAGAATTTTTTCGAAAGATTTTAGAGTCTAAAATTCGATATTTCGTGACAGCCAAAAATGGCAAATAATATTTAATCTTTTGTGCAGTCGGAAACTTGAATTTCTCGGGCTTCCAAGATGAGAATTTTTTGCAACATTTTTGTTGTTTGAGAATTTGAAATTGTCGCCGTCCGAAAATCATTCCAAAATGATTGGGGTGATGATTGTAAAATGCAAAAATGTTGCCAAAAATTATCATTTTAGAAGCCCGAGAAATTCAAGTTTCCGACTGCACAAAAGATTAAATATTATTTGCCATTTTTGGCTGTCACGAAATATTGAATTTTAGACTCTAAAATCTTTCGAAAAAATTCTCGTTTATTATTTCAAATTAGATTAAAGTACAAAACCCCCGTAGTGCGTGGATTTCTGTCAGCATTGCTTGCCGAACTACTTACCAAATTGATACGATGCAAATTTTCGCTATTTTTGCTAGCAACGATCCGGAGTACAGTTGGCCCGCTGGCAGTGAGTGACGCATACTGTAATAAGAATTGAGTTAGTGACATCCTAAATGACTGATCACTTGCATCTCTGTCACTTGCATCTCTCGTTTTGTATCTGTTTGCCAACATTCCAAGACAAAGTGTATGCTGGTCGAGCTACAGAATAGACTGAAGCTTGAAACTGCCAGCGGCTTGGAGACCAGAATGATCGAAACGGACCGTGTTGAAGCCGATTGTTTTTCCACGATGACAGGAGTTAAATTTCTTCTGCAATGTCCTGCTTTAAGCTTCAAGTTGAATCTGCCGTTGACTTACCTTGTTTCATTTTCGCTGGGTAGACTCACTTCCCAATTCGCTTGCACTCACACCCATTCTGGCTGATTTACAATGGTGAAGTCCGTTGTATATCTATTATGCGAGAGCGAAACTCCGAGCAAAAGATAAGAAATGCTCGTGGAATAACGCAACTATTGAATTAAATCAATCACGGTCATCGTCGTCATCATAATATTGGCCATCTCGCAATTTAACAACAAAGATCTTATGCTCAATGGAGTTGATGGCTAATGTGAAGGCGAAATCAGTGTGAATTCTTCGTATTTAGTGGGCTGGAACATATTGATGTAGACACTTTTGAGGAGGGTGTAGCTACAAGTACCAGCAAAGTAGACGAGTCCTTCAGTGTCGTCATCCTCGGGGTTAACTATGATCCATAATATGAGAGACCTCGTGAGAGGTGTCATGTCTTGCCGTGCGGAACCCTACAACTCCTCTCGCGTATATTACATATTCTCGACTACATTGATACCTACTCCTTCCATTTTCTTTTTACCCATCCACCTCCCTGTAGATCATGAGCCTCCACGACGACCAGGTTAGGATTTGTCTTCGTACTGTACAGCCCCATCACACCCTCTGGGCTCTCCTGTTCCTCTCTTGACTTATCCTATCCTTTCCCCCAATCACACATGATCTCGAACAATTACAATAATGTATCTAAGTCGTACCGAAGCGTGACACAACGGAAAGAACAAGCGGAGACTCGGAAAGCGATGATTGAATGCGATCCAGACTCACCATCAAAGCAACCAATTTCACGTACACGAAGACCAGTAAGCATAGTTGGACAGCTGTGGTCGATGGATTTCTGGGGAGACTTGTAGTAACCAGTGGGACAATGTGCCATCAGATTGCGGATATTCAGGATGTAGGTAACTATGAAAGAGTAAGTAACAACCGAGGAAGGACATTAAGGGAAAGCGACAAACCCGGGAAACCGTCTGCGGTGGGTCCAGCACCCTCATCCCATCAAGTTCGTCGTTGAGAAGGAGACGCTACGAGTTCATGAAGCGCATATGAACCTGGCCGGAGGCGAAATGCTGGACGGTAGGAGGATCAGCGATCTCCTCGACGCTAGCACAACAGGCACACACGAATGGATGGAGCGATGAGAACAAAACCAGCAATAAAAGTGGCCCCCATTTTGGGATGTTTGGATGGCTGAGTGGAGGTACAGGGAGCAAGTACAGCTTTCTTTATATTTTACCCCCAGCGCAGTCACATCTACGATTCGCGACGGTAGATTCCTGCTGCAAATCCATGTGGGACGCATTTGAGGACTTATAATGCCATGGAGGACATCTGACGCCACTGGCTTGTTGAGTTGTTTTACTAAATAAATGCCCAGGGTCTGGCAACAACAATACACATGAAAATCGAGTTGTGTATCACTAACGTTAGATACTTGTGTGATGAGGTTGTTTCCTACCTTGGCCGTCATCTGGTGGGGCATCTAATCCATCCACACAATTTTGATTCACCAAGAAGAATGTACGGTACCAACATCATGACTGGTCAGGATTGTGCTCGCAACTGAGCTGCGAGTTCTACTCGACCCTCACACACGTTATGAGAAATCCAATAGGAGATGGGGAGGAAATTTGCGACAGCCTCACTCTCCCCAGTGCGTTGATAGGTGTTTCCCCTTCTGGATTCGAAGTGAAACGCTGCCGCCTGTGACGATCGCGTGAGTACATTGACTATCTTATCTGGGTGATATATGATCATTGAGCCCCGTTGCGATAAGTCGAGGGCGGTGGAGGATCGGCGCTACGGCTAACATTGGTTCAGAAAATAATCAGGACTGCCTGTTCCAACAACACCTTACCAAACAAGCTCACACACTATCATTTTTCTGTTGAATTAGGCCTGGCTATCTTCAATTTTTTCTGGCTTGGTGTCAACTTGCCTTTAGCTCAACTTTTCTCCATACGCCCGTCAATTTTCTGGTCTTGTAAGCACCTGATGAATAGGATGCATGTGATTCGTTTACCAAAACCTTAAGTGCACCCATATATGCTAGGAAAAAAAGAAAGACAAGCTCACGTCGTGTAGAGGTCGCACCCACGTCTATAGCGAATGTTCTGTGAAGTTTCTTGTTTTTGGGTCCTCTATATATCCATTCCCGGATCTAGCACTTTGAGAAGTAAATGTCTGCTTGCCAGTCATAGCCAGGTATCATAAGTGCCAATTCCACAAGATACAGCGAGTTATTGGAATGCCGTTAGCGTTCGTGTATTCTTGGCTACGTACAGTGAAGCAGGCGCAATGGCAGCGTCTGCCTTTTGTTTGTTTGTTTGAGGGGCTGATATATAACCATGATGCTTCTACCTCGAATTTGCGATCGAGCGCAACGTTTGTTCACGCGGGGACATAGAAGTATGCATCTCACACTCTAACGCCTTCTTATACGCTTCTATTCCACTTTACAATATAACTATACAAGCAATACTGCCTCAGAAATGAGGATGATGATTTATTCCTTGAGCTTCACGACAAACAACCCACGCTCAATGGTGTTGATGGCTAGAAATCAGATTACCTCAGTGCCAGCAGATATGAACAATGAAGTACGTACTAATATAGCCACTCTTGAAGAGGCCGTAGCTACTCCATGTACCAGCAAAGTCAATGAGGCCATCGTCGTTGTCATCCTCTGGGTAGACTACATAACTGGTGAGAAATGTCGGACAGTCGTCAGCTAATTATGACGCACTATCGAACCAACCGATTTCCTTCACGCCAGCACCAGTAGGATCACTTGGGATACTAGATATATCGAGGATACGGAGACCAGCAGCATAGTTGGATTGGTAGGACCTGCCGTTGGCAATGTACTGCGAAATCTGTCAGACCGCCTATTCAGTGTCCAGTAAATGGTGTAAGTACTTGATTGTGGTCGACGGACTTCTGTGTTGACTTATAATAACCGGTAAGGACAGGTTTGGTCAAATCTCGTATGTCCCAGATGTAGGTGACTAAGGGAGCATCAGTGCCAGAGAAAGGTTCCGAATGCAGGATGACTGACCTGGGTAGCCGTCTGCAGCGGGACCAGAACGGAAGATCTCATCGAGTTCGTCGTCGAGGAGGAGGTATTCCTGGTTGTTAGGATCCAAGACCCATCCTTGGTGGGTGTAGCTGTGACGTGCATGTGCTTGGGTATAAGACAGCATCGCAAGCTAACATCAGCGTACCTGGCACCAGTGTAAGTTGTGCGGGAGATGATGTTGGAAGTGTTCTTGTCTGTCACGTCAAAGCTGTAGATGGGTCAGATCTCAGTAAGATTCGTCCAGTAAGGTGTTCTCACATAGTAAGTGTGTCCTCATCGTAGCCGTAGCTGATATAATGTTAGTGTCTTGGTGGAACTTATAGTTGTGGCGGTACCCACCAGATTTCCCGTCCATTATATTCTGTGTGGGGACCACGGTAGACAATGCACTGGGCACTGAAATGCTATTAGTATATCTCTTCGCTCTGCCAAGCCCCAACATACTCATGCACGTATCCATCACCGGAAGCGCATCCGGGACTGACGGGGTTGCTTGGATCAGTCACTGAAGACGAACATCTCTATTAGCTACGATATATTTTTACCGGAGTCCCCCGCTTACGATCGATGAAGATGAGACCAGATCTGCAGGTGCTCGTCCGGGGTTGAGCCCCGACAGCAACAGCATAGTGCTTCTCCTCGTTGATGACGATGTTGTGGGTTTGTCCTGTGGCAAATTGATTATTAACGTAATATCAAATCACACATGACCTGACCACCTTCTTACCATTGGGGAGGCCACGGAAGATAGAAGCATCAGAAAGAGAGAATGTCCTCGTGCTTCCAACAGGAATATCCAAGAGCTTCCTAAGATCGAAGATCTGGTATGGATATAATTTAGTCGAACAGGTTTGGTGGTGCTTGGAATAAAAACTCTTACCTGGATGTTGTGGCCGACGGCCTCAGAACCGATGACGGCCCAGTTCTTGTATACACGGATTTCTACAGACTAGGATTAGATTTCGCGATCGACTGATTTTTCTGTGGAAATACCTCTCCAGATGATGTTCGTGCTCGCCTTGGGAAGACGACCGAGATACCTTACGCTCCCGTCAGAATTGATTTCAGCGAAAGCAGCACCGTCAGCCTGTCTATTAATTTAGCTCAATGAGCTGTCAGAATGTCCATGTTAGCGTACCTGAGCTACGACGATGATCTCGCGACCGGTATCGGAGGTCCAACCCCAGGAGCTGGAACCTTCACCAGTTTCGCTGCCCAGAGCAGAGTGGGGAGTGAAGGAGTAGAGGTCAATGTTGCTGCAACGGTAACCACCTGCGTTTCCATTAACGCAAGGGGTGAAAGCTTGGATAGCACGGTATTGAGAGGAGTTGTACGCGCCAGCATTGCGTTGCCTTGCAAAGGTAGCCTCTTTGGCATTCATCATTTGCATGTGAACTTCACCAGAGGCATAGCGCTCCTGGGTGGGAGGGTTGTGGAATTCCTGGACACCGGCAAAGCCAGCGTGGGCGATACCGAGGAGACTAGCGAAAAATCCAGAGAGGAGAATGGTCTTCATCTCGATAAAGTAGATGGCACGAATCTACTAGGAGCCGAGCTATCTTCCGTTCTTATAAGCAATACTGGAGTGCATATCTCCACATGCCAGAGTTATGCTATTCGCTTCTCAGTGGCGATCCACATGGTAGGAGAAGACGGCGCAGCTTTCAAAAGCATTAACAACAGGGGTAACCGCTTGTCATGAGACTGCCTTTCTGAATAATACTTGAGTGACTATCGTTTTCGTAAATGAATGCGACCCATGGCCCCGATCTAGAGAGGAAATGTAAAACATGATCAGTACACAATTGCTGCCGCATTGCGCAATACGGAGCTGCAGTTCACTCGACTGTCACCTGGAGGCTATCTGTCAGCAATGACACGCCATAGAGGCTCGCCAAGACCAACTATCGGGTTTGTCAGCATGGAAGCGCGAGCTTGGCAACGGGGCTTGGTCAATGCAATATATCGCTGACAGCGGAGGGGCGAATGTCCTAGTTATGATCAAAGACCATAGTCCTCTGGGAACAAGGGGCCAAGAACGCCTTGGGCGACATAGGGAGTCCCATCGTTTCAAGACGGCGACACTGTGAAAGCTCTGGATAGCCCTTTGTTACAGGAAGCGATGATGTACCGAGCACGTGACTCGTGATGAACCCCACACCGAGTAGCCTATACACGAATGTCGCAGTATTGAATGGAAATTGAACTTTGTCGGAAGGTCAGGACAGTGAAATGACTTCTAAAATGACAAGTGGAAGTGTGTGACCTTTGATGAGGGCACACGAAGACATCAAGGAAGAGATGCCCCAGCAAGCAATGCCAAGGTCAGATAAAATCCACTAGGTATGGAAAGAAGTTCTCGCGATCTAGTTCACCACCTCAAAAAATCAAAAATTGCCAGCTGACTCGCTTTTATATGCCCAAAGATGAGCACCTGTGGGCCAGTACTTGTTATGTCGACATGCACCGGAATAAGTGAAGCCAGCTGTTATCTTTCAGATAGACGGTCTCCTTAATTCACTATGCTCTGCTTCGTTGCTCCAGTGGCCCGTTACAATACCCAAGAAATTTATTATGCAGAGATGAACAATCCAATTTAATTCATGTAATTACATATACAAGGGTCATACAGCACGGTTAACGCCATGCTCTGCTGGCACGAGCTTTCCATCCTGAAAGTGAATAGGAATGGCGTCGGGTGATTCAGAATACAATCGTTGTCCCTCGGAACCTGGTGGTTTTTTGAACCTGTCAATGATATCCTGTCCACCGAGCACATCGGGCACCTCCACGCCTTCCACCATGTACCAATTGATCTTGAACAGGACCCAGTCCATAAAGTCACTCCAGATGTCGTCGTTCTCCGGCTTCGCTTTTGCGCCAAGCAAGACATGAGCAGGGTTGAGCAAGAGGTCGTTGGGGTCTGTATCCCCGCCTTCCTTGTATATGTCGAGTTTGTTGACCACACGTAGATCTGAGGATAACCATGTTCCTCGATCTGTAATCGTGTATTCTTTGAGATCGGCCACGGCTTCGAGGGCTTGGAGAGGGAATCGTGGGTATTGATGATACCACTTTGAATAAGTGAGAGCCCAAGGGACCTGAGTGAATGCATCACTTTAAATGAATAATGTATGGGAAAAGAGTAAGAATTAATTCGTACCTGTCCTATCTTGATAAACAATTCGCTTTCCTTGATATTCGTGGCGCTTTTATCGAATCGTGAAAGGAAGCGGACGGGGATGGGGGGGTTCAACTGCCAGTGAGTCCGCCGTCAATACGCTGACGCATGAAACGAAAGGTATGGGAGTCACCTCGGCGTCTTCGTTTCCCCTTCGCACAATCTTGCTGAACATGTCTAGAATGTCATCATTTGCCGAGTCTAACTTGGCTGGGTTTGACGGTGGGCCAACCAAGTAGAAATGGTCCTAATCATTCTCTCAACAACAGCACAATAAGTCAAGGCTGATCAACGTACTCTGAACCCATATACGGACTTGATAGCTTCGCCACTCTTCAGCAGCCTGGTCTCAGCAGCCAAGTTGTAGGTGACAGCAACGTCTACGACCCCTTTTGCAAGGAAATCCAGGCTTTCGGTCGTGTCTCCCAAGTACCAAGCAACCTGATGAAAAATAAAGTCTAAATCTCCGATTTCATACCGAATGACATGCACTCACCTCAAATGGTTTGTCGTGATGATACTTGACCCGGTATTGAATAAACGCGTCAGCCCACGCCTTGATGAGTCCAGATTGCCCAGCTCCTCCATTGGCAATCCGTAATCTGACACCTTGAAGCTTTGCCTCAGGATACCCTCCATTGTAAATGGCCTTCGCATTTGGTTCATTTGATAACTGTCCAGTGCTTGCAGGGAGATCGTAAGTTTCTCGGTGGAGCGATGGCTGAGCTGCTTCTTCTAACCTATTTTTCGGATATATGGTTGTGAGAAGATGTCAGAATACCCCAACTGGAGATGAACGAAAAGATAAGATACACAGGAAGAATTGACGAAGTCCCGATGGATAACGGCATCTATGATCCGTGCGATTGAGCGTTCTGGAGGCAAGTCAAGTATTGAAGACGATGCGGGTAGTATGAGCCAGTCGCTGATGCTTTATAACGAGGATATATCATGAGCCTATAATTATGTCCTCCGTCTACCGTAATGCTTCTTCGGCACGATCACGTCGAAAATGCGCGTTGATGTTGGTATACTCCAACGTACAACAAAGCAACATCAATTTTGGGAACTTGCGTTATGGATTCACGCAGGTGCACGACATCCTAGTCAATTCGTACCTTCCCAAGACATAGGGACAATGCAGCCGCTTTCGCGTGGTGGGTACCTCAACTGCCAGTTAAGTTCATTGGCACAGCAACTAATCAACGAGGCACTTGCCAAATCATCAGCGCCATCAATGTGCGGCAAGGCCACCGCGTTCCCGATGTCCAAGTGGGTATCCTGGAAAAAGGGGTTATCATGTCTAATCTAATATTATGGTGCTCCCATGCACGCCGCTTAGTTAGGCCATAGTGGGAAGACCAGCCATTCCGCACCTTTTCGAGTCGCCTTCGTCAAACTTGAATAGAAAGATTCCTGATGCAAGGATGGAGGTTCCGTCCCAGAGGTTAGTCAACATCTAATCACAAGCTATACCCGTATAGGCACTCTTCTACAAGTTTTCCACTGAATGCGGATCTGACTTTGCGCAGGATCGAGAGGATTAGATGGCCCTTCGTAAAGAATAATGATGGAAGTTCCGTTGTGAGCATTAGGGTTCCTCTGAAAGTTTGCCATTCAGTAATGTCGAATTTGTCTGACGTAGACTACGACAGGATTCCACTCACCTTCACGTCTCATCAACACCAACGTGCTTGGAGGCATAGTCCCTTTGCAGGTGATCATCGATCAACACCATCCGTTCCGAAGAACCTGAAACCTGTAGCAGGGTCCTCTCATTAGCCCAGTGGGGACGTGAGAACCAATTGCAATTGCAACGCATCCACAAGGCATAATAACGTTAACACTGAGATCGACATCATACATCAAACAGCAAACATGATCGATGCATGATCATAAGCGCTTGCTCACCCCAATCCAACACGGACAGTAATAGAAGGGTCATCATGATCATGCCTGATTCGTGTATGAATGAATGGTAAAATGTGGTACCGCACCAGCATCTCATGCGCATGCCCACGATATTCAAACATGACGGCGATCCGGCGCAGCATAATCTGTTTCACATCCACTCATCATCATCGTTATCCCTCGTGATAAGCTGTGCTCAATTCTGGATTTAGGACTCTTGGCAGACATGAAGTTGTTGCGGAACAAGTGATCAGGACATTGTGAAGCCGGGAGGTATACGTGACGGAAAGGGGGCACTATTTTCGCCCATTCGTTGGCTACGAGGCCACGCAGCAATACCAGTACACTCATCACTCTCATGCTTTTATGATATTATACGAAATACAAACAGCTGTGTTTAAGGGTCCAACTAATCTAAGCACGATGGACGCAGAGACTGAGATCGGAGCAGGGCAGCAGAGGGGTGACAGCAGATGAAGCGACGGAACAAGAAACTAGCAATAGTCCAAAAACCCTTGCAGCTGATACGCAACCCTCGTAGGAAATTTGAAAGCCAACAATTTATCTCCAAATGTCCGGACAATTCTCGTTATTCCCTCTTTCAGACCTAATCAAAGGGGGGAGATGATAAAATAGTTAGTAAATGATCTCAACACGAACATAACACTTACCATCCGCAACCATTCCAAGAGTCTCATTCGATCTCTCAACTTCCTCTCTAATCTCCTCCAACACCGCCAGCTCTTTGGGATCAAGATTATCTCCTTGCTGAGGAGGCGTATACTTTGCCGCCATTTGGCCCTGGTACTCGTCTACAGCCGCAAGGAACGTCAAGAACGCTTCCAGGATTTTTGGTATATCACGCTGTACAACTCCGAATTGATCTTCTTGCAACGAAGAACAAGTCAATCTCGAGAGAACTGCATAATAAACAGAGGCAATGGTATTAGTGATGGCAATTTCGAAAGCACAACATAGAAACATACCCTCAACAATAGCCACATCTAACTCCCGATGCGGTAGACACGCTTCTACAACTTTACTCGTCCTCTCCTTCGTCCACCACACCTTGAGAGTCTTCATTGCCTTCCCCACAGGCTCCGGTGCATTCTCCTCCACGTACTTCCCAACTGCCTCCCAAATATTACCGCGCAACTTGGCAATCACCAAATTCGCCACCTCGACCGTCTTGGCGACTTCCGCTTTCGCGGGTTCAGGTAAAACAGCGTTTTCAACCGTTTGGAAAAGTTCAGGTATGTGTGCTGCGTTGGCGCCTTCGTCTAAAGCTTTAATCATCGAACCATCTGATGCAAGAGAGTCCATGACGTTTTTCATAGGTGATTGGATTCTCGCTTTGTAGATCTGTGTTCGTATGAGTGGAGTTTGCGTTCCAGGAAGAGCTGTAGGCTCCTTGGAAGCCTTCGCAGGTGCTGCTGGAGCTGCAGGGGACTCTGGTTGTCCTCGTCTCAAGAACAATTGATAATCCTTTCCGAGTGTCAACAGACATTCCCTAACGAGTCGACTCCAGAGATTAGGAGAATACTTTTGGTCACCGAACAGAGCGGTTCGTCGAGCAATATCTGCAGGTGTATCCGAAAGGGAGAGGTCCTTTAATTCCGAAAAGGCGAAGAATTGAAAGGTCCTATCCTTTGAAGAAAGTCCAGAGACTAGGGCGACGTTGGGATCAGCGCTTAGCCCTTTCACAGATACAGGCTAAAAAGGATGATGAGTGAATGAAAAGCACAAAAGCGATAGGACATACTTGTGCCACGTAAGCGTCGAAAATGACTCCCGAGGATTCCCAGAGTAGAATGGTGCCAGTCGCCAACCACCACGTTCTGCATAAGAGTCCGAAAAATCGCAAGGGCAGGAACAGTGTCCAGGAGCCTCGAAGGAAATGGGCAGTTAACGGTCGGAGGAGGGTTGGGAGGAATGGGAATTTGTAAAGTATGGGTAGGATGGTTCGCCCGGTTGCAAAAAAAAAAGCAGATGTTGGAATGAGTAGCGTTGAGGAGAGTGCAGCGATGACCAAGGAAGTTACAATGTCCAAAAAGCCAAAAGGACGTTGCGAAGTTGAAGGCTAATGCGCATATAAGCATGAGGGGCGATTGTATATGAGGATGATTGCATACCTTGGCGGCCACTGACCAACGGAACGCGAAACGATCCAGCATTATTTGTCTTAACGAATACCCAACGCCCACGGAGAGCTGAGTGATGAGCACAAAAATGAATCGACCATTCAAGAAGTATGGATGTTTTCTAAGGTAGGATGGTCAGACTCGCGGAGCAAGTGCAAGTGTCGAGAGTAAGCACCTTGATTTGACGAAAAGCGTTAGCCGAGGGTCGCCTGATACCGGTGTCTCATTTCTATACGCCAATGCTGCGTAGACCTGAGTCATTGCGACAGCAGACAAGACGTAAGTTGTGAGGATACGCCAAGTGTTTGGCTTCTTGAAAGCTGAACGTATGGAATTAGATGGCGATGATCCTGTATTTCGTGAATCTGTGAAGGAACATCAGGCATGTTCAAAAATAATATTTTACAACATACCTGAAAGGTACACCTTCCGTACAACGATTCCTGGCAGTGCCGCAGCAGACCATATGAGAAGTGTACTGAACAGCGTCCACGGCATCAGTGGTGACATCACGAATCCTTGAATACCCAGTTTTCTGTAACCCCCACAGCTCCAAAACGTCCAAAGCGCCACGAGAAACCATGTTATATTGAGAGAATGGAAGAAAATGGAGTAGAGGAGACGATGGCGTAGAGTCGCCTTGACGTATGGTTCATAGGAATCTGTTGCGGCAGGAATGGAGGGTGAAGAGCGCGTGGCTAGCGTTGAAGCTATCACCTTAACTGGCGTAGTCGTTCTCAGTCGTGAGCTGGCGAGACCTGACGCTGTGCTCGCCATTGCCGCCGTCGACGTATCTGAAAAGAGTTGAGCGTGAGATGTGACACTACGCGTGACAGATGCGTAACGCGCCGAGGCTATAGCAGTCTCGCTCCCTGGTTTTACCTTTAACTACGGCCGTATGGATCTTACGTAGCTAGATTCTGTACATACATAACGAGGTAAGCTTCCTAGTCTGTCTCGTGGGAAACCACAGCAGTACTGAAAAAACGATCTCAAAAAATCCATGGCCAACCTACGTAGTAACGCCTAGCTGCTATGGCCAACACTTGCTGCAAGACGTCCCTGCATCAGCCAGTGAACCCGCCAGCTCACAGGACGGACTTGCAAGTCCTACAATGTCAGCACTAACCATCAGCCACCTGCTGCTTGATCAGTACCATGCAGCTAGTACTTACGAATGCCCCCCCCAGCTCGACTTTTACCCATGCACCAAAGGAAATAGAAGCACCGGAACTAATGGCACATTTCTATGCACTTGGGCGCGTGCAAGGTGAAGGTTCAAATACGACGTACCTCATCGCCATCACCCCACCCTCACCCTGCCAAGTCCAGCATGCGTTCAAGACTTGAGGGCGCACTGTTGCAACTTGGTTCCTTGCTGGTTGTTTGCGCTTCTGCCCTTGCTGCGGAAACAGAATGAGATGCAACCTCTACTCGCTCGGCCAAAACCGATGTGGTTGTCACATCTGGTGATGAATATAACAACGCAAGCACCAACAGATATAGTCACTTCAATGCCAAAGCAAAGCTCTCTTGCGTTGTTTTAACAAGGAATGCAGAGCATGTTCACACTACCATGCGAGTCATCTTCAAGGACAACGTCCGCTACGCTGTTCAAGTAGGGAGTCATAGTGCTGTGAGAGGATGGAATAAGTGAGTGTCACCACCTTGGTCCTGAGCTTAGATCTCATTTCCAACTAGCGCTAATCGCGGTGTTCTTATCTACTTTGACTGTGTGCAAGACATTTCTTACGACGCAGTCAAGCATACTGCAACATTACAACCAGTCATTTTGGGGGAACGCCGTATAAGCCCTTGCGCCCATGGTGTCACAGTAATGTGTGGTCGATTCGGTAAGTCACACTTAAAAGTTCCCTTCAATCTCTATAATTAATTACTATCCCGTAAGGACATTGGAACAGGGCTCCTGCTCAGTGGAGGTCAAGCTATATCTCACCAGCCCACGGACTCTCTTCCGACGCATATGTGGAGTTGGGTATCGTCTTGGTCGATGGAACCCTCGTAACAGCTACCGCAGAAAACGAGTATTCGGACTTATTTCGTGCATTGAAAGGTGGAGCGAACAGGTTCGGGATTGTTACGAGATACGAGGTGACTGTTTTTGATGTTGGATCTCCTGGTGAGAAGCAGTGGGATGGGCGAGTGATAGCCGTAAGAAAATTCGCATATTGTCCGAACCTTGCCTTCATTCACAGCCTTCTCATGTAGTACTCTGGATATGCCATTCCCGCATTACTAAAAGCCTCAGCTAAAATACAACGAGTTCCCAGCATTACTTCCATCCACCACGGTTCTAGTCTTCCTCCTGAGGTTTTTGGCGATTTCCTCGCCATCCCATCTGTCTTCCAACAAATTGGTCCCTTGAATTATTCTGAAGTCTCCTCCGTCCTCGGTCCAGGTGCAGACCGTGGTGCAGGTAACCTCTTGGAGCCTCAGCCTTTGCCGCATCTCAAGACATCTCCCAATACACCAACGCATACACATACTTTCAAAACTTCACCGAAACCTTTATTAGCGTTCACCCCCATTCAAGAATCTCAAATTCCTTCTGGTAGAGCGAGAGGTGGGAATGTGATGGATCCACATTTGGGAGCATATGGCGCTCTTCAGCTCCAGACAACCCGTGTGCCCGGTGTTACCAGTATATTCTCACAACTGGAAGCTGGTCGCAAAAATTTCTTTGATCAGTAAGTACTATTCAACATGCCCTGCCGTATTTGTCTTTCCTGTCGTCTTGTTCCTCTGGACCGTTTTGCTCCCCTTTAATCAAACGCCCGGGATCCCATATTTCTGTTAATCTGACCCATAATGGACATTGATTGGAGTTCCTCGCTCGCCTGGATTACCGCTTTACATAAACGAATGCGATACTTCTCAAGACGTGTTTGCCACTTGTGGACAGTATGAATTCTTGAAACGTGCTTATGAGAAGTACGATCCCACGAGGTAAGCGTTCGAGTCGGTATGACCCCACTTGTTCCCCTCTTCTGTCGGTATATGCACGTAGTATACCCGACCGGGATAGATATTCTGCCGTGCCATTCTTCAGTGATAGCAGGAGGAGTACCTGTTACGAATAATTAAAGATACAGTGCTGGTGCTGGAACTCCTTGCCTCGAAGAAAACCCGGCGGACCCTCAGTGATCACCAGCGATTAAGGAGGTGATGTCATTGCAAATAAAGGACACCCTATCCCCACCTTATGTCGGTTTCTGCAGGTCTCCGCGATGCGCCACAAATAATCCACTCGTGACGGTTACATGGAAAACACATTGAACTGCAGCGCCACGGTTCCATAATTCGCGAAGGGACTTCACAGGCAGCGTACTGACCGGGGTATCGATCACTCGATGGCGACCCAATGAGTGAAGTTAACCCAAAAGTGACGGAATTCGGCGAACACTGTCCTGTATAGGTTCTGCCGTTTCAGCGCGTCACCTAGGAGACTTTCCAGAACCCTTATCGTGACGTTTCTCAGAATGGTGAGATGCAAAATAGGAAGTCCAATCCCGTGCTCTAGTCGATCAAAAACTCAAAATGGGATGATCGCAATGGTATCACTACTTTGGTTTCTTGCAGTAGAAGTGTCAGTGGTTGTGAGAGCGGATGATAAGAGAGCTTTAATCCTGCATAGCTGTAGGTAACACTGATGAGCGCGGTCACACGAGAGACCAGGACCACGCTCTGTTGTCGACGATGGCATGGATATCGTAAGAAACTTCTTTGTGATCCCTTTCCACGTCAAGGCTAACGAGAACCCTGCCGCCACCAGCGTCCAGTCTCTGGAAACGTGAATGCTAGCGAATTTGGCTGGAAGGTATTAGTGACCGGTTTGTCGCAGTCACAGCCCCAACCTCGGTGGGGGCGAAGTTGAAGTCAATGTACGAAGAGTGACAACACAGTAGCGGATTCGAATACGGATTTGAGCAATCCAGCCTATAACTGATGAACTTTGTGCAGTAGCAACAATAAATCGATCAAAATAGAACGGGAATAGCTACGATGCTGATGTAGCGACCCGCGTCATTGTCCATTGCGAAGCGGTCTCGATAGTGCGGAGAGAGGACACCCGTCGAGGATTGCGTCGTGTTTCAACATAGCTCTTTGCCGTCAAACGCCCTACACATGTTGACCGTCTTCGAGACGCCTGACGCCCAGACCAGCACCCACTTTGCCAGTTACCAGTACTTACGCTACCCCTGTGTACCAAATTTATCAGCATTGTATCAGCGCGAGACGAACAAGGCACATAAGTCACATTGCACGTTCCACTTATAAGTCGCTACGCAGCAGATATGAGGACTTCGCCTCACCTGGCATTGGGATATGGTATTATTGAGGTGCATTATGAATTTTAGTGTTGCCGGCGCCGCAGTTCATCTGGTTTGGTAGTGATTTTAAATCAGTCCTGTGCTCGACAAGGAGGATCTTCACATAATATTGGCGGCATGGGAATGAGGAAGACCATGAATCACTACTGTCCTATCCATGGTGCACTTATGCCTGGTGATGACCTCTGGCATGCTAATTATACGTGTGCTATTTGGCCCAATCAAACCAAATGTCACGCAAAATGCAACCGATAAGATTGCTGAAGTATCTCTTGCATTCATT
Source organism: Volvariella surrecta (assembly GCA_951802395.1). Lineage (NCBI taxonomy): Eukaryota > Fungi > Basidiomycota > Agaricomycetes > Agaricales > Pluteaceae > Volvariella > Volvariella surrecta. Next base: position 1,330,421 of record OX637790.1, on the reverse strand, counting down.
CAAACATTTTGGTACCAACTTTATCAAGTACTGCACTCCTCTGACTCATTGGGCCATTGAGAAATGCATATTTTAATGTGCAATGAAGAAATGTGGTTGTCACGAACTAGAACCGGCGCCGGCAATAAAATGTGAAGCGAAACCTGAAAATTTACCAAAATTTGGAATGTTAAATCATGTATTACCGGTTACCGGTTATGGCCGGTCATAGTTTCCGACCGAAGTGTAATTATATGTTCGTCTTACCAAAGATTCCCAATATTGAACCCTTTGCGGTGTGTAATCTTGGATGCCAACGGGACGAAGCAAGGCTTATGTCAAGCCATATTACTGACGCTTCATTCTATGAAGAGGCCCTTTATAAGGCCAGACTCCTCTCTGACAATGTCAACAACCGCCTCCCTCTCACATGGCATCTGACTTACCTGTCCCATCCTCATCCGTGCTCAGACTCGGAGAAAGCGTTCAGTTCGAATCATCCCCTTATCTCTCTCAAACAAATACCTTCGTTGAAACTGAAGACCAGCAATCCTCTTCTCACCAACAGCATGAAGACCTGATAAAGATCTCCAAGCAAATGGAAACGTATGGTAATATTGAATTTCGCGATCCCCCTACCCTCAGGAAATCGGGCTCAATGGAACTAAACCGAAGCCGATCCCCTTCAACTGTGGATTCTGATTCCACCGAGTCTGAGCAGAACGTCGTACCCGACATATCTTCTACTACGCCTAACGAACACCAAGTGAAATGGGACGGACCGAACGATCCCGAAAACCCCCAGAATTGGTCGAGGTCCTACAAGTGGTTCCTCACCCTTGTCTGTTCGTCCATGACTATTAATGTGTATGTTCAAGTTGAACGGTTGTTCCTACAGCGATTGACACCCATAAACAGAACATTCGCTTCATCGGCCCCTACAGCAACGATCCCACAGCTCGTGCAGCAGTTTGATATACCCACTGAAGTAGCCAACTTGATTACATCCACTTTCCTCCTTGGTTATGTCTTTGGCGTGAGCCTTTCCCCCTTGATGTTTTGTAGATCTTATCAACTGAACATGTTCTTTTCAGCCTTTTTTCTGGGGACCTGGGAGCGAAGTCGTTGGTCGCCGACCAATTTTCCTCCTAACATTAACATGCTACACGCTTTTACATCTGGGTCAAGCTCTGGCACCGAACCCTCAAATACTATTGATCACTCGATTCTTTGCAGGCTTCTTTGCCGTGGCACCCCTGACGAATTGTGGAGGTAAGTTTTCATGGCGATTTACCGACGTGGATCCGGCGAAGGTTAAACATTACTTTCGTCAGGCATCATTGCCGATATTTGGCCAGCTGTTAGCCGTGGCCCAGCTACAAATATCTTCTCTGGCAGTGTATTTTTAGGACCTATGATAGGACCAATCATCAGTGGCTTGTGAGTTAATCATAACAGCCGGGTTATATTGTCGTTCTTACTGTATGCATTCACCAGCATGATGGAAAATAACCTGAACTGGAGATGGGTCTTCTGGATCATGATGATATATGCCGGCGCTTGTACCGCTGTAACCATTGTGTTTCTCCCCGAAACATTCGCTCCTGTTCTGTTGGCTCAAAAGGTAACTTCCATCTTGCGTTTTCTATACTATTCACAGTTCCTGACATCAGTACGACACAGGCCAAAAGATTGCGTGCCGCATCTCCCGATCCACAAGCCTCCCAAATATATGCAGAGCATGAAAAGCAAGATTGGTCAATCAGCGGGGTGTTTCGCCGTACCATTTACCGACCGTTTGAAATGCTTGCAAAGGAGCCCATTCTGGTACTTGTTACAGTCTACCTATCTCTCGTTTATGGTTTGATGTACGCGCGTATGTACGCTTTTTTTCCACGCCCGTGCGGCGGTGCTGACATTTTCCCAAGTCTTCGAAGCACTTCCGATTATTTTTGTCGTCCGACGTGGATTTACACCCGGTCAAGTTGGTCTCATCTTCATTGGAGTAGGAATCGGCACAAGTATGGGTGCATTAATTAATTACCTCATCTCGCGAGAATACCCACAACTTCTTGAAAAGTGGAGGGGCTTCCCTCCGCCAGAAGAACGCCTGAGAGGTGCCGCGATCGGTGCACCTATTCTTGTTATCGGGTGTTTCTGGCTCGGCTGGACTGGAGAGTATTCAAGCATTCATTGGGTTGTTCCTGCTTTGGCTACCATTTTGATTGGACTGGGTGTTTGTCTGGTTTTCATGTCCTTCCTAGTGGGTATCGACGTGATCCAAGGCAATTTTGGTTACTGATGGACGACTTTAGAGCTATCTCATGGACACGTACTTGATGTACAGCGCATCGGCGTTCGCAGCCAACACTACTGTGCGATCCCTTGTCGCTGCTGTTTTCCCCTTGTTCACAGTACAGATGTTCAACGCAGTAAGTTTGCTTCCTTGTCCGACGAATATATGCGCGTTTCTTATCATCGCATCTTTCGTTGTAGCTCGGTATAAATTGGGCTTGTACACTCATTGGTCTCACCTCTCTCCTTCTCGCTCCAAGTCCATTCCTTTTCATGAAGTTTGGACCGAAAATCAGGACGCGAAGCACATTCGCTCCTTGCATCGTAAGTAGGCTTTTTTTGGTTGAGAGGATCTGGACTTACACCTGTACTCGTACTGTAGGACCTCAGAATTGCGTCCGAAATTGAAGCAGAAGAGAAGCGACAAAACGCGATTCAACCTGAAGTCGTGTTCCCGACTTCCTCCACCAAATCATCAGCCATAACGCTCGTTTGAATTGTACTCGCTATGGTTTTATGATTCTTCGCGCATCTTACAAAGGTTCATTGCATTGTCTCGTCTCCAGTCGTCAGCATCCCGGCTTTAAACCGTTTTCCTTCATTCAGTTTCCAAATCACCACAAATCACCAATTTCTTACCGATCGCTACTTTATATGTTGTATCACTGGCATTGCATATCATTTGATATCTTGTAATTATTAGCATCACAACCTTGATATTTTCGGAAAACATACATAGAATGTTAGATAGTCCATTGCTACAACCATTTGCAATCAAGTAATGTTCTTCGGCTTTGTCTGCGCAAAGCTAAATTAACCCCTGTTCTTGTGAGAACCCCGATTTGCCCACCTGCTAAAACTCTGTTCCGGTTTCAATCACTTCAGTCACCACGTGAATCATGTCGATGTTCGCAAAGGCCAGTTTCAAGGCTTCAATCTACTCTGCATCTCGCCCGACATACCCCAAGGATCTCTTTCGTTTTGTATATGATTATCATCAACGTTTCAATGACAGAAATCAGGATTTTGGATGGGAAAATGCTGTAGACATCGGATGTGGGACTGGTGAGTTGACTTGAATCAAAGTTCTGACCACTCATTCAAGAGTGCTCGATGAAATGCCCTTGACGTTCCGCCCGTGGCTAATGCACAACCGTGGCGCTCATTGAACCCAGGTCAAGCAACCCAGGAACTCTTGGACTTCAGGACAGTCATTGGCGTCGATCCGTCTCCAAAGATGGTCGAGACTGCCCAAGCACAATTCAAATCATCTGGATTTGGCAGACCTGGACAGTTTCAATTCCGTGCTGGAAGCGCTGAGGACTTGAAGAGTGTGATACCCGACAGGAGTGTGGATCTTGTCATTGCAGGTACGTTTACGGTTGAACTTTCGCGTCTTCGGGGAATCAGGATTCACGTTATAGATTCAATATCAAGCTCAGGCTTCTCATTGGTTTGATTGGAAGAAGGTATGGCCGGAGATTCGAAGAGTGTTGCGGCCAAATGGGACTGCTGCGTTTTGGGTAGGCACTTCTTTTCATGCCTTTCATTGTGTTTGATTCTCTCTTACTAGTAATCACAGATCTATTCCGAGTTTCGACTGACTAAATATCCAGAGCTGACTCCATTAATCACGGAATATGCCCAAGGGACAGACGTAAAGACGAGTGTAGGACCACATTTCCAACGACCTGGACGTACGATTCTGGAGAATCATTTGCAAGATGTGCCGTCTCCGAGTTCTGTGCTTCGATCGAACGACTTGGGAGATTTTCAGAGAGTGTACTTTGTAGGTGAGTTTTACTCGTTTTCATGTCGAGCACCATCTCAACTCATGCTTCCTGAATAGGTAATCATCAACCATCATTGCCAGCGTCGCAAACGCACGATATAATTATGAGGAAGGCAATGAACTGGGTGCAACTTCTTGGCTATCTCCGCTCGTGGAGTGGCCTTCATACTTACCATGAACGGTACCCTGAAGATCTGCAAGCACCGGTTGACATGCGATTCACGGGAGATAAAGCCGATCTACCGAATGTTGCTGCCTACCTTTCTGGATCCTTAGACGCCAATCGTCCATCTGCTTCATCGAATAACGAAGGCGATGCTCATGGGAATGCGGGATCATCTGTCGAAAGTGGTGCTGACTCGATATTGGACGACCTGAGGATACAATCTGGGGATATTGCCGTGCGATTTTGGAACGATTTGAGGGAAGGAGTCAAGACTGAGGGTGGAGGATGGAGATTGGGTGATAAATTAGATATTGAATGGCCGATGGCGCTGTTGCTCGTGAGGCGGATGCCTTGATTCGTAGAGATCGGGTTTTGCCGCATCTTCTATCTTCTATCTTTTGCTGATTATGATTTGACAATGACGAACGAGTTGTAGATATGCTCTTGTAACTATATAGACGACCGTAAGGCTCGAGGCAATTACAATCCCAGTAAATTGAACCAGAATTAGACTGCTGATTGCAGCGACGCTTGAGTTAAAGCCCCGCGCCGACTACTACCACTGTGTTGCGTAGTCCACCAGAGACTGCTCAGTCAGTACGAAGGTTTTGCCCTGTCACCTTCCCATGACAGAGACCGTGGTCGTAATATTGAATCCACGTACACCTGAGAAAGCGGTGCCCAGATATGCATGACAGAATTGGATTGCTGCGTATTCGAGGTTGAAACTCCATGATGGCCGTATCAAAGAAATTCTAACACAACTCTTCAGAGACGCAGCGTTGCGCGTTTGCCCCGAATCCAGGGCCACTGGGATCTCGCACGAAGTGGGACCACAGGTAAAAACTGAACAGTACCTTGCTCGTCTAAATCTTCGTCACATTGAAGACTATATTTTTCAACCCTCTGCTCGTCAATGACATGGCAACAAGAGTGGATTGGATATTTGTATGTTATTCAATGCGAAGTCTATCTTCGTTCAACGACTAAGATTCCGTATCACTCGTTCGCGCGTCAGCAATAAGCACTTCACAAAAATACAACAAGGCTTCCGCCTATATTGGTCACCAAGGGTCGATCTGCCTCAGTACGTCGAACGTCGACTGAGGCCATCCATCCCAGCCTTGACGATATTTTTCAAAGTTGTGGCTTATGGTTGGGGGACGACCATTCGAAAGTTCCGCTTCGGGCATAAGATGTTCGATTAAGTGATGCAGAGAAAGCTGTGCCTAAACGGATCAAAGGAAACTGATCGCATCTCGATCCAATCGTCCCTGAGGAACTGATATCAATTCAACAAGAGGTAAGACGGGGCTCAAACAAGAGGCCACATTCACCATCAAGTACGTTACCTTAATTTGGCACCAAAAGTGTTGCCTGTTTATGTAAGAGACAGAAAACCAGAACACAGAACAATCAGAATGCCAAACCACCCCAATCTTACGATAGTAGCCCAATATCCAGGTTAGATCTAATCATCATTTCAACCAACCAAATAAAACTATTACGGTGAAGCAACAAGTATATCCTAGCACACCGCCTATGGTAACCCCTAGACAATGTTCGTATGCTAGTTCATTAAATCCCAGCGAAATCTTGGGGACATTTAGAGGCTGATAGGAGTGCACCCAATTGCGACAAGACCGTTCTGGACATCAAAGCGTTAATGCATATACATTACTGTATCAGAAAGCACAACTCACGAAGCTGTTGTTTTCGCAGCAGACGGGTTGCGCGCCGCAGCTGTTGCTACCAATGCCAACGAGACTGATGGGGTTGCAGGTAAGACCAATGGGAACAGTGATGTCCTCAACGACGACACCGATAAGACTGAGGAGATTTGTAGCATCGGCACTACCCGCCTATAAAATAAGTCGTCAGCTATTGCAATGGACAGTTAAGAAACTGTGCGCACTGCTTGGACGGAGTTGCAGCACTGGATGGGTCCAGTGTTGCACTGAACATCGCCATTCTCGTGGTGGTCACCGCCTGGGGCAGCCTAGAAGGAGACGCTATCAGTAAATGCACCCAGGCTCCTAGTCACACAACACGTACCATGACGGGTGCGATGGCGCTGAGGCAGGCGACAGCGATAGCCAAAGTGGATGCAGCACGGGAGAACATCTTGTATTGAGATAAGAGGTTTAGAGAGAAGAGGTTTAGAGAGAAGAGATGTAGCGATGAAGGTGAAGCTGAGTTGAGTGGTATCCTTAGCTGGGTTTTATACCTCCCAAACGAGCCCCAACCGAAACAGTTTGGACTCAAAGCCCAAGGCAACATTATTGTTGTCAAATTTTTTGACACAGAAGCGAATTCGTAGACGTCAACTCCGCATATCCATTTCAACGGAGTTTACGAAATTGATGTTAAGCGAGAAGAAAGTTGGATCCTAGTTGGGCCCATGTTTCAGGGAGCCGAGTTTAGTACGCGCGGTAACATAATGAATATTGAATATACTCGCCACTAGAAAGCCTTTTAGATCAGTGTTACCTCATCAGATTGCAGCACAGTGTAAATGAGGCCAAGCTCCCAGTTTACGCTAGTTGATTCTGGACGCGCTTGCATGTAATAATCTGGCTTGAGATGGAGTAAAAATTTCACTACGCGACGCATTGAAAGAAACACGGGGACGTCGGGTCCGCCACGCTTCAGGTACATATCATTCGTGCAATTCAGCTTTGAAGCGAAACGAATAACGGGAATCTCTAACTACAATAGACACCTGCCAAGACAGCGAATACGGCGGAGAGCGGGATTCGCTTGAGCGCCACACAAAGCATTGTCGAGCCACAAGCATGAAAGGTTTCCGGCAGCCAGGAACGCTCTCATGGTCAAGAGCTGATTTATATCTCGTGCTCGGATTCGAATTTCAACAAGTCACGGAAATCCCATTCAGGACTTCGATTGTGTGCCGGGAATTGTATCGGAATTTGACGTGCGGAATGCGATTGTGCCGTGCACGGTGTCGGGTTTAGCTTCGAGGCGAAGCAGTCAGCGACGTGCTTTAGTTGAATGTTTTATTCGTGGTTATCGTCAGTTGTGCGTGTGCACTATTTGATCAGGTTTTCAATTCATCCATTGTCGGAATGAATTTCAGAAAGCTGGAGGACGGGAGAGCTCTAGAGCCAATTCTAATACCCGCAGCCAGGGAGAACAGGAATCTAGGGAACTCTTCTTGGGGACACGTCGGCAACGCGTGATTTATGGCATCTATGCATAGGGAAGCATGGCCAACACGAGCCAGAAGCAAACGCCAGATGGACAGATTACGTCTGACAGGAAATTGGACATGATAGAAACAAGGGATTGGTGATCCACACCCCGCCACAAGAGAGTATACGTATCGCACGCCCAAGAGGCTGGTGGACTAACTCTGGCGGCGTAAGTATCGGACCCACCAGTTCGAACCACTGGCAACAGCAAAGTAAAAGTGGATATCTAGCATGTGCACGTGGTCAGAGAATGACTCGGAGCTCGAGAGGAATCATGCTACAAACTACCGCGTCTGAGAGTAGTTCCCTACAGTAATACATCACCCACTTTGTTGCCAGTTGTGGTAAACATGAACGATAGCGACCCGTCGTCTGCGTACAACATTTCCGTACATATTCCGTCCACCCAAACTTCAACCTCATCAAATCTGAGAGCTTTAGATTTAGCCACCTTTGAGACATTCATCGGACATTCGAGGATCACAGTCCGACGATAACAGAAACATGGCATGTCTTTAACTTTTTGAAAGAAAAGTCCGTGAGGTCATATGGCTTACTGCACATGAGTAAATCTCTTCGCCACTGACTATTGCCTGTGCCAATGTAAAACGGGCCAAATTTTCTTTAGCCCGCTGTCGAACATATTGACCCACGCAAATGAAAGCTATTTAGTGATATAATGTGTTCACGAAATCCTGTCTGCGTCCCTTGTTAGTGTTCGTGATCCATTGACGCGGATGTCGGTTTAGCTGACCTTGGACTACCAACAACCGAATTCCAAGCCAGGTCGACAACTCTAAGCAGTATGAGGAGATTTTAGCTAATTGAACATGCCTTATAGCCTTCTCACTCCAGATTTCGTTCTCAGCATCCAGCCCACTGGCAGTTGTCATCCAGACTTAGACTACAAATATGCAAACAACCGCTCTTGCAAGTGACAAATTAGTAGCGCACCTCGAATAGTAGTTGGAAACATACTGATTCTGGTGACACTGGTGCCGTCATTCACCATAGTCTCCAGAGTCCGCCTGAGAAACCATCTTGGAAAGGTGGTTCCGTTGCAGGTCACTTCCAGCCTTTTCGAAAGAGAAGAGATGATCTAGGGGCTCCGTCTGGAATCGACTCGACATCCGCATAAAGGGGCACCGCGGAATCTGCTACGGTTACCAAACACGTGCACTCAGACACGCGATAGTTGACCCTAGAATGATCGTAGCGACATCGATGATGGTGTGGTAGCATTGTGCTGAATGTTGCTTTGGGTATCCTGGTCTGCTGATGTCCGTGATAAAAGATTGGCCTATAATTGGCAAGTTGGTATTCACCAAGTGTACTATAGCATGGACGACTCAATCTCTCATCATAGTTAATTGTGCATACAGGCGACTGTATCAAGAAGGTCGTGATCGTTTCTCACACGCCAGAACAATAACTTGATCGCAAGGTATCGACGCAGTAGCTTGCGATTTTTTGATTCCGACAATCGCAAAGGAATCCCTCCGATTTCTTTCTAAAACAGATCTTTGACGATGAGTACGACGAGGATTGTAGAGTCGCTCTTATCCTTACTCGCCATCAATAAAATCGATGATCATGGATTCGCATGCCCATTTGCATGTCGAGATAAAAGGGAAGAAATGACCAGAGTTGATGGTGCGATTCCGCCACGGACATCTCAATCACTGCCGACAGATTGAGGTGCTGTGAATGGCTGGCCGCACTGCAAGCATTCTTTTCGACGACGCCAAGGTTGAAAGGTATTCATTCCGATTCATTGGAATTGTCGTGTGGCCTTTCCATGCTAACAAGTGACGATTAACACCTGGATCAACTATTGCAAAGAAAAGGTCAGAAGATGAATGTTACACTACGGCTGGTGGTAGGGTGCTCAGCGTGCTGGTGAGACCGCAAACATCGGCAGATTCTTTCCCACACCTCCCCAGCCCACTTAATAGATACCTACAATACCAATTGACCCCCAAACATTTCCACCGCATATGCACCTCTAATGTACATTGATATTTCTAAATGTTTACATCTATTCTATTCCTGCGTGTTTTGAATAGCAACTAATCACAAAAAAGTCAAACGCTCAACCTCAGAACATTCATCATGCCTTTAGCATGCTTTTGCCGCCTGTTGGGTTCCTTGTCTCCGCACCGGACCACCCAGCAGACGCGATGCACTTAATAACAAGGCGCATCTTTCAGCTCCTCAATACACTTTTTGATCGCCTCTTTCGCCCAACGTCTCTGATCCGAACTCCCAATCTCTCTCATCGTGATCCACCTTTTATCACTCCCAACACCTCCACCTCCGCTCCCAACACCCGTACTAGTCGTTCTCAAAGCTGAAGCAGGAGCAGGTCCCGTGATAGAGCTCGGCGTTGATGCCGCACTTCCAAGTCCTGAACCAGTTCGACTCGATCCAGCCACACCCGGTGCTCCCTCGGCACCACCAGCACCCGGGACACCTCCAAAACCAGGTGGAATCCCAGGGACTCTCTCCGTCAAAACCAACAACGCCAAAAACAAGGTATACCAAATCCTCTTCGTCCGCTGTCTTGGAAAAACCAAGATCGGTCCTCCACCTCCACCTAGATAACCTTCCATCAAAGCTTGACTCGGATTGCCTTTACTCCCTGTCGATGGACTCTCAACTACCTCATTCTCGTCCTCTTGGCTTTGGCGTTGGTCTTGATGTGGATGTGGAGTTGTTGAATGTGCATGCGCAGGTGGAGAAGTGGGTGACAGGGTATGACCGCGTAAATGAACAGGATAGTAAGAATAGGGATGAGAAGGATAGGAATAGGAATAAGCATGAGCGGCTAATGCAGGGTGTGAAGTAAGAGCAGATGGAGGTGGCGGAGCCGTGATAGCAGGAGGCATAAACGAGCTCCCATAAGCCGACGAAGGAGACGGGGTCGCAGTTGTCAACGGCGGGGTATTCGTCATCGAAGAAGGCTCCGAATTCGCTGGTGAAACAGAGGTATTCGTCGGCTGTGGCAAGAAAAACGATTCGAGCAATGGATCTCCCCAAATGGCATGAAAAACGTTGGGCAGGATGGCGGCTATCATGGGGGAGGTAACGATGGATTTTGAAGTGGAATGGAAGTGGTGCGAGTGAGCGTAATTCGCATCACCAGAATCTGAGGTGTGAGTCGTGATGGTCGTACTCGTTGCAAGGGTTGGTGACGGAGACATTGCAGTGAGAGTTGATATGTGTTGGGAGGTAAGAGAGGAAGCATAGGATGGCGGTGGGGAAGATGGTGGGGAGCGGCCAAGGCTTAGAGTGATGGAAAGGTTTTGCAGAGATGGGGGAGGAGGGGGAGGATTCGCGTTGAGGGCGTGGAAAACGGCAGGTGGAGACGACGGTCGATAAGATGCAGGATAACGAGGAGTAGGATAATGCGGACCATTCGATGATGGCCCTGAAATAGGTGGGGGTGGTGCGCCTGAGAATATCGATGGCATCGTGGTATGTGGCCGTGTAGGCAACGCCATGATGATGTCGTCTTCAGAACCCGTGAACCAAATCAGAGACGGAACTTCTACATCTTCAAACAGAAACGATCCGATAGCACGAGAAAGGTATTTTCGAATATCTTCAAGTTTAGACTTGAGGTCTAGATCGGCATATACTTCCATTGTGGACACTTCATTGAGAAGATGCTCTAAGAGTAGCGTAAAAGTTTCTTGCCAACTGTATGATGGCTCGGCTGGCTCCTTATTATTCAGCGTCGGCAGTCCATACCAATCGTTCTGAACGCCCGCATGAAGCTGACCAAGGAACTTGCCCAGTTGCAATTCAATAAGCATGAGGTCCTTTGTAGAAAGGAGATTGAGCTTCCGAGCTTTTGACAAGGACATCATCTGGGATGATATCAGCGGCGTGGGCGGCGTGAGTAAGAAGTCGTAAGGAACAATGTCCTGCGTCATATCGAGCATGGATTCATGGAGAGGCACCTCGGTGCCAGCGCGGATTTTGTCGATCAGCTGACGAACGACAGCAAGTGAATTCGAGTGATAAACCTTGTCGTTGCTTGCGTCACTGCTGGGCCGCGAGATGATCAGGAAGGAGGAATGGGTAGCACCGTTTGCGTGGGGGCTGAGCGAGTAGTCGAGGAGGTAGGTTGTGGACGTCGCGATGTAGCTGATTGTAGGGAAGGAGGACAGATCAAGAAAGGTGTGACGACATAAAAATGGCCTGATTTACCTGTAGCTGTTATTCTCCATGGTGTTAACATGGTACAACGACAAGTTGGGGAACCGCGCGATCAAGTGCTTGTTCAGAATGGCCTTGACTTGAACGTGAGAAATCGGTTCCGGGTAGAACGCCATCACCCTTGCGATAGGACTGTGGGTAGATGAGGAAGTAGCAGACGACAGGGGGCGCTCTCCTGCCTCGAGGATAACGGGATGGATAAAGCCAACCGGCAATTTCCGTCTTATTGAGGCGCCGATAGAACTCGGCAGTCCTGGACAGCGGGCATATATTTGGAGCAGGACGGTCGCAGCAGCGTACATGGAGGAGAAAGTGCATTGCATTATGTGTTGTCGGTACTGTAGGTGTTCTTCTCCAGCTGGGGATCATAACGGTCACAATGCGTACATGGGGTTCGGCATGTACGATGGACGAACCTCGATTTCCAACTCCTTTCGTACCCTATACTCATCGTCAGCCTTGATGACCAAGTGGTGGTCATCTAAATCCTCGACAATGAAGCTCCATTTTTCGTTCATGGTCAGCAGAATCTGCTTCACCGCTGCGTCACTGCATCGTTTGAAGATGGAGCCAGTGGGTATATGCGCAAATAGCTGTCGTGAGCGCAGTAATGATTCAACTGTGGTGGAGCAACGCACCACGTAAATAGAATTCCTATGATGTCGAGTCCATAAAATGATCGAGTGTATCGCGGAGAATGACATACCTTTCACCGCCTTCATTGCCCTGACAATTACCGCTGGTAGTCGGTCAAAATAATGTGAATCTGAGCGAAAGTGTAGGAACTGCAGTGAGGAGGAAAGTGGTGGTGGTGGTGGTGGTGTGGAACCAAGATGCGAAGCCAAGTTCGGCGCCGTTCCTGAGATGATGTCCCTCGCTGTCACCACCGTCCGCCTAGCTTCCTGCTTGTTGTAACCGCCCTTCTTCGTCATGTACCTGCTGGGCTTCCGAAAACCAGGTCCCGCCCACGTCCGTCTAAAAGCCACGAGTTTACCTTTCTTCAGCCCGCCACCTCGAATCAACCTCGGATGTACGCGTCGAGGGTTGACCAACCAAGGTCACTATTGTCGTCCAACGCTTTTCGATGGTTAATGGCATGCGCCGCATACAGGAATATCATCAACGAGGGCAGCGAGACTCGAGCACATTCATCGTAAGCTTGCTTTTCTGCTTCAAACAGAGCGATTCCCTGAGCAACTAGCCTCGTTGACAGCCAGGCTAGAAAGAGTAGCTCACATCCCCATAAAGCCACGCTCCCACCGCTATCCTTTTACGAACCCAGTTCATCAGCGCCACCACCTTCGCCTAAGGAAGCATAGGCCCTGGCCATCATCCAAAACGTTGAAGCAGGAAATCGGAGTGCAAGGTATCACAAGATCATTTGGCACCAGAGTTCCAGACAACGAGGCACGGGCATCTCAACATCGCAGATATTGCAAAGCCAGCATGACCCCGTATGTCTATCACCTTGTCCTGCAAGATAACACATAGCTGACCTTACCCACCCGAACATAAATCATCACAACTAATCGACTCGGCCACTTCGTTTGGCATTACTCGTCATAATGGGCTTTATGACCACTAGACCTGGTACGTTTTTTGTTGGCTGTTTGTTACCAGAATGAATTCTGACCTTACCTAACAATCTCTTCCAACGCCCGTATCTCCCTCTCACTCGATTTTCCAAAAATAAACATCGTCATGACCTCAATTGCAACCAACATGGCGATCGGAAATGATACAGTTGCTTTGACCGGGATCGAAGCCTCAAAGAGATTGGCAGCGTACAAGGCCGTGGATAACCACGTCAAACCTGAGCACCAGGTAAGACTTGTTGGCCTTCTCGGTGTTATCTCTATTCCTGTTGGTTTTCAACCTCGGGGACTTCCTTCGCTGTCTTCCTTGCTCAATGGGAATGGATCATTAGTGAGGGGTCACGAGCCCTATCATCTGGTGGTATCACCGTGTTTTTCTGCGCACTAACTACCTGTTTTATTATACGTTCCAGATCATTGGTATTGGTTCAGGTGGGTAGCTATAAATTATCTAACGTCTTGTGTTCCACGACTCATCCTTTCCTTCATGGTTCTGCTTAACCAATAGGGTCAACCGTTCCTTATGTCGTAGAACGAATCGTTCAGCAAGGAGTAGAAGTGAACAAGAGCAGGGTGTTTGTGCCAACCGGTATGTAATTCCCCTCTGTATATGTCTCTACGTGTCCCTGCTTTCTTGATCATTGTCTGCCTTAACTCACGCATGTATTCTTCAATGCTGCCCGACTCGCGAAACTGGAATGGCCAAACCCCTCGCTACCGCCGACTAGGCTTCCAATCTCGAGAATTGATTGTCGCTGCTGGACTTACCCTGGGAGATATGGATCAGCATCCGGTTATTGATGTTACGATTGATGGTGCAGACGAGTGAGTGTTGTCTCGAGATTTTATCGTTGTGGGATTGGGATTGACTTTGGATCGTGGTAGGGTGGATGAGAACTTGAATTGTATTAAAGGTGGAGGAGCATGTCATTTGAGAGAAAAGGTTTTGGCTGAGGCTGCCAATACGTGAGTATCGTCCGTCTATTTCGTTCGAGGCGAATCCGACCGATCATTTCTAGCTTCATCGTTGTGGCGGATTTCAGGAAGAACGTGAGGAGCCTGGGTACCAACGTGCGTATCACTCCCCGGGTTGAAAATCAAGCCCTGACTCATGCTTTTTTTGGTAGTGGCAGCCTGGAGTGCCAATTGAGGTTGTACCTTTCGCTTATGGGAAGGTTTTGAGGGCTTTGATCCCCTTGGGTTCGCCTAATGCAAAATTGCGAATGGCGATCAAGAAAGGTACGCTGATGCTGCAGTTTTATGGTTCCTCAACGAGAAGCTTGAACGTTGATAGCTGGTCCTGTCGTTTCTGATAATGGGAATTTTGTGATTGATGCACCATTTGATCAGGAGAAGTATAAGAATCCATCTAATGTACGTCGCATTAATTTGAAGCACGGAACTTACTGAGGCTATTGTAGATTCTGACACAAATCAAACTGTTGACGGGAGTCGTGGAAGTCGGGTTGTTCTGTAACATCGCCCAAGCGGCGTATTTTGGCAACGAGGTAAGCTTTAGGATGATTGCATATAGAGGTAATAATTGACGTGCAATGCGCGCAGGACGGGAGTGTAACTGTTCGTTGGAATGATGGTCGCATTGAACAGGTGGCGCCTTAGATGCTCTGGGTGCTTGTACAACCCTGGGGAGCAATAGATGAACTCGTCTCTGGTGTCTATGATGGATATCGTTCTATTGCTGCTCACCCTTCCCTCTTTCCCTGCATTGCCTTGGAACGGGTTAAGATGTCAATCTGCGGCGTTTATTTCTCATGCTTTCCTCGTTTTATTCCAACCGTCTACATAGTCGATTTGTGAAAAGTGTAATAAAAGTTTTCTTCATACGAAAGTTGAATATACCCGACGTCGCCTGACCCAGTGTTAGCTTTTCCAGTCGATTCGGGACCTAGATAACCGGGGTCAGGGATCAGGATCGACTGAGATAACGTCAAGCTGCACGGCTGACTCGAGATACTGAGTATTGCTTCCATCGCTCTGTTGTTACCCGGCGATGTGTAGCGGAGTATCTACGGCTCTCGGGGTCCATCAATACTTTGCGATCACAGATACATTATATCGTATCTCCACCTTTCAATCCTTTCTTTCCTCCTCATACCTCTCCCTTCTCCTCCTTTCACTCAAGTGCACATTCCTTTCCGTCGTCGTCCAGCCCAGAACGATAGACGTGGCACAACAGATCTATAGACAAACAAAAGAACCACAAACCGAGCCATGAGCAACGTCGACACTGATATCTTCAAAGTGCCCATCTTGGGCAAAGATTCTATTCACTGCGGGTTCCATCTCATCCCCTACATCGCTCAAACAGTGCTCGCGACCTTACCCTCATCGACATACATCCTCATCACCGATACCAACGTAGCCAAATTCCATCTCGAGAACTTTGAGCATGGGTTCGCAAAGGCGATTCAAGGCACGAAGGCGACTACCAAACCTAGGTTTTTGACCCATGTGATTGCTCCTGGAGAGATGTCGAAGAGCAGGGAGGGGAAAGCGGAAATTGAAGATTGGCTGTTGGCGAACAGTTGTACGAGGGATACCGTCATTCTGGCTTTGGGAGGTGGTGTTATTGGTGACCTCGTCGGTTTCGTAGCTGCTACTTTGTGAGTAGATCTCATTGTATCCGATCCTCTCACCTCGTGGTGGGATGGGGTATGAGGTTATGGCTAGGTGCTGATATATTGTGATGTCAACTTGGTTAGCATGCGAGGTGTCCGATTCGTTCAGATCCCAACGACCTTGTTGGCTATGGTCGATTCAAGCGTTGGCGGCAAGACCGCCATTGACACTCCTCACGGTAAAAACCTTATTGGTTCCTTCTGGCAACCAGAGTACATCTTCATCGATGCTGCGTTCTTGGAAACTCTCCCGCCCAGAGAGTTCTCCAATGGGATGGCCGAAGTCGTCAAGGTGTGTCTGTTTCCCCTTCATCTCTACCAATGACACCTTGTACTCACTCATCACTATGTTAGACTGCTGCGATTTGGAACGAGAATGAATTCATGTCACTTGAAGCTCGTTCGGCAGAAATCTTCACCGCCATTCAAACCCCTTCACAAAACAACGCCGGCCGAACTAAAGCCACGCGATCGACAGCTCAGGAACTTCTCCTGTCGGTCATAGTCGGATCTATCTCCGTGAAAGCCCACATCGTCACCATCGACGAACGGGAGACCGGGTTGAGGAACCTCGTCAATTTCGGCCATACCATTGGTCATGCTATCGAGGCCGTACTCACTCCTACCATTCTACATGGAGAATGTGTCAGCGTGGGTATGATCCTCG
Organism: Volvariella surrecta; assembly: GCA_951802395.1. Classification (NCBI taxonomy): domain Eukaryota; kingdom Fungi; phylum Basidiomycota; class Agaricomycetes; order Agaricales; family Pluteaceae; genus Volvariella; species Volvariella surrecta. The sequence continues at coordinate 1,313,852 of OX637790.1, read as the reverse complement.
AAGCGGAGATCTCAAGACAGATGGGTATTCTCACTCAAGTCGGAGTCGGTCGTCTCAGCAGATGTTTGAAAGCTTACAACCTCCCTATCACTCTCGCCGACCCGCGTATTGCATCTCTTCCCGCATCCAAACTGCTCACCGTCGACCGTCTGTTGGATATCATGAAGATTGACAAGAAGAACAGCGGATCGGACAAGAAGATTGTCATTTTGTCAAAGATTGGAGCTACGTATGAGCAGAAGGCGACGGTTGTGCCTGACGCTACTATTGCGAAGATTTTGTGTGAAGCGGCGATGGTTGTTCCTGGTATTCCAAGGAACAACCCTGTCAAGATGGCGACGCCAGGATCGAAAAGCATTTCGAATCGTGCTCTAGTGTTGGCTGCTTTGGGTACCGGAACTTGCAGACTTAGGAATCTGCTTCACTCTGATGATACTCAAGTCATGATGACCGCACTTTTAGAGCTCAAGGTGAGATCTACCTCGAGTGAAAATTTCGGCCTTGACTAAGCCTGTTTTCAAAAAGGGTGCTAGTTTCGCATGGGAAGATGGTGGTGAAACTCTGGTTGTTACTGGTGGAGGAGGTTCCCTATCAGTCCCACCCAAGGACAAGGAGCTTTACCTCGGTAACGCCGGAACTGCTGCTCGTTTCCTCACCACCGTCTGTACTTTGGCCCAAGCATCCCCGAGTGATACCGCCAAGACCACTATCATCACTGGTAACGCCCGCATGAAGCAACGCCCCATCGGTCCTCTCGTCACTGCCCTTCGAGCGAACGGAAGCGAAATTGAATACCTCGAATCCCAGGGGTGCTTGCCACTCTCCATCTCACCCAACAGTCTTTCTGGTTCGACCATTCAGTTGGCCGCCAGCGTTTCCAGTCAATATGTCTCATCAATTCTGCTCTGCGCTCCTTATGCCAGCGAACCCGTTACCCTTGAGTTGACGGGTGGTCAAGTTATCTCACAGCCTTACATCGACATGACTATCGCTATGCAAAAGATTTTCGGTATCGAGATCGTTCGTCGCAAGGACCCCAACACTGGTGCTTTCTTGGATATCTACGATATCCCAAAGGCGGTATACAAGAACCCAGCCCGCTACAACATCGAATCCGACGCCAGTTCCGCCACCTATCCTCTCGCCATCGCAGCCATCACAGGAACAACATGCACCATCGAAAACATAGGTTCATCCTCCTTGCAAGGCGATGCGCAATTCGCTGTACAAGTTCTTGGTGCTATGGGATGCCAGGTTACGCAGACAGAAGACGAGACGACGGTGACGGGTCCCCCAATCGGTGGACTGAAGGCGATTGAAGAGATCGATATGGAGACGATGACGGATGCATTCTTGACGGCTACGGCGCTTGCTGCTGTGGCTAATGGCAAGACTAGGATCTTGGGCATTGCAAACCAACGAGTTAAGGAGTGTAATCGTATTCGTGCAATGATGGATCAATTGGGTCAGATTTTTTCTCCTCTCTATGAATGGTGTGCGTTGTTGATATGATTTTTTGCACTCTCATATAGCCAAATTTGGAGTTGAGACGACCGAGTTGGATGATGGATTGGAGATTTACGGCAAGCCTATTCAAGAATTGAAGCGAGGTGTTAGCGTTTTCTGTTACGACGACCATCGTGTCGCTATGGCCTTTAGCGTTCTTGGAGCAATCATCGATGGCACCATCTTGGAGGAAAAGCGATGTGTAGAGAAGACCTGGCCTAACTGGTGGGATGACCTCGAGAACAGGGTTAGTCCATAACATTAATCGTTTGTGTTAGACTAAGACTCGTCTTAAGATCGGTCTCAGCGTCAAGGGTGTCGATCTCGCAGCTATTCACCCTCAAGCCTCTGCAAGTGGCATTGAAGCACGCGATCCCGACGCCTCCATCATTCTCGTTGGCATGCGCGGTTCCGGCAAATCGTACATTGGCGAAATAGTAGCTTCGACTCTCGGCTGGACCTGCCTCGACGCAGACAATTACTTTGAACAGAAATACACCATGGGTGTACGCAAATTCGTCTATGACAGCGGTTGGCCGGCGTTCCGAGCTGCCGAAACAGCCATTTTGGCGGAGGTGTTGAAGAAATATCCAAAAAAGTATGTGTTGAGCTTGGGTGGAGGCATTGTGGAGACAGATGTGGCAAGGGAGATGTTGAAGGAGTATGCAGAGAAAACCGGACCGGTGGTTCATGTGTTGAGGCCCATTGACGAAGTTGTGCGATATCTTGGAGCAGAGTCTGCTAGGCCGGCATACGGAGAGCCTATCACTGACGTTTTCCAACGTCGTGAACCGTGGTACAAAGAATGCAGCAGCCACCAATTGGTCAACCACTTTGAGACTCGCGCAGATGGCACCTCGCCTGCTTCAGGCAGCGGAACTAGAAACGAAGTCACGAGATTCTTCAATCACATTACGGGACAGAAGGCAAACTTGGCGGATAACCTTGGCCCGAAGACGAGGAGCTACTTCTTGTCGTTGACCTACCCTGATTTGACACCCGCACTCTCGGAAATTCCACAGTTGACGGAGGGTGTTGATGCTATTGAGTTGAGGGTGGATCTGTTGAAGAGCGCCAAGCATCCGGAGGCGCAGGTTCCTTCTGAAACTTATGTGGCTGATCAACTTGCGGCGTTGAGGAGGGCTACGACGTTACCAATCGTGTATACCGTCAGGACAGTCTCTCAAGGCGGTGCTTTCCCCGATTCAGCGCACGAGGAGGCTTACGAGTTGTTGAGTTTGGCTTTCAAGTTGGGAGTGGAGTATTTGGATGTTGAGACCACGCTTCCCGAAAAGTATATCCAGAGGTTGTGTGCTGCCAAGGGATCTTCGCAGATCATTGCGTCGTGGCATGACTGGAGTGGCAAGTTCAGGTGGAATAGCGCTACTGCTCAGGAGAAGTATGATATTGCAGCCAAGTTGGGAGATATCGTCAAGATTGTTGGCAAGGCGAACGACATTCATGATAACTTTGAGCTGTACGACTTTGTCTCCAAGAACAATAAGAAGCCGGGGTCGAAGCCGATCATTGCTATCAATATGGGCTTGCAAGGACAGATGTCGAGGGTTTTGAACTCTACGTTCTCACCAGTCACCCACCCTGCTCTTCCGGTCAAGGCTGCTCCAGGTCAATTGTCGTTCAGGCAGATTCAAGAAGCCCTTCATCTACTTGGTATCTTCCCTGCCCGCAAGTTCTACCTCTTTGGTAACCCGATTCAATACTCCATGTCGCCTACCCTTCACAACACTGGTTTCGATATCCTCGGTTTTCCTCACCACTACGGACTTCTCGAGACGCCTTCCGTGAACGATGAAGTCAAGCAAGCTATTGCATCCCCTGACTTTGGCGGTGCATCCGTCACTATTCCATTCAAACTCGATGTTATCCCTCTCCTCGACGAGCTCTCTCCCGCCGCTAAGGCCATCGGTGCTGTCAACACCATCGTTCCCCGCTATGACGAGAACGGCAACCGCACTCTCTACGGTGATAACAGCGATTGGCTGGGCATGAGGGAATGCATCAATGCTTCTCTTCCTTGTGGTTCGATTGCAACCGCGCTCGTTGTTGGTGCAGGTGGAACAGCACGTGCAGCCATATACGCACTTCAATTCCTTGGAGCTGGAAAGATCTTCTTGTACAACCGAACCTCAAGCAAGGCTCAAGAACTGGCTGACGCTTTCGGATCTGGTCCTTCTACCATCCAAGTCTTGGAGAGTCTCGCTCAATGGCCAAGTGGAGTTATGCCTCCGCGAGTCGTTATCTCCACTGTTCCTTCAAGCGCAATGGCACCATCTGGAGATGCAGGTCACTCAAGATTGGTCGTCTCCGAGAGCGTGTTTGGCTTCCGAGATGCCAAGGCTGTCATCATTGATATGGCATATAAACCGGCGGAGACGCCGTTGTTGAAGTTGGCTAAGGAGGTGAATGAGCGTGAAGGAAGCGCGAAGAATTGGGTGCTCGTTCCTGGTTTGGAGGTGCTTTTGGAACAAGGGTATGTGCAGTTTGAGCTTTGGACACATAGGAAGGCACCAAGGAAGGTGATTGCGGAGACTGTGAGGGCTAGATATCACCGTGAGGCGTGAGTGGGGCGTCGAGGTTCTGATGGAATGGTTCGTGATTTAGACTTAATGGACTCTCTGGGGAACGCCCATGCCTGGTCGTTTTCTGCCAATGTACTTTACATATACGCGTAAATTTGTAGTGTCGGGTTGTATTAAACCATATTGTCGTTCTATGCACTTGTTGTAGTTGGGTTTTATCTCAAATAGATTTTCTTGTTTTGTGTCGCAGGTGCCCTGGATTCGATTTGATAGTTTGCAATGGGGTTCGACGAAAGCTCTGCAAGTCTCTTGCTCAACACCATTTCAAGGTTCACAAATCCCTGGATTACATCATACGATTTTGCCTGTCTCTCCAATTTTTTGCTTCCACTCGTGGACAGCGCACATGTGTGCGGCCGCAGAGACATGAACAAGAATGACTATGATGGAACCTGGTGTATCCTGCTGTAATTTACCTTACCATGTCTGCTCTCTTTTCGAGCATCGGAGTCGTTCTGTTCACATGTCTTAGTTGAGTTCGCCCTCCTTCATTGGCTTGCAACAACGTCCATAATGTGCGGCATTCATACTTAAACAGTTTTCTTCGCGCAAATGGAAGTCTCACCCCAACAATATGGAAGAGATCTGTGGAAGAGAAAAAAGGTGGATTGTGGTACCGGTGTCTCTGTAGGAATGGGATAATGTTTAGCGTATTGCATGGACTTTGATACAGATCTCAGAGATAACGTTCGCATGCATTCAAACCTGGGGAGGGATTCGCCTGCCTTCACCGGAACTCTCAACTTTAGCTAAAACATTTTATCAACTTTGTTCAACCCTTTGCCGATTATGACGAGGAAGACCACCAGTTGGCCCGAATGAAAGAAGTAAAGCAACTCACACTGTAGGTGTTGGGTTTAGCAATTCCCTTGTTCGGCCGACTCTCCTTGCTGAGACAGAAGATGGCGGAGTGAGTGCCGTCAAGATCGACAAGCATCGAAGAAAACATGGGGAACTAAAAGGCCATCACCATGTATGTCCACCTATTGACCTAACTTGAATGCGTTGAATATTACTTGTTTACCCAGCGAATGGATGGGACTGGTGACCCACCTCTTTTGAAACTGGATCCTCCAAGTAAAGCAAGAAGGCCAGTTTAACAACGCATGGCGGACCACGTAGACATCCACCGAGATGGAACAGACCGACAAGGATTAGTTGTACGCTCAACCTCGTCGTCAATAAATTCCAAAGACAATATTCTGGAACAAGATCCACGCTGTCAACGTTATTCCAGACATAGATTCAAAGAGTGCGATGCATGGTATTCTAGTGTTTCAAAATCAGTTCAAGACGCACGGGGAAATGAGAATATCGAAAAGAGGATTCTGGTTTTGCAGGCAGCTACGAGATGTGACGTAAGCAAGAGTGTGAAAAGCGAGCTCGCTGATTGGTCCGGAGCAGAAACAACCCATTGAGCTCCGGAATCACGCGACTGACTGAGGGTACTCCGCTTCAGTCCGCCCGACTTTGGAAATACACCGTAAACCGTCTCACCTCGTTTCTCCTGCATTATCTCTTTATTCTCCTGTTCGTTATCGCGGTCTTCGTTCCTAAATGCAGTCTATCATTGCGCGAACAGCGCCAAAGCGCGCTTTCTTGACTCGGTCTTTCGCCTCTTCTGCGAGGACGTTTCAGGCTGAGCCTACACAGAAACCAGTTGCGATGAAGGAGTTTAAGATTTATCGTTGGGTGAGTCGGCGAGGTTTTGTTTCGTGCTCAGCGGGGAGCTTTATTGCGACCATGCAGGCCTGTTGCTCAACCTCGTGCTTACGGTGCGCTGTCCTAGAACCCAGATGAACCAGCCACGAAACCTACTCTCCAATCTTACAATATAGATTTGAACCAATGTGGTCCAATGGTGGGTGTAGTCCTGATCACTCTCAGTCCACTTGCTCATCTACGTCGCTGACAGATTCTCGACGCCCTCATCAAAATCAAGAACGAAATTGACCCAACTCTGACTTTCCGTCGTAGTTGTCGTGAGGGTATCTGCGGGTCTTGTGCCATGAACATTGATGGTCAAAATACCCTCGCTTGTCTCTGCCGTATCGATCGTGAGGGAAGCAAGGATACCAAGATCTACCCCCTACCTCATTGTAAGTCACTTGTCAACATACCTGCTCCCGTCCAGTCAATGAAGTACCTCGGTTCATAAACTGATACCTAATTTTAGTGTACATTGTCAAGGATCTCGTTCCAGACCTAACTCTCTTCTACAAGCAATATAAATCCATCCAACCATGGCTTCAAAACGAGAACCCACCCGCCCAGGGCGAATTCCTCCAATCGCCCGAGGAACGTAAGAAGCTCGACGGTCTATACGAATGCATCCTCTGCGCCTGTTGTTCAACCAGTTGCCCGAGTTATTGGTGGAACCAGGATGAATACCTTGGTCCTGCGACTTTGATGCAGGCTTATAGGTGGATTGCCGATAGTAGAGATGCTCATGGTGCTGAGAGAAAGGAGAGATTGCAGAATGAGATGAGCTTGTATAGGTGTCACACCATTTTCAACTGTAAGTATTCCATCTGGGTTCCAACCTCACATCGTTGCTCTGTTTCGTGGTTTGCAAACTTGCCCATCTAATACATTCAATTTCTAGGTTCTCGCACTTGTCCAAAGGGCTTGAATCCGGCGCAAGCTATTGCAAAGATCAAGCTAGAGCTCGCAGCTGACTAAATCCCGGATCTGCATGAGATTCATCCGACTCCTCAGAACTTGTCCAGATCATACCCCACTCTTACCGCACCTGCGTGTATTTTCTGCTTTCTCTTCTTTTGGTATCATGTCCGTTGCATTTCTGTTCAACCCTTGTTCTCTCAACCGGGTAGATATAAGGATACAAGTAAAATTGGGTATGTTTGTATGGAGTTTGGGAGAAATCTACAGCATTTCCCTTTTTCACAACCGATTGCAGGTTTGCTGTGTCAAAAGAGGTGATTCCTTTCGCGTTGCCATTCGTTGCGGAATATTACCTCCTGGAGGGGCTCTTGCGAGTCCAGATAACGTGGCAGCTCGAGGAGATAATGCGGTAAGAGACCCACTTCAATCATTCGAGAACCGGCAGGTGAAACCACGACAATCCTGGATCAGATGGGGTCCACAAAGCACTTCTGGCAAGCACTGCAATGGTTCGTAGTACTGTGCAAAGGTGAAGTACCATCTGTATCTATCGTGCCCTTGCTATATGCTCCTTCTGGGACAGACTTAACATGTAACGTGATTACTCATGTGATGGGTCCGTAAGAGATCAGAAAACCACGTGCAACTCACGACCATGATATTCCTGATAGATTTCATATTAAAACTAGCGTTCAAATGACGCAGATAAGCTATATATAGCTGTGGTCGAAATTTGAAATCTACCATGGGGAAGGAATGTGCAAATGATGGACTGCGAAGATGTTCTTGCAGCCACTGGGACCGGAAAGTTTGGATTCTTTAACATTCCTTATGATTCCAGATGATCAAACTATAGCACTTGATACTCATCGAAGTTGAAAATGAATGTATCCTCGAGAACAGGGGAGTTATAGGGAACGGAGGCATGTACTCCTTGAGGATTTTCCCTGAAGGAAGGTTTCGGATGAGTTGAGTTCCCGCACACATAACGGGGTGGGAAACCTCACATAGTTCAATGCAGACAAATCGTTCGCGAGGCCTAACGGGCTGGACACTTATGATACTGTTCCCTACATTTATGTTTCTCCCTTTTCCGATGGTTACGGACTCGATTATATATCTACAGTTACTTTGTAGCTATCTTTACGTGATCACGCCACCCGGTATATAAAGATTCGAAAAAACTAGCATAACAGGTGAATATGCTCGGATCACAGGGGGCTCGGGCTAGGCTTCGGTCGCAGTAGTCCTTTCACGTAATCCAGTGTTTGATGTGCTAGTTCGGGTGCATAGCTTTCGGTACTGGTGTTTTCTACTTTAAGGAAGTACCAAATCTTAACTTTTGGATTTCATTTAGTAGCTTCCAAAAGTTGAAAACCCCCCCTAGTTTTCTTCCTAATGCTGATCTGTTTTCCCAGTGATGCCGTTGTGGCCTTACGCCTGGGTTGTTTGGCTAGGGCAAATACTTTTTTCCGGTGTGCTGACTGGATGCAGTGCTGAAGTGGTATAAATGAGGTGTGCGCTCAAGTCATGAGAATGTTTGCAGCACACTTGTAACCCTACAACAGTCAGACCAGCTATAGCTACCTCCCTCCTCAATCATGTCAACCAAATCCTCGCTTGACACACTCATTGAGATTCGAAGCCATCTCAACAAGGCCATCGATGACCTCCAGAAACTAACTATAGAAAATTCGTCTGCCATCCCTGACTTAAATGAGCTATTTCATCCATCAAGTGAAGAGTTTCGCAAGAATCCTGAGGCTGCAGAGGCTGCAGCCATTGCCAGTGCTGCTGGCCTCCATATTGCATCCATCTTGATGCAACCACATGCCTCGCTTTATGAAGTTGTAGGAGGGGTGGGTAATAGATAGTCCAGTCACCTGTTCATCTTGCCAAGTCTGATCACATCATATTCTGGTAGTCATTCAAGGCTGCAGCGCTCCGTGTTTGCCTGGAGTCAGGTGTTACTGAGATCCTCCGTGAAGCAGGACCAAAGGTAAGAGATGCAGTTGCTTGTTGCCACCCATGTAGTATTGATATCTCGTATTTGGCAGGGCTTGCATGTGGAAAAAATTGCAGCAAAGAAAGGGTTAGACTCATCCAAACTTGGTATGCTGCCTGATGTTTTCCTTATATACATACTCACAATTTGTGAAGCACGCTTCCTTCGTATACTGGCAACTCATCATATCTACCGGGAGGTTGAGCCTGACGTATTCACCAATAATCGAATTTCGAGTATGCTGGACACTGGAAAATCAAGTAAAGATATACTATCCAAGTACGTTTGATAACTTCCACTCTGACAAGCATTGAACACCAAGTATTATATCTCCAGCTCCGATAACAAGTATGCTGATGCTGTTGGAATGGCTGCTGTTGTTGGTCATCAGTAAGCTTCCAAAGCACAAGGCAAAGACCGCTCACCTCACTGATCCATATTACATAGCCTGGACGAAACATTCAAAGCTTTTGCCTTGTTGTGGGAGACAGTCTCTGATCCAGCTACAGGAAGATCAAGCGACCCTAGAGCCACACCATTTGCCCGTGCTTTCAATACGCAAGATCAGCTCTGGGGATTCTATGCAAAGCCAGAAGAAAAATTCCGTGCCCAAAGGTTCCAAGTTGGTATGAAAGGAGTTGCTGCAATGCAACCCCCTGATACTGTTGTCAATGGCTTTGACTGGAAGAGTCTCAAGCCAGGTTCTGTGATTGTTGATGTTGGTGGTGGTCTTGGTGCAGCAACGATGGAGGTTATTCGGAAATTTCCTCAATTAAAGTTGATTTTGCAAGATTTGCCACATGTCCTTGAAAGCTCAAAGGAGGTAAGTATTGGTGCACCTGCATCTTTGTCATATATATGCTGAATTGCCTGTAGTTCTGGAGAAATGAAATGCCTGAAGCCCTTTCGAGTGGAAGAGTTACATTTGAAGGTGAGCTATGCCGTATAACCGAATAAATTGACAAATTCTCAATACGATCAGCTCTGGACTTTTTCACTGGACAGACACAAAAGAATGCATCTGTCTTCTTTGTGAAACACATTCTTCATGACTGGCCAGATGAGCAATGCAGGACTATTCTCTCGAATCTCCGAAAAGCCGCCACACCTGAAACGAAATTGTTTACGATGGATTCAGTTCTCTCGTATGCATGCCGTGATCAAACTAAAGAGAGTCTTAGTATTCCTGGGGCCATTCCCAAAGAAGCACCTGCGCCTCTGTTGGCCAATTATGGTGCGGTGAATAGTATGCCATACAACTTTGACTTGGTCGTAAGATTCTTCCTTTATCTTGTGTGCAATGTGGTTCTGAGATTTGTGAATAGATGTATACAATGATGAATGGCCAAGAGCGTACTGCTCGTCATATAGACCAGTTGTTGATAAGTGCAGGTTGGAAGATGGTTGCTGTGCACCGGTTGAGTGGAGATAATTCATTTATTCAACCTGTTGAAGCTGTTCCGATATAATCCTGCCAGAACTCCATTTCAATTTATGACGAAGCATGTATTTATGGCGTTTGTTGTCACCGCCATTTCTACCTCTGATATGTAACTATACATCCATTGTTGTATTTACTTCGGAAAGAAGCTCGGCTAGTGATTGTAACTTCTCCTAAAATGCATGGGGATAAATTGGTGTACAACTCAAGATCGGTATTTAGTTAGACAGTCACACCGCTGCCTCAATCAGCTAGCCGGGAAGCATCCAAATCTTTCTGACGCTTGATGGCAAAGATAAATTCTTACTCGGAATTGACATTAGCTGGTGCGAATACGTCCTGAGGGCATCTCGCGAGGTGGTCTAACCAAATTGCGATTGGTACCAAAATGAGTCGGAGAGGGATAGGTAGACGCAAAGCCCACAAAACGTCCAGGATTTTGAAGCCTTCATGAATTGGAATGAGATATGATCAGTACTACAACAGAGGTGCAAGTGCTAAGTGGGGACTTGAAGTAGTCTTTTCGACGTCTTTGGGGCAAGGGATCAATCCTAATTTGGCTAGATCACCTCGCGAGACGTACTCGCACCAGCCAACAGCATGCATCAGAGTTCTCAGCCCCCCTGAAAATTTCCAAGCATTGGTTGGTCTATTCATTGTTGCTTGGCTGCTTTTGGCTGAAGTCCTACAAGCAGGGGGTTTTTTTTTGGCAGTGTACCAGAGAATGAGCAGCCTCTTGACCATTACTATAAAATCACATTTGGACACTAAAGGTTGGGGGTCTGACTAAAATGCGATGAAATTGCTCTAAAAGCCGTAATGTAATGCTTGTGAAGGCGTGGGGTCGGTCAATCAATCACTGTGGTTCAAAATCTCGGACTTTTAACAAGCGGGTTCAACTTATCAGTAGACACTAATCCTATGGCGATTTGAAGGGGATAGTCTGCCGCCATACCAATGGGAGGGATCATTAGAGACAGTCGACATCACGACAATTCAGGGTCTTGTAGGACGAGTATATGGCCGGCGAAAGATGTGGTACATCATCGATCGCAATGGGTCTCTGGCTCGTGCAGCAGTGCCAGAAGAGACGGATTGAGAGGTATGGAAAGGTCATTGCATCAGCATCCTTCACCAAAGAAGGCCGACACTTATGAGGTACACAGACCCTATGTATGCGTTAACTGGCGGCCAATGAAGAGGCCGCTCGTTCAGCGGGCAAGTGCACTGAGGAAAAGAAGATAAGTACGCCCTAATTTATGTCTCGTTCTCCCAATGTTTGCTCACATTTGTAGTATTCAATAATAATGTACGTACACGACGCGGTAAACGCGTCAATGCGTCACACATAGCACATGAAACCCAGTGCCACGTATTCCGGAATGAACCGTCTGAAGCCACAGTGAGATAGTCCGCCGAAGAAGCTTTTTGGACTTCAGAAAAAAGTTTTTTAAGTCCTTTCAAACTGCCCCGTCACCCCAACGCCTCTACTTCTTTCACCACATCCACCACATCCATGCAATCCGTCCAGTTCGGATGTCCCAACCATACTAGCATGTAAGACATTGATGTCGACGGTGAATTCAACACTGTTTGGGGTATAAGGGTCAAAATGTTTGTTGTTCAGCCTATCTGCCCTATCAGATCGAGTCTAATCATGCCTATACCAAAGGAATCACTAAGCAAACGACTCAGAAGCAAGCTTACAAGTATGTATATTAACTTATTGCATATATTTCAACTAAATTCTCACCACAGACGTACAAGATTCCATTACACTAGACGCGAACGACTCGGATACCGCGATTTGTAGCCCAGCTGGGTTCTGAAGGCATCGTGGCAGTAGGAATTGGACTTGCATGGGTTTTTGGTCGAGTGCATTGCGCGGAGTCCAAGCGGTGGTGAGATGGCGCAGAAACAATAGGAGGTGGATAGCACCCAGCTCCAGGAGGTCTTTGACGGAGGGGAACAGTATTCTACGGTGCTCCATATTCCTTGTAGTTTGAGGTGAGATTTGATGTCCATTATAATTAAATAAAATTAAAATACATTTTATGGTACAACAGCGCCGTCGTGAACGCATGAACCGTTGCAGCTGAATTTGACGGTTTCTGACGGTTCTCGAAATTACTGCGCATTGGGAAAAGCCGCGAATGGGGCCACTTTTCGGCGGGAGCGGTTGGCCACAGTTTTGTCCGGTTCATGGCGGATTTCATTCTCACTGGGCATGAACCCAGTGAAGACGAATTCCGCCAAGAACCATTTGAAGCTGCCGACAAATCGCAGCAAACTCCCACGAGCTGTGGGTAGACACACAGCATCCAAACTACAAACGTGAAATGCAAGTTAAATTCCATGGGCTACATATGTGGGTCACTTATTAAATGCGATAAGAGTAAATCACCGAAACCATAGCGGTGAATCGACGAAGGATACATGATAGTAATGAATAAGGAGTGTAAAGGAACGACACTGAACGAATATTCGAAGGAAGCATAGAGGGAAATGATATCGATACAGGGTGGCTCATGGCCGTGGAGAGCTAGAATTTGCCGAATATGATATTTCCCCAAGCCCTGGGAACATTGTCGGGAGCCTAGGAGGCCAATGGCGTCAGTCACCTCTTGGTCAAATTCAATCAAGATGAGTTACATACAGCAGCTGGCGACGCATTCTCGGTGTCAACTGCGACTGCAATAGGTGTAGCATTGACGGAGGCAACCGCCACTGAGCATCGCGAACAAAATGTAAGTTTATGTGGCAGGTGCAGAACGATTGGAGACATACCGAGGGCAATCAAGGAAGCGGCGAAGGTAGTGAAGCGCATTGCTAGTATAATTGTACAGTCAAGTTCTCGAGAGAGTGTGTTAAGAGAGAACAAGCGCGTTCACTTGAAGGGAAGTCCGAAAACTGGTACTGATGCATTAACGTTTGCAACCAACCATCTTATACTCCTCCCCAAGACTCGGCAACAACGAGCATTTCTCATTTTTCTTAATCCCAAAAAGGCTCATACAAACAGTTTACCAACGCTTGACGATTTTGACGTTGTAAACGCTTTCGACACCCACACAAACCATTAACCAAATGAGGAACAAGAACGATCGGTCATGCGTGGTTCCATCAGTGATGGGCCGCGTGCGCCAGTGAGGGTGAGGACCACCCTGGACCACCCTCACCGGCGTAAGATAGTATTCCCCTTTATGACAGCTATATTCGCTGGCATGGATCACGTTGGGATATTGAGGTAATGAGCAAGCCGAAGGACTGGCACAATATTATATAAGCATCATGTATAGTAATAGTTACCCAGCAATATATGAGCGAACGCCAGTGTCAATGACGGGCATCCCCGTGAAAGGTGGTGTTGTACTATAGACTCTCTCTAAAACTCCCAGGAGGTACAATCTCAAAATGTTTGCCGATACATAACATAACCAAAGGTATATGACACCCCACTTGCTAACAGTCCATCTTCATATCCATCTCCAGCGATACTGGTACTACTCGTGATACAACCACTCCCACTCGACATCCATCCCTTCTTCTCGCAAAGACATCAGCATCGACGCATCGTTATTTGGAAAACGCAACGATCCCCATTTAATCAACCTGTGCGCAGCTTGCAGACAACCGGCATGAAACCGTGATCGAAGCATGGTGCCAAACAAACCGTCAATACGAGGCGACCATAGGCCCTTTAGGACTTGCAGAGAAGGTAACGGCACCAGCGTCAATGGCGTATGTCGGGTATTGTCGCAGAACCCATGTCCAGTGTGAGAAAAACGGCTAATTCGTCAGAGACTGTCCCCGTTGTCAACTCGAGGGTTTGCAGTTTATTCAGATGGTCCCTTGCTCGTCGAAGGAAACTAGGTATACCTAACTGGTCTGCCAATTTGCTCGTGATGTTCAAGCTAACAGGTTGGCAATTGGAGCGCTCAAATAGTCGATCGACAGCTGCAAGAGCACGACTATCCGCTTGACGTGGACGCGTTACTCCGACCACTAAGTCGTGCAACGATGGCGTGTTTATTCGATCGAGTATCGTAATCAACGCCGAGTTGTGTCCTTTCAGCTCCAGTTTCCGAAGCACAGGCAATGTGCTACTCTCCTAATCAATCACAGCCTCCCAATTCGCCTTTTGAGAATGAACGGAAAGCAGCTTGAGGCGCGAGAGGTGTGGAAAATTCTGAACAAGCAGCAGGACGTTGTAAGCGGTCGTCCGAACTTCCTCCAGTTGCGACCAAGCTGTGTAACCGGGGACAAAGAACCCCCAAGTGATCCTCCTCAATTCCCTCGAGCGATTGATCGGACTCCAGATTCTTTCTTGCGTCGCACGATTTAGATGGCATAATGATATCCTATCGACATTGACGAAGTTAAGTGGAACTGGGAGATATAGGCATCGTTTTTGTGAAGAAATGAGGATGTTGATGTTGATGGTGTGCCATCGATCGATGCATGAGAGGAAGAGATTCTGGATTGCTTCTGTTTCGTGGTGCGTGCCTTGGCTCAGAGCTAGGTGCAGAGGACACTGCATTCCTGTCCGGATTAAGCGCAGTTCGACCAATCGTACGCTAGGGCTCGTCCGTGGAACGCGAACAGTGATCATTGGCCATGTAGCAGGCATCCGACAAGAAATAAGATACCTCCACGTACGACAAACATGCGCCAAACTCATGAAAGCACGCAGTGCGTTATGAGCAGCAAAATGGAGTATAGCGATCAATAATTCCTCGGGGAGCATGTCGATTGGCGGGACAAGCGCCTCGTCTAAGGATGAGTCGGTAGCATCAACTCGAATTCGACATCGTCACCCAGAATCCTCTTCAAGAACTCTTGCTCTGCAGAAGAAACGAGGGAAGAGGTGAATGGAGGGCGTACTTGATCAGTAGCCATTGCTGATGTGATTATAGGTTGAGATGGCTGTGCAAGCGGTGCGCAATGGCACAAAAGTCTTGCTACATAGACTGTAAGTTCTTTTTCGTTTTCTGGAGAACATTTGCTGAATTACTGTGTAGAGCGGTCAATATTGCTTTGGTAGTAACTTATTGTGAGGTTGGGATCAATGTCGAGCGTTTCCTTATGTTTTGAACTCCACTCAAAATATCTCAAGCTGGCCATGATTACACCACAAACTTGCCACAAACACAGGCTGCACTCTTTCACGCACTAGAGCCAACAGGCTGATTTCCATCTGCTCACCGCTGGTCTCGTATTTACACTCCTATCGATTTGTCTTCGTTCACTACTCATGGTGATAGAAAGAAAAGGCAGGAAGATCTGTTTGGGTATGCGCCGCTGCGCAAGCGACAGGTCTGGCTACCGTTTTTTTTTGGCAACACCTTATTTTTCTTTGTTTGGCCACAACGCCGATACCTCCGACAACTTCCACCATTGACCAATCAGCTATGGCATCGCAGCAAGCACAAAAAGCTCAGAAGGCTGCAGGTCCTCCCCAGATGACCTTTGAAACTAGTCAACTTCCAGTCTCGCATCTGGAGTCATTGAAATTTAAAACCAATCAGATCGTCGAGTCCATCCAGGCCCTGCAACGCACAGTTGATCAGGCCGACCAACCGTATATGCCACCTTGGCCTGATATTCTTTCAAAGTACAACATGATACTCTCACAAACGCATAATTTGTCGAATGCCCTCGTGTCCCCTGTGCCGTCTGCCAGTGCAAGTTTAGGTGCTGCAGCAAGTGGGATTCGGCGGAACGCGCCGGTTCGAAATCCATACGAACGCATAGCACTGCACCCTCGAAATCCAATGACTGATACTCAGTTGGATAACGAAATCGCCCCAATTCTTCGTAATCAACAAACCGTGGATGTATTGAAACAAGAAAACGAGACTGTACGACGATTATCGGAACGAATGAAGACTAAGGGTTCATTGGGTGTCCTGGGTGTCGTTCAACTACCGCAACAGTCTGCTCCGCAGCTTGGATATGGGACGATGTATACACAGAAGAAGCCAGAATATGAAGACGTTTTGGCGGAATGCGAGCAAATCAAAACTGATCACGATAGGAGAGTTGAGCGAGCCGTGCGGGCGGTGACGATGTTGAGAGAGAAATTTGATTGGAAACAGAGGGTCGAGGTCCAAGAAGAAGAGCCAGAAGAACTTGAATGGGATCCCAGAACCGTTGCTAATGCCACTGGTGAAACTGGAGCGCTCAACAATGTAACTGACGCACAAACCGTGGATGTTGGAGGAGACGTTGAAATGGACGGTGTGGAGGACGATGAAGGAGGTGGGACGAGTAGCGATGATGATGACGAAGTCGAGGGGGCGTTGCAATTTAACGGTCGAAATGGCAGTCAGACGCCGACCTCTCCAGTGCCGGTGCCAGCTTCTGGACCCAATGGATCTGGCAGCTTCATGGGTGGTGTATGATTTGGATTCTAGCAAAAACATACGAAGCTAGCTATGATTCGAACCCTCGCCATCATCAGTTGGAATTTGTCGTCATTTTTGTGGACGTCATCGATTTGGACTTGCAAACCAAGCCTTGACTATATGCGCACTTGAGCGGGTATAAATAATCACTTCTGTTCATCTTGCTTCCTTTCCCTCTCCTCCTTCATTCTTTCAAGTCCTGCGCGGCTCGTTCCCGCCACGCCGATCGATTATCGACCATGGGAGCCAAATGGGGCTTCACCCTCCTTTCTATTCTCTTTGTACCAACCGTCCTCGCCCGCGGTATCGGCCTTCACAACGCTTCTACCCATGCCCTCAAGCCCCACTACCTATCTAAGCGCTCTGATGCTACGATTCCTTCCTCACCACTCCACCGTCCTTCAAGGACGCGTGTGTCTTCGTCCCATAAGACAGTCCTCCACCGGCAACACCGAGAAAAGCGAGCTATTCTTGATATATGCGCGTCGATTGACGCGTCTTTACTTGTCGACACTGCAAGGTTGTTGGACCTCGGTGACCCCAACCTCAACATCGATACAAATCTTAACTTGTGCTTGTGTTTGAAAGTAGGTCCTGTTCTGAGCTCCATGTCCTCACTCTATGCGCTTGTTTTTGAAGAATTATGCGTAGGATTTGGATATTTGGCTGAATACCGACGCCAACGCGAGTATTTTGACGGAGTTGCTTGGGAGAAGCCCTCTTAAACTAATTCTCGAACTCCTGGTTCGTGATGGCAAAAGACAGCGCTTGAACCCGGCTAACAATGACCTTAAATGCAGTTGAATACCTCGCCTACGGCTCGCATCTGCACACTCCCCCTTCATGCTCATCGAATTTGCAATAAACAGGATCCGTGCCTTTATCAATGCGATCCTGGGTGGGAAAGTCAAGGCGATCATTGCATATGCCCGCTTCCAAGTGTGATCTGTAGGGGCGAATGCCATTCCGTATGTTCCCTGTCACCTGTTGTGGGTTGTTGAATAAAGTCTTTCTGTTAACCAGAGCTGCCCATCACCTCAACCGGTTATTGAACCTCGTGCAATTGTCAAGAAATTGACACCCGTCAAGCGGTCTCTGCACAAAAACACGTCTTCGAAAGCCTGCAACATAGATCCATATCTCCGCGATCACATTCTGTCATTGGCTCAGCTCGTCATTGAATTGCGCAGCCACGCCTCGATCGAGATTCGTGTACAAGAGTGCGACGAATTGACCCTTGCATACCTCCTCCTATTAAATTCTACTACCGTCCAAGAACTCTTGGCCTCAGTCACCAATCTTGCCACTAGTGTTATCCGACTGCGCTCTGTGTTGACTATCAATGCTTCGATCTCCGGGGTAGTCAACCTCATAGTAAATGGAAGCCTGGCGCTGCAATCCTGGTGTGCTACGCATAGCATCCTGGATGATGGGTCCAGCAACCTCTACTCCCCGATCAATATTGGAGTCGGCATCAATCTCGATTCTCTTGGTTTGGGAGGGACACCCATCACTCTGTCCAGCAACTCTCCGCTTTCAGTCAATGCTACGGTTGCTGTGGATCTGGCTGGTGACCTTCATACTGGCACTGCTCCCAACGTCTCATCCACCGCAGGATTAGCAGCCGCACTTAATATCTCTCTTCCGGATGGGAGTTTATCCCTCTTCCCACTTCTTCTGAATTCCTCAACGCTCTTTACGTCCGGCCTCCTATCCCCACTGCTGGCATCTGATCTTTCCTCAGTCATCCACGTCGTCCTCGACACCGGTTCCCTTATTGAAGGAGTCCTCAGTTCGTCGCCGTCGATAGCGGCAGATTTTATGGGTCCGTTGTTGAACGCGACATCATGTCTGCTCCAACTATCGACCAACGTTACAACAAGTGCTGAGCTATTACCGTCGGTTGATGCTGTTCTTGGCTCAGTCATTTCCATCCGAACGACGCTCCTAAACTCCTCTCTAATTCATGTAGCGGACCTGGGACTAGTAATACGATGTCTCGACGCCATTCTGGATCGTATCTTGCAACTACAAATATCGCTTAACCACTCGTCAGACATTTCCGGCTCTGCACAAGTAGACGGTCCCCATCACATTGATGTCAATGCGACGGGGACTCTTCAACCCTTTGGCCTGGCCACTGGCCTGTTAACTACAATCAGCGGTCTCGGAGCTGGTCTCGAGGCTCCTATCAATTCTATGTTGGGCGGCATTGGTCTCGGTGTCAGTTCATCTATTTCTACCTCGACGCCCGCTTCGTCTGGCTTGGGATTAACCGTTTCCCTCAGCGACCTTCTTCATACAATTGTGGAAGTGCGCCTTGCCGGAATAACTCTGGTTTCAACTATGGGTACTACGAACGCAACTCTGGCCATCGTAGGCGGAATTAATGACCTCATTGAGGCCACTGTGGGCTTGACGACCTCGGGAGACCTCATCCATGCTCTGGACATTGCCTTCCTAACCCTCTCGCAATTGGGTGTCACACTCGATTCCGCTTCAGGTCTAGATTTGGGCGCAGCAGGTTCTGTGGACCTCATCGGGGCTATTCGATCCAGTTTAAGGATAATAACCCAAGTTAGGATGACCCTGGCGGATTGTGGATGTTCTGGGGATGGAACTGTGCTGGATACAGTCACGACCGCAGTCGACGCGCATATAGTCAACCTGGGACTCTTAAAGCTCTAATATTGCGCTCTCACTTCTCACTCCCTATTTTACTGTTCGATTTTCGTTGGCATTCTCGTTCTCATTCGCTATTTTGGTTCTGGTTGTGTCATTAGTATTCTCCCCTATCGTTGACTATCCTTACTTTTATCACGCGTGCTACCCATTTGCCTATGATGCCGCTTAGATACCACGAGTACTCCTCTAGGCTTTGATACGTTCGAATTTTGATGTTACCGTTGATCAGTACGGAATGGAAGGGCAGCTGCTAGTAAGAATGCTGCTCAGAGGCAAAGGTGGATGAGACCGCCAGGTCCACTGAACCAAACACATCAATACAGTCCCTCCACCCGCACCGCTCCGAAGAAAAGTTTGGATACTACCTGACTCCTCGCCCTCCTCATCTACCTCAACTATTAACTCGTCGTTGGAATAATGCACGCATCACTCATTCGTCGCTCACTTGGTGGCATTGTTCCGCCCAAGATTGCTACTCCTCGCTTGGTCGTACGTGCTTTTTATTCGTCGGAAACCGATGTGGAAAACTCAGCTTTTCATTTATGTTTTTTTACATCTGGATCTGGCATCAAATTCAAACTTTACTGCAATGTCGTTGTGCTCGCTCCAATTCTCGGCTGACCCGGACACACATACCACGTCGCTAGTCTGGCGGATCTGGTGCAGGTCTAAGCCCTCTTGTTGATTTCTATTCCAAGCTTCCCAAAGGAAGCGCAACAGCTCAAGTCGGTGGAACCAAAGGAAGATGGTTTAATGGTGCTAATGCCTCTGGTGCACCCATCGTTGCGGTCATTGTTACCATTTTCGGTATCAGCTACACCATTGATTACAATAGTACGTCGTATCCGCATTGGCTCCTACCCTCCCACTTTCTCTGTCTCGTGTTACTTGCGTTGCTCATCAATCTTGTCTTTGTGCTTCTCCCCTACCTGCTGGCGGCCATTTTACAGTGCACTTGAGTAAGTCCCTCGACTCTGGTTGAACGCTAAGAGGATAATTGACCCGTATCGCTAGAACACCACAAAAACCACACGCACTAGATTATGGAGAAATTTTAGATTTCGTCGCATGTCATTTTCACATTACCTTCAATGCATTAAGTGTTGTCGATCGGGAGAAAGGGGATGTGTTTCGTTCCAACTGGTCATTGAGAAACTTTTGCATGCTTCCATCAGCTGCGATGGACATAAACGATGGGCCCATATTGGTTGGATAGGGTCTTGCAGCAGTTCGAGAGATTTTCGATATGTTACATGTGCGCTATCGTCTCTATGCCCACGTTTCCGTTGGACTCCGATGCCAGGTGTCTGATCAGAACAGCTTGATGTTTTGAGATCAAGTGCACAAGTGACGCCTTCACCGCGACAGGACAGATGGTACCTCAGACAACATCGTCGTGGTTTCAAGGATGGGCCCAAAAAACAAACACTGCCTTCCCTGAATGAGGCTCGGTCTCTCTCTTTAGACCCAGGCCCGACCCCTTTCCAATTAACAAAGGCCCCAATAAGATCATTCGTTTTCTTACATCCCGATTGAGAAAAACTGGATCTTTTTTTTTTTAAGTGGGTCACCTAGTATCTACACAACTTGTATCCCTGGGCGCTAGGCAGACCGGCAAGGAAGGAAACACGGAAGGGAGAAGACGAAGGAATTAGGGAAAGTATCACAGGTAGGGGAGCCCTCGGGGTCATATCCCTGGTATTCTACAGAGAATCGCAGAATACATAGTTAGGAGTCAAGGCTGAACGAGCCCAGCATTAATCAGCTAGTACCTACGTCAGGAAGTCGCTGTGATTGGGTCTCCATTGTCGGTTTCCCTTGGTCCTTGCACCTGCATGTGGTGATATGTTGAGGAGCTGGTCGACTCTACTGGGTCGTCCGGATGCGGGCAGCGCTATGTTGTGATCCCTGTCGGAAGGTATTCGGGAGGGAGCAGGTCTGGAGTATCTGGCGCACGTAAACACGATGTATTCGCGAGTTTGTACAACACCACAGCCGTCGCACAAAGCATTTGTGTTGGTGAAGTAACGGGTGCGGAATTCCCCGATGGGTGCGTGAGAGGCAAAACAGGATCACAAGCCTCAAAGGATTATGAGAACAACACCACCTTTCACGGGGACTCCATCCACACCGGCGCGCGCGGCCCATCACTGATGGAACGACGCATGGCCGATCGTTCTTGTTCCTCATTTGGTTAATGGTTTGTGTGGGTGTCGAAAGCGTTTACAACGTCAAAATCGTCAAGCGTTGGTAAACTGTTTGTATGAGCCTTTTTGGGATTAAGAAAAATGAGAAATGCTCGTTGTTGCCGAGTCTTGGGGAGGAGTATAAGATGGTTGGTTGCAAACGTTAATGCATCAGTACCAGTTTTCGAACTTCCCTTCAAGTGAACGCGCTTGTTCTCTCTTAACACACTCTCTCGAGAACTTGACTGTACAATTATACTAGCAATGCGCTTCACTACCTTCGCCGCTTCCTTGATTGCCCTCGGTATGTCTCCAATCGTTCTGCACCTGCCACATAAACTTACATTTTGTTCGCGATGCTCAGTGGCGGTTGCCTCCGTCAATGCTACACCTATTGCAGTCGCAGTTGACACCGAGAATGCGTCGCCAGCTGCTGTATGTAACTCATCTTGATTGAATTTGACCAAGAGGTGACTGACGCCATTGGCCTCCTAGGCTCCCGACAATGTTCCCAGGGCTTGGGGAAATATCATATTCGGCAAATTCTAGCTCTCCACGGCCATGAGCCACCCTGTATCGATATCATTTCCCTCTATGCTTCCTTCGAATATTCGTTCAGTGTCGTTCCTTTACACTCCTTATTCATTACTATCATGTATCCTTCGTCGATTCACCGCTATGGTTTCGGTGATTTACTTTTATCGCGTTTAATAAGTGACCCACATATGTAGCCCATGGAATTTAACTTGCATTTCACGTTTGTAGTTTTGGATGCTGGTGTCCGATGGAATGCGAGTATTTTTAGTTGCCCCCCCCCTTTTTTCTTGGTTGTTTTTGGAAGAAAGCGTATTCCGTGAGTCGGCGGCTACGCACTTAGAGTATACACTGTGGCGAGATGTTTGTTGCCCCTTGATGTTGGGCTCTAATTAATTTTGGCACCATGAGCAACAAATTAAAAGAGGCTTTGACGCCTAGAACCCTCTGGCTCTTTAGTATTCAATGATACGTAGCCCATCTCTGATGTCATATTGAATGAGACTGGATGCAGCCTGAACGAAAATAGATGAGCCCAGGACTTTTCATTGGGCATGACGGCGGTAACTCAACAAAGCGTGTGACGAGATTTCCGTGACCAGGTGCAGTATCTCAACCTGCAATTGTCAACACCATAGCATCTTGACCAGTCCGCACCATGCTACAACCTCGGCATTTGTCCTTAGTGTCCCCTACAGAAGAAGCGTTCTGGGAGAGGGTCCTTTTACCATCCCCAACGCGCTGTCGTTCATCCCGAGCTTCCGGGTTGTTTGTGCAAGACCAAGAACACACGCCCCCACGTACCCAAATGACCAGGCTTTCACCCATTCATACGCTCCCATATGATGTCTTGGTCGAGGTGTTCCATTTCGCCACTTGTTCTTCTTCAGAAATTGAAGAAACGGGAACGACGAAGAGGAACCCAAAGTACGATTTGGATGCTCTCATGAAGCTGGCACACGTTTCCCGTGCATGGCGCAATCTCATTTCATGTCATATGCATTCCACATGGTCTGCCATCGCCATTCACCATCCGCGCACGAAGGCTACCGTACTATTAACCGAATTATGGCTACTCCGAACGGGGTCACGATGTCCTCTACATCTCACACTCATTCTGTACAGTTATGATCGCTTCGAAGTTCGGACGGCGGAGGCGGTGTGGAAGCTCTTCCTTCGGTATGTAGAGAGGTGGCATACGGTCAATTTCGATTTCGTCTTGTCCTCTGGTGAATCCCTTCAAGCTCTTCCGACACCTGAGAACCTTGTCGAGGTGGTTTTTGCAAAGCTCCAGCTACGTTCGAAGGACCGCCCTGTGTCAGGGATGTTATGGGATACATTCAACCGCTCGAAAGAACTTCGTCGAGTCAGTTGGAAAGAGTTTATCCCGGAATCGACACCGTGGTCGCAATTGGAAGAGATTTGTTCCACCGTCTACAACATCGAAGCCCTTATCCAGAATCTACCCCAAGTCACAAACCTCACGTTTCTTTCTATCCATTCCGCAAACCCTGATTCTATAACTGGATATCATCGTGACGCGAGCATTTTGCCTAATTTACGGATTTTGGATCTTTCAGGCCAAGCTTCGGGTTTGGTGGCGATACTAGACCGGATAGCGACACCGGTATTGGAGGATTTGCGTATCGAACTACCCCCCCAATACAGCGCGAATGGTCACACCCTCGTTGCTGTCAGGAGATTATTTTCACGCTCTGATTGTCAATTGGTGAATTTGAAAATCAAGAGCGACTCGTCGAATAAGCTGGGGACGCCGAATTTTCTGAGAGAGGTGAAGGAGAATTTGAGAAAGTTGAAGAGACTGGAGGTGGTGGCGGGGATGCATTCGGATGAGTTGGCGCTTTTGCTTGCGCAGGAGGTTGCGTGGGGTGATGATACTCCAAATCGACCTTCGCCTTCTTCTACGTCGCCGTTCCGGTCGCGAGCGATGGTGTTTTTACCTTGTCTTCAAGTGTTAAAAGGTACTTGGGTCCCTAATGTTGATGGTCTCCTCGCGACAATGATTCAGTCACGGATCCATAAGGGTTGTTTACGAGTTGCGGATATCGATATGGGAATCACATTTAGGTCGTGCTTTCCGAAGAATGACGCGTTGTTGTTGGGGTCGTTGAAGGAAGAGGGGTGGGATGTTCAGTGGAAGATTGTGTACCATTAGCATTTGAGAGGGTTGAGGACCTGAACGTCCGCTGTATTATGGATATCTTAGAAATGTGATACTGCCATATAGACAGACCTGTATGCCCATTTACGTTACTATACATATGTCCTCGGCGGTGTTTTGATAAAGTTTTGGAATACCATGCATAAGATGGGATAAACACTTTTCCTTGCCTCTTTTCCTCTCATGGGCAGCCCTACCCACATGGAGTGCCTACTCGCATCCAGAATTATGATGAAAAACTCATCACCGGGTCCGCATCACCCATGCACAATGATTATGTGGGGACTGCGACGACAAAAATGATCTCAAGGGTTTCAGCACTGTGAATATGTGAGTGTATTCCTGCAATCATTCGAGGTCTCGACGTCGATGTCGTTAACGCTCCTTCATGGATTCTTTATCGCCATCTTCTCTGGCGCCTTATCAGATCTACAGTGGACTGAATCCGCATGCCACTTGGGTCACATTCACACGGCGTGAAGTAAAAATAACTGGAAAGCATGGTCAGTGCGGATTGGTCCTTGTCAGGCACCCATTTTTACACAGCTCACGCGCCTGAAGGGTAGGAGCATTGACAATGACAGCCTGTATCATCCTGTGTATGACAATGCCCTCTCCTCGAGACAGTGCACAGTCTGACTTCGACTATGAATTGGGACAATCCATGCCGCGAATGGGCCCATCGCAACCGTGACGCCCAGAAGCGGATGTTGCAAGGTTGCCACGGGAAGCCACGGAAGCTTGCTCCGCTGCCACTACCGCTAAGGGAACAGTAAATAATGATGTTTTTTTTTGTTAGTTTTCCCAATGGAACCAAATGGAAATGGTTGCTTTGAATTGGACGACCACATGGGGCTTACTGCATTGTACGTCTTTCCTTATCTTCTCCGCATTTGCCACTCGTTTCGTTCCTTCTCTTCTCTCTGCTACGCTACGAGTTCAACGCTCAACCGCGGCCTCGAGGTGTCTGGAACTCTCTGGACCAAGCGCTTTTCACTTTGAATTGAACAGTGAAGCACATTTGCCTCGCCTATAAACCACGTCAACATCACCACATCTGACACCTGACCTGAACAGCGCTCGACATTCGACTAAACTGCCAAGGGTCCAATCAGCACTGAACTTTGACAACCTAGACCAATCTGAGCCTGAGGGGCGGCGTGCGTGAATCTCAGGGCCCCTTTTTACCTGGCCCAAGCATTTCAGGGGATAACTTCGGGGTGAGTGGTAGGAAATTAATATAAGCGGTCTTGCCCTGTGTAATGGGTAAATTGATTGACGGGTTTGAAGGGGACGATACGCATAAGTATACAGCAGTATAAGAACTACCAGTGCCTTACCTGGTGGTACTCAGTCTCTGGCTTGCACTTGAGCTTGTCACTTGATTGGGCTGTATATCTGTGCGCCTGGGCTTGGCTGTGGCTACCAGGGGTGTAAGGTAGGTCAGTTCGGGACCGTTCATGGGGGTACATTGGGCAGGCTGTTCTGAATATTGTCTAGGTCATTTATTCCACCCTCAAGTCAGGTTACCTAAAGTCTGGTAGTCGTCGAAAGCTCGAAGAAGTCTTGTCAACCCACCCGCCTTATACACCGACATCCAACAAACTCTTCAACTCCTCCAAGTTCTAAAGCAATCCTCATTCAAGCTCAACGCGCACATGTCCCAGCTATTCATATACCTCCCCAGGGATTTGTGGGAAACTACGCGGCTATGGATACGTAAATCGCCGCTATCGCCCATATTAACGCCCGCATCGCTGGCACGCTACGGGATGCGAGGGTCAAGAGGCATATGTGCGTCGTATTCAAATCGGGATAGTGTCAGTTTGAGGAATGAAGAGAGTTTTGGGAGGAGATTGAGACGGAGTAGGATGTGTTGCTGTTTTGGACCGTCGTGGAGTAGCTTTGGGGAAGTGGTGATGTATTATTGTGAGTGTGACTTTCGAGTGATGAAGTCCCCCCCCCCCTCGTTCGTTGGTTAATGAGGGTTTTGTAGATTGCTCATTTGCTTTGTCTGGTGTCGCGATACTGCTGGGTTTCATTGGGTTGGTGATCTCAGGAGATATACCATTCCGTGAGTCGCATTTTCCTTACCACCAACCAATTCACTTTAACATTACTCTTCCATCGACTCGCACGCCTTTATATGGCATGCACAGGAAATAACATTCTGCTTCTCATGGGCAACGCTTCACTAATCTTTACAATAACTTATATTCTGTAAGTCCCATTCCGTCGTCGCTGAACGTGTCCGACTCACCTCAACGACGGTGACAGATACCAACACGGTAATGCCTGCGACATCGCAGTGTCAATACAAGTGTTCTCGCTCTGGTGGACTGCGCTAGCAACTTTCGGTATGCGCTCGCCGTCAGCCATCTGGACCCCGTTATCCTCTGGCTGATCGTTGATGCTGTGTAGGATTTACGTACCTACCACTGCTTCCTTATAAATGTGCGATGAAGATCCCTTTCAACCCTTTGGAAACGACAGAGGCGCATTGTAATTTGGAGGTGGTGATACGGACCTTGGTGGATGCTTGTATACCCTTTTGTGAGTTCTTTGGCATTGCTTTGCGCATTCTAGCATGTAACGCATCTCTTGGTCCTTTGTTCGCTAATTTGACACCCTTCTTAGTATTGATTGCATCCTTGGTGATATGTTGGAATGCAACGAGGAGTAGTAGCAAAAGCGCTATTGTTTTGGGGGCCGGTGATGACGACGTGAGGGAGGCTCTTGGGGTTTAAGTACGATACGGACATGAGACTCGAATTACTAATGGTCATTGTATCTACGCTGCTTTATCAATGAACGCCTATCCCCAAAGTAAAATAGCAATCGCGGCCATTTGATCCGGCTACATGTGATCTGACAGAGACTGTTATTATAGTATTACAATCCCCTGAGCTCAATCAGCTTCAGTGGCAGGTGCATGGAGTGCCGAGGTACTCCGTCAGTTAGCAACATGCCCATGGGACAATAATGACGAATTGATGGCTATGCCTTATCAGCTATATAATGCCCACAGGCCATCCCCAAATCGCCTTCCTTTGGTACACCTCTATCCGTTAACTATCGCTACCAATTTGCACCCAAATATTAATTAATAAATTTGTAAGTGACTCGTTCAATTGTCCAGCATGATCGTCCCAATCGTCCCTCTCATCATCCTGCGAAGTTTTTTGCTCTACTTGTACCCAAACACTAATCTCGTGTTGATCGCTTGACTTGCTGTGTTTTACATCGACAACCATGGCGCTCTCTCGTCTCAAAAGTCTTTTGACCGCTCAACCTTTTGATCCTACTAAATATCAACGGTCAATGAGTTCTTCTGGTGAGTTGGACAGACACTTCTTGGAAAGGAGTGGGGATTGACAACTTTTCCATCGCCGCATAGGTACTTCCGAACTCGCAACATTCGCCTCGGGCTGTTTCTGGGGTGTCGAACACATCTTCCTCAAACACTTTCCCCCCTCACAAAATAAGGGAATCCTCAACACGCATGTGGGATACACAGGTGGAAATCCGCTCGTCGTCAATCCGGACTACAAACAAGTCTGTACGGGCGCGACGGATCATGCAGAGGCGCTGAGGATTGAGTTTGATCCACAAATTGTGAGTTATGAAGAACTTGTCGGTGAGTACTGTCTGGCGTGTTGTTGAAATGCGGAATTTGTGTCTGATGAGTCGTTGACCGTGTAGAGTTTTTTTATCGCACGCATGATGCTACAACTGTGAATCGTCAAGGCAATGACACCGGAACGCGTACGTCCTCTCTCCTCTAACATTCTCACTCTCACCAACCGACTCCACCCTTCTCTCTTTCTTACTCATCACCAGAATACCGTTCAGCCATCTTCTACCACACCCCAAAGCAAAAAGAGATCGCAAAACGCGTGACGGCAGAAGTACAGGCTAAACATTTCACGCCAAGGGGCAAGAAGATCGTCACTGAGATTGTGGAGGCCGGGAAATGGTGGGATGCGGAGGAGTATCATCAGCTTTATTTGGAAAAGAATCCAACGGGGTATCAGTGTCCTACGCATCGACTTTGGTGGTGATGGATGGGTACGTCCGAAACTATGATTTTGCTCGTGTATTCGAGGCTTGCGAACGAAGCGTTGAATCGATTGGAGTTGTGCGTGTATTAATGGCAAGCCTTTTAGTGTACTATAACGTATCGCAACTCGGGATTATCATTTGTCACATAGTTCACGAGACCCAGTTTCTTCTTGTCTCGCACCTAATAAAGCGGCAGTATCAACAATATAATACAATTTCTTGTGATATATATCAATATATGCCATGCGCATCATATCTGGCGTCAACCATTCGCAGAATAGGTTGACCCTGCCTCGAGGACTATCTCAAACTGCATTATCGATGATGTCAGGTGGGGTTTGGCCCTTCGTAACGCTACTTCCTATCTCAATCTGCCTAGAACTTAATCAGTCACTGAACGTTTGACTCGTGTAATAACAACCAACGGCTGGGACTGTCATAAGCCGCCCAATGGCCTGAGCAGAACGAGCCGGGCTCGAAGTACCTAGGGTCCTCATGCACTTTCCCTTGTTTTAGGCGATGCGATGACCGATGAACAGGTGGATGGAATGAGTGAAAGGGTACGAAATCCTCGATATGATGGGATGGTTGTGTAACTGAGTTTCGTCCGTTGAGTGTCGATGCTTACTACTGCGGCGAGCTCGAGCGCGAGTCGGTGATTTTTTTAAAAGGGTAATATCAGTTTTTTTTTTGGGGGGGGAGTGATTGTGTGGATTCTTTGTATCATGGTAGTATAATAAAACTCTTTGGTCATCTCGTTATCCGTGAAGATCTCTGAGTGGGAGATGACCAAGGAGTAGCTCGGTTTTAGATCGAGAAATCGACAGCCTGCACTTAATACATTACCCACTCAATTCCTTCGTTTGCCAAATGTTATTGCTTTTATGCTTCAAGTCGAGTTCACAATCAGCTGATGTCAAGCTCATCAAGATGCGAGGACTACCCACCGATGCATAGTGAGAATGGTCGCATACGTTCTCCTACTGAGAGACACACAGTTTGTCCTCTTCCTTAGTGATATCATAAATAGTTTATCCACAGAGATTTACATTTAACTTCACGTAATACATACTACATACCCATCTTACTCCTCTTTTGTCAACATACTAATTGAGGTCGAAAGGGAATATTACGGATGGTCCGAGTCCACCACGACTTGGTTCGATATGCTACTAAACAATTTGCCTGAACCTTGCTAGCGCTCTGGGCTCGGACTAAGCCACCGAGTTGTGAGACAAATGACGACTGGTCTTCTCGACAATTGCTATTTCACAAATCCCAGGATTACATACGATGGTTTTGTCCGTCTCTCCGTCATCAATTTTTCACCACACCACGGTCAGCGCTAGCGCTGCTCCTGCCCCACTCTCTCGTCTCGGCGCACTCGGCCATTATTAACATAACCCCTTCCGTCCTCTCGGCGAGGATGTCATCATCATGTGCCCTGATCGATCTCATCAATATTCGACGTTTTCAGACTTGTATGACCACGAGTGTATCGCAGCTCAGGTTTCGTACTGGTCGGCCGTTGGTAGACATGATGACCAAAGCAGGGCATGCGTCGCTTGTCCGGTGATCATGCCTCATGTTCATGTAATACGCGTCAAAGATCACAAAGCGCTAGTGATTTTCGAAAACTACAATCATTTCAATCCGACTAATCTACCATCCATGCATATTCGCTAGTCCTGCTTCTTTCTCCACATTGGACGGCCTGATCTAGTCGACCACATGTTTCCTCACATTTTTCAGTTTTCAGTGGCCTCCTGCCTCCAGGTGGGGGGATGACGATAACCGCGGATACTCGCAGTGCCAGTCGGGTTGTAGGGGCCAGTATCTGACCTCTTCCAGACAGGGGGGGTAAAGTCCCGGTTCTCTCTATCGTATCGTTAATCGAGATCAACTCCGATGAGTACGTCAGAGACGATGGACTGACGGTTGGGAGGGCGGACCCGACGGTGGTCAGGGTTGCAATAGCAAGCAGGGCTGAGAAGCGCATCGTGACGAAGTAGTATTTACCAAGGAAGGCAAATATGTGAGACGAAGAAGTTGTGGGCTGTACATGTGTCAAGGTGTTGCAATGCTTTTTATATCTGTTGGGGTTGAAGAGGCTTACCCGACTGAGGATTACCTTGGTTCTGAAACATTGAGGAGATGGTTCACCAATGACTAACTGCAGCCTGATCTTACATGCGCTTCAAAGGTTTAGTACCTTATTTTGGCACCCCGGATATGATCTTCGAACTCAGGTTGCAAGAAGTATTCTTACCAAATCGAGTTTGAACTAAAATGAATTTGAATTGAAATTGCTAGACAAACCTCGTGGCATGTGTAAATTGTGCCGATGTTCTAGTGCCAAATGACTTTACGAATGGTTTTCTGCGTAATTCACTTTGCTTTGCTACCATGTAGATTCTGCTGGTGACAGCATGAATGACAGATTAATGGTATATACTCCGAATATTTGTGGACACATTCTGTCGAATGTGGGCAATGTCCGGGTAACTGATTCTCTCGATCTTGTTCGTTGGCAGGGGGAATATATTGGAGATAGGGGCATATACACGACGCCCCGCGATTTTCCCGCAAAAAATAAAGGATGAGGAGCAACAATGAAAGGCACTCGAATTCTGACCTAGGTTTCCTCACGTTAAGCTCCTGGTGTCTGTGCCCCATTTTCACAAATTCTCTGATAAGCTACTGCATCACGGGCCGGGCTTTGGAGCAGTAACTGAACTCCTGCTTTACATCCTAACGTCCTGTACAACGGTTCCAAACCCTACCGTATTTCTTCACAGGTGTTGGTCTCGGAACTGTTGCTGCATGGTCAAGGGTGAGTCCAGATCTGCAATCCAGACGAAGTTGAACGCAAGTGTCCCATCCTGAATATTGCGATCCATTTGCAACCCTTTCTCTCTAGGGTTTTGGAGGGTAATGGATGAACAGTTCTCGTGATCGTATAGAGTTAATTTATCGAAGAGAGCTCGACGACAAAACGTTCCGTGTCACCTTCTCTGGGCATGTTGGCGCGGCCGCTTGACCATCTTTATGGAGGTCGTCCACATGTACTAAGGAGGATGATATTGCAGCCCATGCACAAGGTTTTCATGCCCTTGGATATGTGTTCACCGTACTGTTACGTTTTGCCATATGCATGAAGAATAGTTATATTTACCATTCGGGAGCCAGACTCATGCTTCAGGGGTGACGTACTGAGAGTCGTCAGATAATGAAGCTAGCCAAGCGCCTACCTCATGAGGAAATATTGACAAATAGATAAGTAGTGCACTTGAATGGTAGGGAAGACACGGATTACGGTATGCTGATCCCCTTACCCTCTTCCTTTCCTCATCCTGATGAGTAAGTTACAACCTTGAATCGTATCATAGACGGACGATAAAAGCAATGAGCAAGTATGATAGACAATGCGTCGGTTTCTTGCTCTTCTCATAAACAACACGGCGATGGATCGAAGAGTGCGTCAATTGCCAGCGGTGTTTGCTGAAGATGTCGGGCTATTATACGCAGTGAGAATCACGTGGTGTAAAATCTGCCTTCAATCCAAATTACAACTCAGATTTTAGTCATTCATCTACTAGGCGTTACTGTTATACAGAGAGCCATGCGCTAGTCGAGCGGGCCATGATACATACCATAAGGAGATTTTGGCGACCCACATCCATCATCGTGGCACATTCCACTTATGGTAATCAAGATGGAACTTCGTACCATGCACCATCTGCCACCGAACGTAGAGCACTTGCACATGGTCAGCTTTTTCCTTCGCTTCAATAAATTGCTTAGCTTTCATCGTTATGTTGCTCTCAGGTAGGCTGTATGTTCTTCCATGTGGAGAGACAGCATAAGGTGTGTGCTGCTACTGTGAGGTACGGTCACTTTGGCTGTGGTCTACCGCTGCTACCACCGAGATAAAATTCACCTTTCTGTGGGTCAACAACTATCCTATGCTTTGGGCTTTAGGGACTCCAGGCGTGCCAATGCCACGGATGGTACTGACTTGCTCTGGTTCTAGACTTTCCTCGATGTGTTATCTCCAGAGGAGGATCCTCCAAATGTGCCTCAAGAGTACACTCGTCGTCATTCACGCAAATGCAGATAGCTCCCGGACTATTAGCTCATATCGTCATGGGTGTTCATTTAAGTTCATTCGCCGCGGATTCGGTGTCATCGCATTCATATAGATATCAATGGACCCCTGAAATTGAAGGAGACTTGGTAATGATCTGGCGAAAGAATGTCAATTGACATGTGGTCTCGAATGAAAATAGAAGACTGGAGGTTTCTTGCTGCGGTCATGGACGAAAACCTGCCTATCCAGAATTGCTCAAGAGCAATCGGATACTAAGTTTTTTTTGAAATATCACGTGAATGCAGGGCCAAGCACCTGCACGTAGTGTATGACCTCGTGCTAGCAGCAGTGGCATTCAATTTACGACACCATCGTGTTCTTTAGAATTCTTTTGTCGGAGACTTGACCATCTCAAGACGAAGATTCCGGAGTATGGGCCATCGGAACTCCGTCATAAATACTCCAGGGAATGGACCTTTGTCCATAGCTTTAGGAACTTCTCATTTTACGAGGGCTCAATCTCGTAGTTGAGGACTTGATACGTAATTCTCTCCTCATTAATGTTACACCTCGGAACCCCGTAAAGAAAGCAAACCATACTCGTACCTTTATCAGCACAGCATTGCACGCTAAGCTGTTTCCCGGATCACCAAGAACGTTTCGTGGAACCAGTCAATTATCGCTAATTTATCTTGAAACCGCATCAGCTTATCGCTGTGATGAGAGAATCTGACGGAAAATGTGTGACAAGATGAAACCGCTCCGACTCCTCACGTTCACATGAATGACGGTGATGAATGGCGACGACGTACAACCCATTCAGAGCGGACATTGCTACAGGTCCCGTTCGAGATACCATCACATAGACTCCTGTTTTTGTTAATTGTCTCAGCGTGTTTGTGAATTCCGACATATCCTAATATTGAAAAACATTGTGAAGAGGTTCAATGAGTGAACCCATTGAACCGCACGTACTTATCAGTCCGACAAAATATCGAGTAAATACTTGCAATTGTATATATCTTTTCTCTCCCTTAGTTGCATTGTACCGAAACTCTTGTAGTTAGGCTGTCGACTCGATCACGGAATGCAATCAAATTTCTAGAGAAAAGTACGTGTGCACGGTAGATTGATCATCATTGTACTATACATAGATGTGCAAATGCCATATCTCTCGAGCAAACTTGTGTGGAATGGTACAGTATTTGTACTGAACTTCGTCAACTGAGCGCTCATTCTATACTCGGAATAAGTATCACGCTCGCGGATTCAATTCACTCCCAGATCCATTAACTAATTTGTTAGTGCCTGCCCTAATTTACCCGGCCTCGTTACGATTGCTTACCTTGCTTTGACTCACCTCGACAATCATAATGCTTTCTCATCACCGGAGTCTCTCTTTCAACTGCTCTTCTAATACCAAAAGACGATGAACTCTTCTGGTGAGTCAGACAATCCGGGAAAGGGATTGATAAACTAACTTTTCCAAGGTCGTCCAGGTTCTTCCAAAATTGCGACGGTCGCCGAAGGCTGTTTCTCGGCCATCGAACACATCTTTCTCGAACATCTTCAACACATGCGTAGGGTTACAGGTGGAAACTCTCCGCTATAGAGAAGTACGTGCGGGCGCTGAGGCCTGAGGATTGAGTTTGATCCTAAGACCGTGAGTTATGTTAAGATCGTCACGGAGACTATGGAAGCTGGGATATGATGGGATCATCAACTTTGTTTGGAGAAGAACCTGAGGGGATATCAGTGTCCTATGCACCGAAGCTTGTGGTGATGGAAAATGGAGAGAGTGATTTTGTGTGTCGTGAGTTTCAATTAGATGGGTTGTATTAATGGCAAGGCATTTCGTTTAATGTATCGCAAGTCGCCTTAGGATTATTCATATGCTTTATAGATCACGAGAACGACTTTCTTCCTATCTTCATCGAATAAAGTGGCAGTATCGACCTAGTATAGCCTAATTCACGGCGCAATATACTGTATCGAGCGTCAGCTTCTTGACAAGATTGGGTAGACCCTGTCTTTGATTATCTCCAATGGCGTTATCGATGATGTCAGGTGGGGTCTGGCACAGCTCTCGGCCGCATGCTACTTAAGTTAGGCAGGTCTTCATTTACGCTCTTCCCTATCTCGAGCTATCTAGATCTTGAATCGCCACCTCGCTTTAACTCGTACCACGATAACCAATGGCTGAGACACTTGTAAGTTGCTCGACGACCGTTCTATAATTCGTTTCCCTGTTCGACGATCAACTGATTTGAGTGTCACACATCCTTGTCCAGTCTGTTGGTACGTGGTGATTCGCATGGTGCCCGATTTTCCTGACAATGCATAATAGAACAACAAGGTACGACATTCCTTCGCCCAAAAATATCGACTCGCGTAGTGACACAACATTGCGCGCGATCTAGCCTATGTGGACAGCGTCAGAAAGACTTTCCAAGAGTTTGATAAAGACGGCGATGGATACGTAACAGCAGCTGAATTAAAAGTAGCTATGCAAAAGATGGGTGGGTATCTGTGTAGAAAAAAGAGTCGAGTTTTGCTATTCACGATCGTGCGCTTACCCTACCCTTGCCATTGCTGTAGGTGATACGCTTACAGATGAACAAATAACTGCAATGATTAAAGAAGCGGATTACGATGGTGATGGTAAAGTCAATTTGCCAGGTAAGATACTCGTCTTATCCGAGTCAACGTATGCTGGGATAAGTGGACTGAATGATGTGTTGCAGAATTTGAAAAGGTACGAAATCCTTCTTTCGAGGTGATTGATAGGTGATTGAGCTGAGCTTCTACGTTGGGTGTAGATTCTTGCTAAGGCGACCTTGGCCGCAAGGGGATGATCTTCTCGTGGTATTGAGATTTGATTCTGGGCCATTCGAAGGATTCTCAGGCTTTGTATCATACTGGTGTAATGAATGTCATTTCACTATTTGTGGAGATCACTGATAGGGAGATGAAAGAGGTGTGTGAATACCGGTAGAACTTTAGCTTTAGCTTATTAGAAACCATCATCCTTAATACGAGACCTCGAATCACTTTGCTCGATCGAGAATCAGAGTACACCTCCTATCCTCAGACACCTGTGACCACAAAACCTCCAAGAAGTTTGGCTTGGCGCTGAGCAGGGAAGAGAACGCCTCCAGCGGTGTGCTTCCGTGTTCAGCGTGCCGTCGTCTTGAGAATAACTCTGGCTCTACCTGCCTGATGTTTGCTGGTGGCTTGTATCGTACTAGGAGCACTTGCAATTGTGCAAATCATGGATTACGTAAAATAACGCTAAAATTGTGATTGCGTCCCTCCAAGGGTGGGTCTGTTGGTTGGTCCCTTCCGAGGGGCCGAAAACAAAATTTTTTACCCCTCCTCCGAAGTGGTAGAAAATCTCAAGTACAGGTAGATTCTCACTTATATATCATGTCTAGTCTATAGTTAATACATTTTGGTGTTGCATTGCTACCCTACGCCATCATAGTTGAGCAGCGGCAACTGCGGAATGAGGATGTCGGCGATGACTCGACGCTCGTCCGACTCTTAATACAAGGTCGACCCAAATGAACCAACATCCTAAACCGTCTGTGTAGTGACATAGTCAACCCAAGAACCTCAAGAAATGAGATCTTGGAGTGCCACAGAGTTGATCTTGAAACAAAATATATGGCTTTTTAAGTCGCTAATTTCGGTCTAAACATTACTTAATACCATCTGCGTCGTGTGAAAACCAAGCAGAACTGGGTTTGCGATGTATGGAGGCGAGCACGCTCGACGATGATCTCGCTAACCGTATATAGATATGTGCCTGATTACGAAGTTGGTTGGTCCAGCCAGAACCGCCAAGAAGAAAAAATTCCAACCCCAGGTGCAAAATTCTATATTCTATTTCCGGTCCCTCAGTCAGTTCTGTGTTTTTCATTCCACCACGTCATGCAGAAGGCATCAGCACACCACAAGTATGGC
This sequence comes from Volvariella surrecta, assembly GCA_951802395.1. Classification (NCBI taxonomy): domain Eukaryota; kingdom Fungi; phylum Basidiomycota; class Agaricomycetes; order Agaricales; family Pluteaceae; genus Volvariella; species Volvariella surrecta. Next base: position 1,277,563 of record OX637790.1, on the reverse strand, counting down.
CAGGAATAGGCGGCTCCCGCTTCCCGACTCTCGTGCCTCGACACACACGCGTATTGTAACTGCTTCCATTGCGTCGGTGAGTATCTCATCATGTGCTATGAGCGCAATTCAAGTTTCAGACTCGTATGACTACAGATGACTACACATGCGCTGCACTCACTGGAGCTCCGTACACCCTGGTCCTTCCTAGGCATGACGGCAAAGGACCGGCAGGATTCGCTTGTACAGTCATCATGCCTCATGCTCAGAATGTAGTATCCACAAAAAAATCTTACACGTCAATACTTCCAACATGGCAGGATAGAAAGAAAGCTACGTAGGTTCCAATATCTAAGCGGACGACTATATACAAGACAGCGACTTCAAAAGACATTAGACTGGACGGATCTACCATCTTACATATGTCGACCACATGTCTCCTCCCCATTCAGTGCTCAGATTCGAACCTCTTCCCGTCGCTACCTGGCTCTATGCGCCAATCGATTCCAGTCGCTGCCGGGTTCGCTTTTCCAGTCGCTTTGTCGGAACCCCGGCTTTCAGTAACTGCCCGGCTCTCTTCTCCGATCGCTAGCGGCCTCCCGCTTCCAGTCGCTTTGTCCGGATCCTCTCTTCCTGCCACTGTTACTGGGTTCCCTCCACTCAATTACCCCTGCATCTCTCTTCCAGGCGCTGTTCCCCGCTTCTCTCTGCTGTGCCGTTAATAATTGGGATCCATGATAAACCATTAAGAGGTACCCACAGTTATGAGGTTATTGGGTTGTACCTAGCGAAGAGCAGACAATGACGTATTGAAATGAGCAACGACGTTCTTTGCGTAAAGCATGACGGACTCACGACTGGGAGGGCAGACCCGACAGTGAACAAAGCTGCAACAGCCAGCAGGGCTGAGAAGCGCATCGTGACGAAGTGAACTTGTTGTCAAGTGGTGCAGGTGGTGTGAGATGAAAGGAAGAAGATTTGCAGCACAGAGTAAATGTCTGATAAGGTGGGATTTGTATTGTCTTGAATGGAAGGCATGATGCTTTTATGTATGTGGGGTTGAAGATGGTTTACCCGATTGCGCATGACCTTTGGGTCGGAACCACTTAAAGTGAATGAAGTTACGCCTTCGGGTCAATCGCGGCATGATATTTGCATGCGCTCCAGAGTTACTTTTTCTACTTTTCACACCGCTGATATAATTTTCAGATAGGTCGCAAGGAGTATGACAACATAAATGGAGTATACTGTGGACGAAGTCTGTTTTGCAAACGTGCGCAACGTCGCCGGGGCAACCGATTCTCTTGGGCACACAGGGTGAAATTGTCGAGAGATAGGAGGCGGGCGCAAAATGTTCTGATAATCTCTTGTCAGGCTCAACAAAAGAACAACAACAACCGGACTCCGAAGCTGACTAAGCGTTCGGGGACTTCGTATTTAAGCTTCGGGATGTCATTGCGTGCCAATTTTTAACAATGAGACAAATAGTTTGATAAGCTACAAGACGGGCCGGGATGTGGGGCTGAGACTAGTTCTGAACTCCGGCATTACACTCCAGCATACGACGGTTTCGAAATCCAGCGTATTTCCTTCAGGAGTTGGTTGAAAAGTGATACGGCTCAAAGGTAACAGACCTGCAATCCATAGGAAGTTTGAACAAAGTGCATCGGTTCTGCACATTGCGGTCCATTCGCAACGCCTCGTGTCTTGACTTTAGGGGATCCATCCACATTCCCTGGATCTCGTGGGAAGGGGAGTCATGCAGTCATGGACGGTTCTCGGATAATGGATAGAAGAAGGACCCTGATGACAAAAGCTATTTCTGTTATTATGTCACTTCTCATGCTTGGGCATGTCAACGCGGCAGCCGCTTGTGTGGTAGATCGTCCTCCTGAAAGAGGGTGTGTGTTTCTGCTCCATTAGAACTTTAGCATGTGTTCTGTCGGTATTTCATGCAGCCCTACATTGTTTCACGAGAAAATTGCTTTATTTAATATCATTCATATTAATATTGCATGGTCAATTTATGAAACTGTCCGTCAACACAGGACGTTGGCAGAATACCACGAAGGTCTCTGCAACAGCTAGGCTGGAGGTTCTTGTTATATGCCTGCGATAAGCTCAGCTGCTGGAGAGGCACTTCACGCCTTGCTAATGCGGAAGCGAATAATCATAGATGGCAAGAATTAAAGAAGCATACCCCGCATTGTCAGAAGCTATATCATATCGGTTTGAGGGTTCACATTGTGCAACACCATTCAGGGACGGCCCGTGAGTTCATTTCGATCACCTGGCCGATGCTGGCTCGGTGAATCCTACAGTAATATAGGATTATTGTACCTCAGGGCCCTCGGATAACCTCGGTAAGGAGGAAAGGCCCTAAAAATGTCCGAAACCGGATTAGACCATTACCAATATTACCCGGGAGGCTCCTACATCGTGGCAATATTAATATGGTGCGAGTATAAATCGCAGAATGATCATGACTGGTGACGAACTGGGCGTCGTCAATGAATGGAGGTGGTGCAGCCAGATGGTGCGGGAAGGTCGAAGGTCGACATACAGGGAAGCAGTGCACTTGACTTGACGGAACCCGCGGATTACCGTATGCTGATCTCTCCACATACCTTCTTTTCCTCAGCGGAGACGAGTATATGGATTGTCAGAGTGGCCTGGGTCCCAAATTAGGTCATAACCAGGACTTCGACCGCTGAATAATGTCGACGTTGTAAGTGCATCAGATGAGTAAGAAAACAAACTGCAAGAACTACGGAAGATGTGGTGTTTATCGACCTTCTTTGAAACCCTGAAAGCCTGCAATCGATCCAAATTTTCAATATGGCAATGGGTTGAGGAGGTCGGGCGGTCATATTTGCCGAAGATGCCGGACTCATGGCGCACTCCACCTTGCTAGCACTAGTTTAAATTTGCAGGTTTATTCAAGTGGGAGTCATTCCCTTTGGTATCCACGGCCCCACTTACCTCCCTTCCAGATTCCAACTAACAGGGTTCATGTGGTCCTTTATCTACTTGGCGTTACTACCTCCCAGAGCTTCCGCATGCCTTCGAACGAAGCTCTCTGAGTACAGGGTTTAACTGGTCATTTGTACACCGCCCTTCAACTGTACACTTGACCATTTCTCACTTCTCATGCCTTTGGCTGAAAATGTGGGGCTCATTCATGTCTGCATATACTACTAGACCTCGAATATCACTTAATTTAGCTGCCTACTGCCAAAGCTCGCGACGGAGGGTTAAATGACCTCAAAAACACGTTTAATTTGAAATTTGAACTCTGCTTCGGCCGGACCTGGCTTGACTGAAGTACAGAACATCTGGATTTATACCTTCCAAAGGGTAGAGCAGCACAGGGGATGGGTTTATCAAGTACATGATCCAATTACCGAGCGAAAAAACCCATATTGAGAGATGGAAATCCGCTGGAGAACAGAGTGTACAAGTGGCGATCATGCCGAAATTCCGATCAAACCACAAAAGCCCATCCCATTTCTGCAATTCATTTTCTTATAGCTCTATATGCTAGCAAGAGGTACAGATAGCTTATATACATACTATGAAACCAGAATTATGTGCAAATGTCAATTGAAAGTCAAGATATCGCGCAAACAATTTTGGGTGTATAGGTGACCGGTTAAACCCTGTATAAGCCCTCAGATCTCCGCCCCGAGGCTTTCGAACAAACTTCAGGAATTAAGCATTGGCTCATGGTGGCCTGGAGATGAAACAGCTGTCAACATATCGACCCACAAGAATCAACCTCCATGTCAACAATACGAGAGTCTAATCTTGTAGTTGTGGACCATCTGATCCGTGTACGGTGCCTGACAGGGTATTCGGCCAGTGTAGCAAATTCAGACAACAAAACTTGTTTTCTTAGATCAATTCCATTCATTAGTAGCTCAAATGCATGGAGAAGTGACTTATACAGAACCTGCAAGTGAGATTTGCGCTCATCGGAGGCTCTGGTGAGCAGTTTCCAAGGAGTTGCCAACTCTGGCACCCATATCCCATGATCTCGACCACCTATGCAAAAAAGTAATATCACACCTCATTACCACACAGTAATGTAATCTAGAGAGTATTTTTTCACGAACTCTCGATCGAAACCGGGACAAATTTTGTTCCGAGGTAGGCATACATCTACTATAACATCATCTGCTATCGTTGGGCCATTGTGAGCTTCAACTCGTCCGCAATCTGACAATGACCGAGTACCTGGGGTGGCCTGGTACACGAGCTCCCGCGGTAGTCGTTTTGCCTTCATCAGAATTCCATCATCGTCAACGTGACGTCTTAGAACTCCGTTAGAAAAGCGAAGTCCATGGTTCCAAGAAGTTACTGTACACGAAACTTGTCCCAGTTCGTGGAATCGGAACCATGGAACTGCCTGGATCAAGCAATCCTCGCAGATACACGATGATCTCCCCATCTGTCGTGGGGTAATCGCCATCCCAGACTATGTTACAACCTCCTTCAGTCGGCAATGTTGGGATACCCTTCCGGATGCAGCAGCTGTACAAATCACTTTCATGCCTCTATCATTACTTAGGTTACACTTTGGACACCAACAATATCCATGTGCGGATCACCAAGACCAGCTGAAAGCCTTTTGCGGAACCAGTCGATCGACGCTGATCGACCCAGAAGCGCGTCTGTTTTCCGCCACGAGGAGAAAATCCGGCGAATACGCGGAACAGGGAGAACCAGCCCCTGAGATTCATATAGATGACGGTGATGGTGCATTGTAAGACACATACAACCCATAAAGCGAATGTATGAACAACCTGCAAATTGATTCTGAAGATGGCGCGATGTAAGGGGTCATACGGAATATAACGGTTCTAGCACAAGATGGCGGATACAAGAGATGATGATACAGAGAGGACTTCATATCGAAAGGCATTATGAAGAGGTTGGACGAGTACGTATCAAATCCAAACCGCTCGATCCCAATGTCCATGACGATTGCAATGGAGAAATATCTAGGCGGAAGTCCAAAGCTGTGAACCATGGATCTCCATCACGCCCGCTCCGCCATCTATAGCTTCGGTTCACTCTTCAGCTTCAGGCTCCCTCCAAGCAACGTTGGGAACTGCTCTCTTCCACGAGGCGGCCCCAATTACCCTCTCGCTGAGAGAGGCAGCTTCACGAGCCACTGCAGGGGCCTCTGCTTGTCTCTAATACATCGTTAATCCGGATTAATCCCGAGAAAAATGCAAGATACTTACAGCCACTAAGCCGTTGCTCCCTCCCTAACGAAAGACAAAGCATGGCGGATTTAAATGAACGAGCGTTCTCCGCGTCAGAGATGATGAACTCACAATTGGGAGAGCAGAGCCAAAGGAGAGCAAAGTTGCAACAGCAAACAAGACTGAGAGACGCATGGTTGTTAAAAGAATGACTGTCGGGTCGATACAGACGAGAGTTGTTAATAGGCAGGAGCGATTGGAAACAATAACCTAGGGTTTAGGTGGGCATTGTGTGTGCCTTTATATGTGTCGAGCTGTATATGTGGTTACGGTTTATCCTGGCATAATCTATTCAGAAAGAATGGAGGAAGCTGAGTGATCTCGGTCTCAACTTGGATATTCCTTATTCTATTTATAAGCAAAGCTCCAGTGAGGTCGCAACGAGCACGTATGGTTATATATCAAGGTCCCACATCCTGAATACTCGTAAGCACACCTGCGCACAATCGGAGCCAAGAACGAATTTTTTTCAGTCCAAGGATGGGGTCATGAGAGCTGGCAGGAGGCTACAAGGCGCTTTCTGCTGACAAAATTAACAACACCCCTTTACCCATTTAACCGGCCGCTTAACATTAACGTTCGTAATTGCCTTCGGCCCGGACAGGCATTTGGGATGGTCAAGGCAACAGCCTGATTAACGAAGTAGCAACATGTCGTACATATGTAGAGATCGAAACCGCTTATTCACAAAATGCTGTCGAACCGCAACGGGTCAAGGTAATTCAATTTCAGAACATACACTTCAAGTAACTATCATTCTCACACACGACCTGATGGAAAAATATGCTGTTATTTTGAATCGAATTGGCCTCGTTAGAAGTGAGGTATTTTGTCAATATCGGATTAGAGTTTACGCCGAAGAAGGCGATGAATAGAAGATGAATGGTGAGAGGCGCCAATTCCGTCAGAAGATGACGACCTGTCTAAGTTCTTGTACGATGCTAAGCATGCAATATGGCGCTACTTTAGCAAGATACAGAGCCATAAGCAGGATGGACACGAGAAGCAAGGTCGTCGACAATAAAACCTGCATGGGAAGATTCGAAGTCTGAGAGTACGACAAGCATTACGTGTGTCGCGATCGATCGTTGCGATGTTTGCTGAGTCTGCATCCCTCCAAGAATACACAATATTGTCGAACACTCACGTTTTCACATCCTGCAGTATGGAGTAACAGGCAGTGCGGTTCCTATCTTTTTCTGTTCCTGGCTTCGAATTATAATTGATCTCGTTAGTGAAATCCAATCTTCCGAGTTATTAGCCTCATTCGCCCTTTTGGATAGTGATTTCAACCACTGATGTCATTAACTTACTGGCCTGACTGATCAAAGCACACAGAGCTCCTACAACCTCTAGTGATAAAGCTCTACTCCCTTTGAACCACGGTTTTAGGCCATCGACACGTCAGTACATGCTACAAGGAGTCATCTCCTCAACTCCCTAAATTGAGTGAGCAACCACCATCGAAAACTCTCCCGGAACTGAATGTGGATCCATGGCGTTGGTCTTCTTAGTTCAATACGTTTGATCCGAGGGAAATAGCTATCAACATCCGCCATGATTCTATCTTCATATTTTTGCTGCCCAAAATGTGAATCCCATTTTACGAGTGTTTAACCTCACAACTGAGGACTGCGTACCAGTACTGCCCTATTATCAGTATTTCGCTCAACCTCGTGATAAACTCTACATCGATATCTTATAAACCTGGTGCGACAGCTTGGAGGCCCGTGGGCACTCCACCCAGACTTTTGGTCCTGTGATCAAGCCTGTGCCTGTCCCCTCGATGTCCGGATTTGTAATCAAACCACAAAAATCCGCTAGAAAATAGGAAAAATCCCAAGGAAATCGTAAAAAATTTGTTTGACCGTATAGCTTAGATCGAATTTGGTGCAATAAAAGGTGCAAAGGTATTTGACTCATCCTACTTAAATCTACATATCCCGACCCCCACCGTGGCCTCAGACTCGGCGTCTGCTCCAGCACCATTGTGTCGCTCATTATTATTCACTGACTTGGCGTGGGCTTGATATCCAATGTTCTGTGGATGAGGAAAAGGCGTGACTGCCTTCACCGCTCCGGATTTTTACTTAATAATTCAAGTACGACAAAGAATATTGAACATTGGAAATTAATATTGCAAAAGTGTAGCATCGACGGGATCAAGTTTCCAGCTCATACCTAAGCAAGGCCTCTACAGCACATCCATCCAACTAAGCAACCAATACCATGTCCGTTCTTGTACCTGGGTATGATACATCCCACGTCAGCCCAGACGGCCCCATTTTGTCCGAAAGTATAATAAGGATTTTGACTCCGAATGCCGTAAATTTGTCCGAAAAGTGATCTGGCCTTTGGGTGGAGTGCCCACGAGCCTCAGCTTGGTCATAGGTGCCGAGAAATCTCGTGGCACAACCTCTAATCGGCAAGCTGGCTACCATGACGACCTTTGGCCAGAAAACAGCTCCAAGGCCCCTGTGCATTACTGTATCTTTAGACAGCAAGACAACCCCTTAATCAACTACTCCACCGCCTGGGAAATACGGCGTGATATCAAAGCCAAAAGTAAGTACCCCTATTTCAATAAATGTTATTTTGGTTCATGCTTTCGTCGTTGGGGTTTCGGTGGCTGTCAGCTGCCCAAGATATGAAAGCAAAATCACTGGCTTAAAGGTTCGCATTGAGAACGGTAATGTCATACGACGACAGGTGTCGAGGATCGAAGAAGTGATTTGTTGCGCATGTGCTTGGTTGGGGATCTCGGTGAAGGTGATGATTCGGTACAACTATGTATACAACTTATGACTTAATTTTAATCAATCCCACTGGCTCAAAGATTTGTACAGTCAGGCCCCTGATGCAAAGATGTTTGTATCTATTTCAATTACAACATATACATAAGCAAGAGTGGATACTGAGTGATCTGATCTCCTTGTCCTGCCTGGTCAGGTCCAAATTTGACTCCCCGTACTTTGGACTCTAATCCAAATGACCGTCAACCACTGATAAGCTGTCATCCATCGGCCGAGTGCTATTAATCCACTACCTGAAGTTACAAAGATAAACTCTCGTCCACTACCTGAAGTTACAAAGATAAACTCTCGGGCATATATAACTGTTATCATGTTGTCAAGTTTGCGAGGCTGTGATGTCGATAACAATTGATATCACGGACTCGATTCCAGTTAGCTACGTAGGCAGTCATGATTTATGCATATGGATATTCTAATGACAGGAGAGGTGTGCTACGTATCTTTGAATACCAAATGGCCAGAGGTTTCTAAGCGTCAAAGACCTCAAGTTTAAACTCGTTGCTCGCGGTACCAAATTCGAAGTTAAGTAAAGCCTAACGTAAAGGCGCAACTAAAAAACTCGCCGCGAGCAGAACCAATACTCGTCAGTTGTCGGTCCTGTTTAAGTATTCTAGTAAATGTAATAATTTTAACTGCACCAATCTGCCGGATTGCGTGAGCTGCAGTATTTCGACGGTTTGTAACATTTCCTGCAGTGATTTCCAACCGTGAAGGGGCAATGTTTCCGGCAGGTGCAGTTCGTCGCGGCTTTTAGCCAACTATGCCGAATTACGTTTCACTGGGCATGAGCACCGTGAACGATGACACGCGCAACTCAATCCCCACAGACGACTTGAACCAACCTTGATTATATTCGTACCCTTTACCATGGCCCGCTATCAACCCAAAAACGCGAAGAAATCTACACCAAGTAAGTAAAATCAATCGTTAGCTATTGTTGTTCTGCGATTACTTACTAATGTAATTGCCCATAGCCTCCGAGTCCAAGGTTGGTCAAGACAAAAACGTCAAAAAACGGGCAAAAGGTAAGCAAAATTCATAAATGTAATTATGTGAGTACTCACCTATGCATGTTGTTCGTAGCATCCACCCCTGCTGTTCCTCCAAGCGTGCCACCGCTCATGCGCACCATCTCCAACCAATTGCAAGTTGGATCAATGCTTTCGATGGCCACTACCGAGAGTTTGGCATGTCCCTCTGTCCCTCCCTGTACTTCGTCAACATTCTCACCAACACCGGCGCCAAACTCTCACCCTTTAACCCATTCAACCACCACACCGCGTCCAGACAATGAAGGGGGCAAGCAACGGAAGCACCGCCGCGGAAAGCGCAAGCCTATTGCTAAGGAGATCCAAAAAGAGAAATGGTGCGCACGCAGGGCTGCAAGGACTGCAGCGGGTGAGGCGGGGAATGCAGGAAATGCCACATCAACGGTCAATGCCGGTACATACATCTTTTTCTATTCAATTGACTTGAACCACGACAACAGTTTTAGATCTATCTACTGCAACCCGCTCTTCCCACACCGTATCGCTTCCTCCCGCAGCCGCAAATAATGCTCACATCGATCTTCCCTTCGTCTCAAAGCATAATCGGGCCAACCGCGGCAAGCGCAGCCGCCATCGTCGAGAGGAACGCCTCAAGAAATACCTGGAGAATTATAGAGCTAAAAAACTGACTCACATCAACCGGTATACAGGTAAGTCAGATTAATTGTTGAGATTGAGTGCATAAATCTAAATCTATTCTAGAACGGTACACGATCGCCAACGGTGACTATCCCACCTTGTTTGTCAAATGTCGCCGCAACCAGAAGTACGTTCGTGATACTGTCGAACGCTTTTTTCCTGGTGATCCTGAGTCTCTCCGAACACTGGGCGACAATCCTGATGTACCCATCGCGCTAGAAACTCCATCATCTGTGATGGAAGCTAACCCTTCACAACCCCCCTTCCTTTTCTATCGTTCTGCGAGGAATGTCATCAGCCGCTCAGCCCAAAGGAGTGTCGTCACGCGATACAATGAAATGATGATGACACGGAATGCAGTCCCTTCTAGCTATATACGTAACTGTCCGCGGTCCAACAAGAAGAAGGCATATCATTGGGGAGTATGGGAAGTCACGTCGAGGAGACCACGCATCACGAGGGAAACAAAGCAGCAAAAGCGAGCCGCAATTGATGGTATTGATCGTTTTCTGCATACCATCAAGACCCTCATTGCTCCCAAGGTCAAGAGCGTATTGCGAAATCACTTCCCCCGTCAATACAAGATTCAGAAGCGGTATGTGAATTATATCCTTCTTCACTTACCACATCGTGACATCTTAACCTCCTTTCTAGTGTTCATGAACGTGTCATGAAGATTTTATCCGAGGAGCTCAAAAACCGCCCTGCAGTCGATTTCGAAGGCGCGTTTTTCACATTAGCCGTCAAAGAAGGTGGCAGTGAGGTCTACCACCTTGATTTTAACGATGGTCGTGAAACGATGACATGGATCATTCCACTAGGAGATGGTTGGGAAGGAGGTGAATTTTGTATACCGCAATTGGGGACCAAGATCCCTATCACCCCAGGCCAGATTTTCTGTGTATCATCTAAATTTCTCGCTCACTGTAGTGCTCCGATGACAGGTAATGGGACACGCTTGGTCTTAACTGGGTTCACTGACCAGTACCTTGTGAACCATTCCCTCAACTAACGGCTAGTGTATTGCGGATAATAGTTCTTCATTTATATTGTATACATATTGGAATGACTCCGTGGTATCCCTATGCCTAGATCTGGTTAGGCAATAATATATTTGTGTGTATAGCTGGAGTCGACGTCTATAGCCTGATGCTGTGAGCGCTATAGCTAGCTATAGCATATATGATCAAGGCCGAAGCTCACGTTGATTATCAACCTGGGACATTACCTCGTTGAAAACCACCTGGGTGCATTATCAGGTTGGTTTGTGAGGTTTCTTCTCGACCATATTCTAAGGTTGATGTAAAACAAACCTAGCCAAGGTTGAAAAGTGAAAAAACATCTGCAAAGCGGTTGACTTTCAACTCGGTCTATGTTCACAATATTATGAGCCATGTCATTGGGCAACCTTGGATTCTACGTCTGTCGCGGAGAGGTTGCCCAATTCAATGTGCTTCTCCGCCCCACGTCCTTGTCGTCCTATCACTCCATGTGAGAACCAAGGCATCCCCAAATTGGCGGGGAAACATCCAGAGTACATCCCAGGATGCATCGGGATGTTATGGCCGTCATTAGCATCCCCTCGCGCCATCCGTTGGCATCCCCTTCAAAGCATCCTTTGACATCCCATTGAGAAACATCCGGAACCATCCGTTTGCAATTACATCCACAAATTCTCATTGCATCCTGAATCGCTGCATACAGTGATTCTACACTACTTCCTATCGACATCCAACTCCATCCCCTCGTCTCACCCTCGTACCGTGACTGATTCCATTACCCCCCTCGGTCGCACTTTCTGTGAAATCGAGATGCACAGTGGTTGAAGTGACTTACTTGACAAGCCGTGGTGAATTTGGGTAGCTACTTTGCTGGTTCGACTGCACAAATTAGTTATGCCATAGGCAGGTCACCTTTGTGAAACTCTCGCACGGTAGAGTCCAATTACGCTGCCCGAAATGCGCACTGCAACGAGCTCATCGTGTCAATAATACTCCGCACGACTGGGTTAGTGCACCCAACGGCACCCTAAGGCAAATATAACAATCGCCCATCGCCCATGTGGTTTGATGCACATATATGCGGCTCATTGTCTATTGGTGCATGAGAGGGGCAAGGGAGGTTGAGAAAATGTTTGATGGAGTGGAAGGGATAGGTACGATGATGGTGGAAGAAGTCAAGGAAGGGGGCCAGCACCTTACAAGTGTTCGCTTCGATGACACAGGTTTAGTGACATTTCATGACTTCCGAAATTAAAAGGTACATCCTATAACATCCCAGTGCATCCAGTTGCATCCTAAATGAGTGAGAGGGCGAAAAATGGATGATAGTGGATGCGGAATACGAAAATAGGTCGTAAATTGCAAAATGTCGACTCAGGATGTAATGGGATGTGCCGGTTCTCACAGGGCATCACTTGCAACAATTGTAGGATCGATGACAGTGATGGATCATTGATCATCTCCAACAGTTGCCGTCTTTCTCGGGATCGCGTTCTCGATGGGCTTGAGGCCCCGAGTCACGGCCACAATCGAGCGCAATATTGAGCTGGTGAGCGAAGACTCGAAGCTGCTCCTCATTAACGCAACTTCTAATCAATGGAACTACTTAAAGAGCTTTGTGGAATGAACTGGAGATCGACAAACCCATGACTTCCCCGGTTATCTAACCACACTACATTATCTTTGAAAAGTTTTGCCCTGCCATCTTGACGTGTGGCACTTCCTCTAATTTCACCAATATCCATTTCGTCTTATGCCATCAAATACAATTTGGTCTGAAACTATGGGTTTTGCTTCGCCAAAAAGCTATGGGTTATGAGCCGGTAACTCCACAAGGCTATGGCTTATCTGAGATTATCGGTTATAGGGGGTATGGCTTATAATTGTATGGGAGTCTACTGTAAAATTAACCTTAACTGTAATGATCCTGTTCAATGTGGGCACCGATGCCCGGGCTAGTGCTTTGCAATACTTTTTCCCGGTGTCAATCGTCTCGTATTGGCTGGGAACATTGCACATGGGCTGAAGGAAGTCGTATAAATGACATGCGTGCTCAAATCATGAGCGCTTAAGCGTTCAGAGCACCTTTGTCACTTTAGAGCCACGCCGGCTATCGCTACCTCCTTGCTCAATCATGTCGACGAAATCTTCACTCGATACACTTATCGAGGTTCAAAGCCATCTCAACAAGGCCATCGACGACCTCAAGAGAATAACCACCGCAAAATCGTTCCCCATCCCCGACTTGAACGAGCCATTTCATCCATCGACGGAAGAGTTTCATAAGAATACTGAAGCTGCAGAGGCTGCTGCCATTGCTAGTGCTGCTGCCTTGCAAATTGCGTCCACCTTGATGCAGCCACACGTCGCGCTTTATGAAGTCGTAGGAGGGGTGAGTAATGGATAAAAGCGTTGTTTCCTCATCGTTTCAAGCATCTGATCACATTCTGGTAGCCGTACAAAGCTGCGGCGCTCCGCGTTTGCCTTGAGTCAGCTGTCACCGAGATTCTCCGTGAAGCGGGACCAAAAGTGAGCGATACGGTGTGCTTGTCGCCACCCGTTTAGCGCTGATGCCTCGCTATGACAGGGCTTACATGTGCAAGAGATCGCAGCACAGAACGGGTTAGATCCAGTCAAACTTAGTATGCAGCCCGATGTCTTCCTCATACATATACTCATAATCTGTGAAGCACGCTGCCTTCGTATACTGGCCACGCATCACATCTACCGGGAGGTCGCGCCCGATGTATTCGCCAATAATCGGGTTTCAAGTCTTCTGGACACTGGGAAACCGAGTAAAGACATGCTATCAAAGTAAGTTCAGTTGATGGCTTCCTCCAACGAGCGCTGAGCGTCGTACTCCCAGCTCCGTTCACAAGTATGATAATGTCGAAGGGATGGCTGCCCTTGTTGGACATCAGTGAGCTTCCAAGCACAAGTCGAGGACCACTCACCTCATTGATCATGTCGCATAGCCTGGACGAAACATTCAAGGTTTCTGCATGGGTTTGGGAGTCAGTCTCCGACCCTTCTACAGGAAAGTCGACTAGCCTTAGAGCCACGGTATTTTCCCGTGCATTCAACACGCAAGATCGGGTCTGGGAATTCTTCGCGAGGCCGGAACAGAAATTACGTGAACAAAGGTTCCATGGTGCTATGAAAGCAGCGACGGCAATGCAACCTCCTGATACTGTTATCAATAGCTTTGACTGGAAGAGTCTCAAGCCGGGTTCTGTGATTGTTGATGTTGGTGGTGGTATTGGTGCAGCGACGATGAATGTTCTTCGGAAATTCCCTGAGTTAAAGTTGGTTGTGCAAGATTTGCCGAATGTTATTGGAATGACAAAGGAGGTAAGTGTTGGTGCACCTGCATCTTTGTCATATAGACTGAGTTGCCTGTAGTACTGGAAAGATGAGATGCCTGAAGCCATTTCGAGTGGAAGGGTCACGTTTGAAAGTGAGCTATGCCGTACGACCGAATGAATTGACGAATCCTCATTACTATCAGCTCTGGACTTTTTCACTGGACAGACACAAAAGAATGCATCTGTCTTCTTTGTGAAGCAGATTCTTCATGACTGGCCAGATGAGGAATGCAGGACTATTCTCTCGAATCTCCGAAAAGCAGCTACTCCCGAAACGAAGTTGGTTATGGTGGATTCATTGATCTCGTATGCATGCTGTGACAGCATTGAAGAGAATCGTGGTATTCCTGGGATCATTCCGAAAGAAGCACCCGCGCCCTTGTTGGCCAATTTTGGCGCGGTGAATAATATGACCTACCACTCGGACATGATCGTAAGATTCTTCCTTTACCTTGTGTGCAATTGCATTCTGAGAACTCTGAATAGATGTTTATGATGATGAATGGCCAAGACCGAACTGCTCGTCATATGAACCAGTTGTTGGAGAGTGCAGGTTGGAAGATAATCGCTGTGCGCCGATCGAGTGCAGAGAGCACGTTCCTTGTACCTGTTGAAGCTGTTCCGATATGATCTTGCTAAACTCCATTCCCAATTCGTTACGAATCGTGTATTCATGGCGTTTGTCGACACTGCCATTTCTGCCTTGATCAACAACTATACATTTACTTCAGATAGTGATCATCGGCCGCGGTACTTTGAGTAGAATGCATGAGGCCGACAACTAAAGATCGGCATATAGTTGACAGTCATGGACCAGACAGCGTCATCGATTTGGCAACCGTCAGCTCCGCGAGTAATGGAGATCTTGAAAGGGAATCTCATTCATTCTGTCGTTCCAATGTGCAAGAGAGAGGGAGCGGGAATAATTAATGCAGAATGGGTTTGCGGGTGACGGCAGGTCAATGACTGAGCTGTCGACGGATATGATCACCATCCATAGATAATTCTGCATGGGGAAAGTGGAGCTTTTGCAGTTGATCACGGTGGCCCCTAAGTCGTGAATAATGTGTGCATCCATGGTCATAATGCGCTGGTTGGCAGACTCAGAAAGCAAGGCTGCACTACCCACTGCGTGCCCCATTCAGATGGCGCCATGACTCGCGAATATCGGAGAACGAGCAGCCCCTTGAACAGTACCTTCAAATCACATTCCGACTTAGAAGGCAGGGGGTCCGACTAAAATGCGATAGAATTGCTCTGAAAGTCGTAATGTAATGCTTGTAAATGTATGCGGTAGTCTGATTATGAGCCAAGTAATTGGGTAACCTTAGATTCTACGTCTGTTGCGGAGAGATTATCCAATTCAACGTGCCTTTCCACGCCGCGCTCTGGTCGTCCGAACAATGATGCAATTTAGCACAGAAGCGGTGATGCAAAACTGGATACCGCACCAAATCTAGCAAAAACTCTCGCTGGAGTTCCTTCCGCCTCACGTATAAGAATGGGAAGATCGGGATTATGTTGCTTTATGACTGGGTACTTTGAGACGATAAATTGACTGTTTTGGAGAGCAGTAATTTAACAACACTGGAACGAGGGTTAAATGAGAGCTCTCACCGTGCACCCGCAGACGCCTGACCGGTTTGTGAGCATAGAATACGAATTTCTCTGATGGCTGGCGAAAGGGCACGCGCAAGAGACATGACGGATTGGAAGAGGTGCAGTTCAGGTTGACGAAGGTAAGGAGCAGACCGTGGTGCTTACGTAATATTTTCTCACAGTTTGGTTCGATTGGTGTCCATCACATTTGCTTCCCTGCCCACATCATCGTCCTCAGCGAGACTGCCGTTCTCACCACTGAAATACCCCTCTTCGTAACGACAGACGATACCCACGTCAGTCGAGCTGCGAGAAGCTAATGAGCGACGATCAGCAACTCCACGATGAGTGGGCTAACAGCCGCAAGAATAGGCTGCCCACTTTCACCGAAGTACTTTCGAGGAGGACGAGACCACCTGTCGATCTTTTTATGTTTTAGTATGTCGGGTTTTATACTCCTTCTCAGGATACTAGTTGACAAGTACCGATGTTCCAAGTCTTTTCTTGCAACGTGAGGGGGCAGAGGATATCCTAGACTTTTGGCTCGACGTCCAGCAACATGAGAATCTCTGCCGCGCTTACTTCAAAGACGTTAGAAAGTCTGGACGCACCATAAAGGAGGATTGGCCACAATATTGGGACTACGCACGAAGGCGAGGATCGATCTATGGGACCGTTGTCGGCCTGCATCCCGACGGTGCGGGGACCAAGCGTAGTACGACAAGCACGAATGAGCTGGTGACGGAGCAAGATAAGAGGAATCTTTCCGCTTTGGACGAAAAACGTGCTCGTTCACCCAGCCCTCGTCCCCCAACTGCTGGACTGTCGGATCATACTCGTGTCGCGTCACCCAATGACCATACAGACAACCCAGGGTCAACAACGCCGTTCTCACTATCAGGACGCACGCCTACACTGTTCAATCTCAAGCGTGCATCGAGAGCGCCAACTATCATCCCACGGTCGACAGCAATTACTCGGCAGAACTTGATTGCCTCTGCAGAACGTATCTACTATCGCTACCTTTCTCCCGCCGCGAACACCATTAACACAGAAAACCACGAAATATACCTCCCGCCCTCACTACGCATCCACACCTTCCCACTAAGCAGCTCCCAAGACCCGAAAAGTCAAGCTGAACTGAACATGTTGGCACAAATACCCGACATGTTCCACGCTCAGAAGGAATATTGCTTCAGGGCCATGGAACAAGATGCTTTCCCTCGGTTCCTGAGATCGAAGGCTTTCGGCAATCTTACTCCAGTCTCAGCGTTGGTTCGACTCATCGCCGGTCTCATCATTCTGTGGATAGGCTTGGCTGTCGGATTCTCACTGATCTTTTTGGATGTCCATCCGAAATCCAAGCGTTTTTGGGTATGTTTTTGCCTCGTGCTCACAGTCCTCCTAGTTGACACTTTCTACGCGGTTTCCAGCTATTCCTACCCTTCTCCGTCGCCATCCTCTTTCTCGTGTCTCATCAATACGAGCTGGACCCTATTCTGGTGTTCCTGGGTCAGTCTGAAACAACGCCGTTTAGGACCTTACGGATTCGAGAGCCCTACGTACACAAGCTGTTGCTAGGAAGAGCAATCTGGGTCATGATACTCGTGGCTGCTATTGTAACCGGGTTGACGTTAATGTTCTGGGCGGTGCCAGGACACAGGCTATAGAGCTTCATGCTTCAAGCCTTTTGTATTGCTGTGCGATATATACTCGTTGGTCCTGATGCTCTCGGAAATACGACTCAGTCGGGGTACGTGGGAGGGCCATTCGTTGCCATACATGAACACATGCTGGTCTTGAGGTGGCATAAGATCGGACGGGGCTTGAGGGCCAGGATAGGATGGTTGGGCCAATAAGACAGGTGCGGTTTGTTGCAGAGAGTACGAACGATTTTAATCCGAGATTCCAATCCATGTACGACGACATTACTCTCCTTTTCGGTATTTCTCTCCTTAACCTGTCCCCTATCATATCTGCTTCTTCATCTTGATACTCTTTATCCGTTGCTATGGCCTCTCCTCCCCTTATACGCCTCAACCTCATCTTCCATACGCGACCACCTTCACCTGCTCTATCCATACGTCCTGTCTCCGTTGACTCCCTAATATCTTTCGCCCTATTCCTTTGTCGTTGGTCGTCCATATTTAAGCTATGGCTTTCCATTCCTTTGGCATCTATATCCCGTCTTCAAATTTATATCGCGTTCCTGTTCTTGTTTGCTCTTGTCACCTCTCGCTGGGTGTTCAAAGATGCAATGCGCCCTCATTTTCGTCTCAGGCTCTGAAGCCTAGACGATGAGCCCACCGGATACCCTCCCTCTCCTTCGCCATGACTGCCCTACAATACTCCATAAAGTCAACTTTACCACAGACTCTCCTTGCAACTGCTGCTACCCACCTCTATGTATGCGCCTTCATCCATCTCCTTCATCACCCGACCTCTCGACACCGTCTTGTTTCACTATGACTTGTACCTCTTTTTGCTGTTCTTTTCTTTTTTTGACGACTTCCATTCCATGTTCGCTGGTATATATCGAACAACTTTTTAGGATATGTTATTGACTTTCTTCCATAGTTGACTAGAGATCGATGTTTCTATGATATCCATTTCTTTTCCGTATATGTTCTGAGCTCGAACCCGGCGCATACCTCGTCACTGGTGAGTTGGAACGTGCTCGGTGTTTGCCAGGCCCCGCACCCACGCTCAAAGCCATAAACTCATAGTGCTCCTTTCTCAAGGCCTCAAGCTTAAGCGCTCAAGCCAGGGATGTAGGTTCTCTTTGCAGTGAGCGCATGATTAATTGATTCTGGGTATTTACTAGTATGATATCGGTGCAAACTCTGAAACAACTCGCCGAAATTGGAAATGCGAGTGACAGAACTTGGGCTCAAGAAGCGTTATCCCGCCACCCTACAAGTGTTACGATATCGATCTCCCACACATAACGTTGATACCGAGATGGCTTGATCTCCTGAGTCCTGCCAATAGATGGAAATGAAGAGTACGAACGTGGCTGGTTGTTTCCCCGGTCGGATCTATAATACAAAGCACGGAGTGCTATCCCACCATATATGGACGACTTTTCATATGGGCTTGTGAGCTGGCGTGTGGCGCCCCTTAGCGCTCCCTCAATCGTCCAGTCCCCGATGTTCTCCTCACCTTTCACTTTCAATATTTCGATAGGGATCACGCCATTCCCGTCATCGTTTGTTCAATTTTCTCACGGTTCTCTCTCTTACTTCGCCCAAAGCACCTATGTAGTTGCTCCGTAGTACAAATGCTTTCCTCTACTTGACCGAATTAAAATCTTCGTCGTTCCAGTGACGGATTCCCACCGTGATGGCCGTGCGAAGCACGGATTTCTGCTAGTTCTATTGATATTGCAATGGCCCCGATCACTTAAATACTCTGATCCGCAAATTTCGCGGAAAGCATGCTCGATAAAGCTCGTGGGCTGACATTGCCTATCCCCTCGGACGTCGTGGCAATGCTGCTTGCATATCTGTTCTCATGATAGGATGTCCGTGTTGAACAAAAATCCCTGATGACATCAGGTTTCGTGTCATTTACCTGGATGGAGGAGAAAGGCCGAAGTCACTTGACTGCTGTTGTGGAAATCATAACACGGCGATTATTCCATTTCGTGCTCACATCCGGATTTCAAGGAAACTAAAATGCAATTACGAAACAGGCGGGTTGCGAAACTGTCGGTTACAAGATCGACGCTGGCGAACCACAATGAGAATCTCTGCAATAATGGATTAGTACGTACCGAATTCAAACTCGTCAAGAGAAATGACCTGTGTATATATGCTGGTGTTGTCTCGCTCGCATCGGACAGCGCGGCTTTGGAATGATGGATGCACAAAATTACACTGACAGTACTGTGGGTTGCGTTTATGTTCATAAATGTCCCCCTTTCTCCTGCTAACCCTATGACCTGATTCAAATTTCAAATTATTTCATTCGCGTCGCGCCACTGTCCTCGACCTAACATAGGGGTGGTACAAAAGATCAATTATTTTGCGCTGGAGGCGTGAAATTCATCGAGGTAAAAGAACGGTGTACATGTATTTCATTCCAATCTGTTGTTCCATGACAGAAAACAATTCAAAGAAAGGAAAAGAAAACACGATTCGAGAAGAAAGTACAGGACTTCAGTAGGTCTAGGGAAAGATCGATAAGACAAGAAGCACAAATCACTATCCAAAAGAGATCTACTATATCGTGACAGTCCTTCGAGATATATTTTTTCGATCCATCATTCCGAACAAGTCATTTAAGCAGAGTAGGTCGAACCGATATCACCGATCTTGATGTTGGAGTACACAACTTGAGCGTTGAGGTATTGGTTCTCGACGTCATTGGGCCTGCCAGAGCTCTCTGAGCAGGTGCCATGAGCAGTACCAGGTTGAGAAGGGCTGCGATCGAGGGGGTAGTTGCTATCGAGCCAGAGCATGTTGGCGGCGTCGTCGTCATCCCCAGAAACTGAGAACCAAGACCATTCCACGCTGGAGAGCGGCGCTCACGTTGGGGAAACCACCCTTGTCCTGGTAGCTAGTTTCATCACTGAAGGTATCCTTTCGAGCATTGCAGAATGCGGTGGTGATGGAGTCCATGTCCCTGGACATCCAGGGGGTGTTGACCTTGGAGTTCTGGATGACCCGACCGTCTTGAATGTAGAGACGACGAATTTCAGTAAGAGAGCCGGATGTAGAGTTGTTGTTGGTCAAGAATTGGGTAACAATAGTGAATTTCCTAGATCGACGGTCTTGCCTGGTCCATAGAAGGACGTGTCACCCATGCGATAAGAGTTGGGATCGCAACCGTCAGGATCACAGTTGGGGCCATAACAATTGTTTGGGCCACCGCAAGCGTTGCCTTCGCATTGGGTAAGATCTTGTTGTCTGCATGGGTGAGGAGTATGCGGATGAGATAGAGTTGGCCTCCCAGATATCCATCTCGTTACAGCAGGCACCGTAGTTGCTGGTACCGGCGCTGGTGTCATTGGGAGATGGCTGCCAGCCTTCGGAGTTAGCCTAACCTGCATGGATTAAACGATGTAACTCAAAAAAGTACAACTTCCTTACCTCTCCATTGATGAACTTGATATCCCTTGGGCATTGGGAGTCGCAGTAGCCAGTACCATACTTAGCACCAGCTTTGTTGTTGGGGTGCGCTCCACTACCACCGTCAGCATCCATTCCCGAGAAGTAGCCGGTGCCGTTAATGCCGCAAGGAAGTTGAGAGACGTTGACGTCGAAGGTGAATTCCTGGTTAAGGGGTTTGAACATCGCGTATCTGTTGTCGGATTCGAGGAGGTATACACGAGAATCGATGTCCTTTAATTGTGCTTGGGTGACGAACTTCATGGTGAGGGCATTGCCGCTGGTCGTGATACCATAAGTGCCTTGGTAATCTGCACCATCGAGAGCGCAGTTCTGGGCACATATAACACTGTTTGGGCAGATGGAGGTGTCCCAGGTGTTACCGGTATAATAGTTGACGTAGTAATTGACTCTATGGGCCCAGCGCCAGTTAGCGTCGAGGACGATGGCACTACCAGATTGGGTTTGGCAGTTGCTTCCGCGGATACATTTCTGCCAGCTGAGACGGGGGTGGTTCTCAGTGGTGTTAGTCCCGGCCTGTTGGCCGTAGACAGAGGAAAGAGGGCGAATGCGAAGAGTGTAGCTTCTGGGAACATTGTAACTGTTCGTGCTGGGGATGTTGAGCCTTAATGGCCCGCCCTTATATACCCTGAGATTCCTTAGACATGATACGCGGTCTGCAGGCTGGACTTCTGTGATTCTTTCCTCTCTCCCTTTCGGTATTTGTCCGGAGTTTTTCGTGACACAGGCGTTCGAAGTTACTGCACCTTCCATCTCGTACGCAATTGAGATATCGCAGCGTAAACGCTGGGATCGCTTCGGATCGTGAAGGGACTTCATAATGATAGGGTGATGACCATCCGGATCATAAAGCAAGCAGATCCAGCCATAATATTCCCGTGGGGAGTGGAAGAAGTAAGATGGAATATAGGGCCAAAACAATTGAGTCCAAAGATTACAATTTCACATACGCTTGTCAGGACATCTGACGTTTCCGCTCAATGGAGTATCTACAAAACAAAAGGCGGCAAGAATTTGAGAACAGCGTATTGAGTGGCGGTCACCAACAAGGACTTAGATTTTAGCGACGAATTGGGGATAGCTAATGTGAAAATCAGTTTGAAGTTCATACATACTTTCCACATTGCTTGCCCCAATTACAGTCAATACACGTCAGAGAGGCCATGCCGTGGAGGCGGGGAGGTATGTCCAGACGTACTAAAGTAGGTGGAGAACACATCTATTCGTTGGTTAATCAATAGTATCGCAAACACGATAGCAGTTTCGATGCAAGGAGAACAGCTTCAAGGAATTAAAGGGGGGAACCAAAGCGTGTGATGAGTGCTAAAAATAGTAGCAAAAGTAACCTGTCTTCAGAGAACATGATGAGATTACACTAGCTCTATGCAATCAACTCGAAACAAACTACTCGCTTCTGGATTTACGAGATGTAGGGTAAATTGTGGGGAATCTCAGTGGAGTCGGCCTCAGGGATGGCTGAAATGGCAGGTTTGAGTAAAGTACTCTACGCAAGTCGTTTAGTCGATTCGCATCATGTAGCAACGGAGCGTTGTCACGGCATGTGTGAAGATTCTAAGTACCCGCTAAGACCACCCTTGCTGACACCCAACTCGGTTTTGCTCAACATTCCTACTGCATCTGTTGCCATTTGTGATGCAGTGAATCCAAGACCTCCAACTTTATGAATGAACCAGGGTGTCTGGGACTTGGTATTGCAATGAGACAGAATTTCGCCCGAAATCTCGTTATCCTCACGTGAATGTCACGGCACCTGCCAACGTCACCCATGACCGCAACGCTGCCTTCTCCACCAATCACCGCCACATTTTGGGTCTTATTTCAGCGCAACTGCTTGCTTATTCGATTCTTATTTGATTCAAGGATCTACGAGAAATGGCAGACACACTTGTAAGTCACCCAATTACCATCAATATCTGCTCGAACTACATTCGTTGGGTTCCCTACCCCCGAAATTGCCCATCGCTGCACCGCCTCTGTCACAGCGGGCCAGCCATGAACAGGGTGGCGTTTCCGATGGGCAGGTAGGAGAGCGATTGAGTCGTGGTTTCCTGTCTCTGCTCTTCGCAATGTTTGATAATCGTCTAACCTGGATTGTTGCAATCATTTTCTAGTCTGATGGTACGTCACTGTTGCGCAGCACTAGTCTCGATCTCATGGCAGGACGGAACCGGGCATGAACGAATAGAGCAAGTCACCGGTGTGTATCTCCCGTTCATTTAGTAGGCGAGTTGCATAGTCACAACCTCTCGCTACCTAGAGTTTAAGGAGGCGTTCTCTCTATTCGACAAGGGTACGCATCTTTACACTCTGCCTTGCTTATATCCTCACAAATGTGGAACAGATGGAGATGGAACTATCACCACTAAGGAACTTGGGACTGTTATGCGCTCGCTGGGACAGAACCCCACCGAAGCAGAATTGCAAGACATGATCAATGAAGTCGATGCGGATGGAAGTGGTACTATCGATTTCCCCGAATTTCTTACCATGATGGCGAGAAAGATGCGCGATACGGATAGCGAAGAGGAGATCAGAGAAGCCTTCAAGGTGTTTGATAAGGATGGAAATGGGTACATTAGTGCGGCTGAGTTGAGGCACGTCATGACCAACCTAGGTAGGTCAATCGATTCCTTAGGCGCAGGAGCTGCAAAGTCCTCGTATCTTGACTAAAGAATTCCATCTGCTATAGGGGAGAGGTTGACCGATAATGAAGTGGATGAGATGATTCGGGAAGCAGACGTAGATGGCGATGGTCAGATCAACTACGAAGGTAAGACTCGTATTCATCGACGTGATACGTAACTCAATGACGGCTTGTCAATAGAATTCGTGAAGGTAAAGCCCATATCTATAGCGTGCTAAATTATACACGACTCACCACCCTTCCTCAAGATGATGCTTTCAAAGTGATCCATGCATGTCATCCGAGTTTCACGAGGCAGACAGAACTGTTAAGCTAGTGATGAGCAAAGCACATATTTCAATACAGTCTTCTAACATAGCCCAGTTCTTACTTTCATCCCTCCTGTCCCCTTGAAGTTCGAGGTCCAAAATGGATCGCTACATGCTTGTGTGCTTTCACTGATGAGTGCCTGATACTTGAGTATTATCTGATTGATCCATCGAGTTGGAGGGGTGTCGTATTGGGTTTGTCTAGCTCCTATGATTATTATATCGACCTGGATTCAAAAATACTCATGGATTATCAGGCCTTGTCAGGCAGGACTCTGTGCATACAGGAGCGCCATCATCTCTATTGTGCCACAACGAATTTGGGATTACCATGTGTTTCCTAAATGAATGGGGATTAGCTCATGGTCATTACTACAGGTGACTACCCCAATTGTAACTGACCAATTTGAGCAGCTGATCGGAATGAGGCATAAGTACCGCACATCAGGCTGACTGCGTTGACGTTCAACACGATCAACGTTGGATCTGCTATCAGCTACAACCACTTTCCCCTCTTATCCTAATGACAAAACAATTGAGGGATCCCGTAAGTAGATCCATGGCGGTCGTTTTGTCAATGGTGGGTGGGTGACGCTAATAACCGTTTACCTGCTATCGCTTCGCAATTCCCTCTCCTCGATCTATCACCATTTTTCAGGCTACAGGTAAGTAGAGCTGTCCATGAATCATTCCTTGTGGGTGTCTGCCATCAACTATCTCTTGTAATTGGAACGATGGCGCAAAGGCCCCCCATGTCCTCTCCCTGCATTGCAACGTAGCTTACGATGACATTACAGAGGAGGCTGCCAGGGAAGCCTTCAGAGAGTATGACACCAATGGTGACGGAATGATTACGGCTCAAGATTTCAAGGCACTGGGTGAAAAGTTCGGTATGTCCGAGTTCTTGGGCTTCCTTCCCTTCATAACACAGGGGTAATCGTGGTGATTCAACTAGGTGAGAAGTGGACTGATGAAGACATCAGCAAGATTATCACTGGGTTCGACGAAAATGGTGACAAGAAGATCGATTTTGAAGGTGCGTACCCATTGCCCTCGGTGATTGAACAGTCCTTAATGGTCCCAATTAGAGTTTTACAAGGTACGAACATGTGGTTCCGATACTCAGCGCGACGGACTGATTGATGGTTTTGCTTTCCTCAGTACCTTTCTGGGGGCGAGTGAAGATTTTACCCAGTTTGGTTCTCCTGCTTGACTATGCTTCTTGGCCCATCTCATTCGTTATGTCAGCAAGTTGGGATCATTGGAAATTTCATGATGCATGATCTTGTGTATCCTGTGTGAAGTGATAACCTGGAGTGTTCACAATAGCCCGATCTACGTATACAACCGTTGGCTAACAATGTCTGGTGCGCTCTGTTTGCCCGCCCAGCGTGAGGTGGAAACAAGGCAAATACTTGATGCTCGATGTTATCTGATTTCCCCTTTCGGGTGCCAACAGTGAAGGTCACAGACACCATGCAATCGCCATGTACGTTCCATTCTTTTCATTCGTAATATGACTGGCCTATTGACCCAGGTTGGGCGTCTATCGATTAGGGCGTCCCGCGTGTTTCTTACTCGCCTAATGGTAAGGTTCGCACATTGAGTGTCTGAAAGTTCTATCTCTTATCACTATCCTGATCTCATCCATCTCTATAGTATACTTAACACCGCTGCATTAGCGGTAGTAGCAGTCTTATAGGCTCTGCGCCACTTATTAAGGCATCATGTAAATTTGCCTGCAGTCAACCTCGGAGAACAGCCTTGTCCAACTGAAATCCAGTCGTCGCTTGAGATCAAGCACACACTTCTATGGATTGTACAGTACATTGTACAACGATGTTAGCAGTTGTGTGCTATGGTAAAGCTGGGTCTAGACATGCGCCACAAAGGGACTAGCAGTACACCAACGTAAATGGTTGGAATGACGGCACCGATCGCCCGTATATAAATTATCCCTATCTAGATCTACCCCATCTATCACCACCTCCATATCCACCCTCGTCTTTCACAATGAGCGGAGCACCACCTGAACTGGTACGCTTCCCTCTCTGTTCCTCATCTATTCCACAAGAAGCCTTGAAATTGTCGCACATGTTGGCGACAGGATTCAGGGGCTGTTTGTGGCCATCATGGTATCTCTCAAGGCGCAAAAGGCTAATGTGCTTTTCCCGCCTCTCTTACTGCCCGATGTTGCCTTGATGATTTTTATTCTTGGTGCAACTGGATTTTGATGCCACAAGACCGAAGGTCAGTTGGGCTCATTTTCTCGCTCATGCGGGTCCTAACGCCACTGCCGCGTTCTTTTATGAATCACAGAGGAAATCGCCGGTAAGCGTCGTAGACGCTTATTGATGCAGGTGCTCAACATATTTGACGATCCCGTCGATTTGTAGATTACAAGGAAGCGTTCTCTTTCCTTGATAAAGGCAATGATTCACATGGGGCCGTGAACATATTTCACTGACCAATGTTCCGATTCATCCTGCTATCATAGATCGCGATGGTATTATTACTTCAGTAGAAGTAATAGCCGTCCTGAAGGCACTTGGACAAGACCATGACGAGGTGGAAGTCCAAAGGACGATAAAAGAAATGGACAAGGACGGTGACGGTAAAGTCAGTTTTGATGAATTTGTGCAGATTATGGCCGTTGCCCACACGGAGATGGATGACGAACGAGAAATGAAAGAAGCGTTCGAGTTGTTCGACAGGGACGGTAGCGGGTTGATATCGAAGGATGAGCTGAAAGAAATAATGAACAAAATGGGTAGGTTGACTATTTCTTTCAATTTTTGGGGAGACGCTGAACTTGGGTTTACGGTGTAATAGGCGAGAATATGACAAACGAAGAAGCTGACGAGATGATCTGCGAAGTGGACACGGATGGTGATGGCACGATTAATTACACAGGTTCGTACTCACCTACAGAGACAAACTGATGTCGTTTTAAAACTCATTTTCGCGTGCACTGAACAGAGTTCGTCACGGTACGCTTGACCTGTCTTACAAAATGTTGTGATGCCTCCATTGACGCTTTCCGCTTTCACGCAGATGATGAAAGCGAGGTAGTTGGAATGAATTGCATCTACTTTCACTCACGGTTTTGAGTATCATTAGATAGCATTTACCTTCCAGTCTTCGTTACGTTGTCGCCATCGTCGTGTAATGAAGGAAATCCAAATCTATTTCATATTCCAATATTAAGGGGGAACCCAATGGCTTAGCCTGAAATCGGATTAATGCTGGAGGGAGGAAATTCAACACAGCAACAACCTACTACGACTCTCCAAATCACATTCCTTGCCCTTTATCGAGCTCGTTGAATGTTATCAAGTTGTCAGGAGATTTTAGGGTTCGTGCCGGTGTCACAACTTACAACACCCTCGGGGTATAAGGCCTCATGTCCTTGAAACCCAAAAACGGCTTCGACGAAATGCTGCTCCAGGAGGTATGGGCCGAATCTATCGGTGTCAACTTATCCATATGTATTGGTCCAAATCCATGGCATGCGTAGCGGCTATTTACAATACCGCTGGGCGTCCCGATTCACAATAGGTCGTATTGACAAGATCATGGCAAACTGCGAATCCTATTGAGCGGTCCGCTGAGGACCAGAACCGAACTAGAGGTGGCTGATTGCAATCGTGGGCGCTGTGGCTCCTATAGCTAGCACGGTTGGAGTCTGAAAATATCAAGGATTGGATTAATGTCAGAATAATAGAACATTTGATATAAATGGGATGGGAACCATCGTGATTGGTCACAGCGATTTGGTTACAACGATCTGATGAATGCCCTACATATAAATAGAGACGCCTCTTTCACTTGACATCTATTATCACTCCCACCACATCTTTCCACGTCGTCAGTTAGCTTAGGAATAACCCAATGGCACCATCTCATAATTTTGTACGTTGATACTCCAAATCCTTGTCATCGCAATCGCCGGCGAACCGCCGGGCACTTTACGGCGTTTCAGAAGGGATATTGGCAGTCATCTTGCGCGATCTTGAAGGCGCTGATACTGATTTGTTTTATTTCATGCTCGTATCGCTCCTCGCACGCGATCCCATCCCGATTACCTCGCCGTTCAATGCCTTTGATCGATTGGATCACGTAGACCGATGGTGAGTCGAACCATTCTGCAATCTTGACAACTGAGGTACCATTTTCCATCTTCAACTTACCTGGTTGAGCCCGATGTTTGTTCTACATGTGATACCTGCTCACTTTTTATCAAATATTCCCATATGTCCCAATTTACTGATTGCATTCACGTGGTTTTGCAATTCTTCAGAACAAGTCGCTGGTGAGATAAACGATCCCCTTCGTATATATAAATCCAACCAGATCGCATCTAGAGTTCAAGGAGGCATTTTCTCTCTTCGATAAAGGTAAGATGCTCCATGATATAATACCTACTAATTCGAAAGCTTTCTCCGCTTTCACTCTGCCTTGACATATCTATTTCGACAATCTCTCTCCACAAAAGATGGAGATGGCACCATTTCCACCAATGAGCTCGGCACTGTCATGCGCTCGCTTGGCCAAAACCCGAGAGAGGAGGACCTAAAAATTATGATCGCGGAGGTGGATACCGACGGCAATGGCACCATTGACTTCCCGGAATTCCTGCAAATGATGGCTGTGAAGCACTCTCATGATGATACAGATGAAGAGCTGATGCAGGCATTCAAAGTATTCGATAAGAATGGTGATGGCAAGATCTCCAGGGCTGAGCTGAAGGAGGTCATGACCAGTCTAGGTACAGTCAAGCCTTCATGTTTTCGTTTTGAGACCGTTGATTATCGGTCATTCGACAGGCGAGAAATTGTCAGAAAAGGAAATAGACGAGATGATCCGGGAAGCTGATGGCGACGGCGATGGCCAGATTGAATACAAGGGTGTGTTTCTTTGCATGGCGCCTATATGCTAGCTGCTAATAACGTTTTGACTGCACTCCGAACTATCCATCAGAATTTGCCCTGGTAAGGATGACCTCCCATGATGTCAACAGGCTTGTTCGCTAATGGTCACAAAATCCTGCAGATCATGAAGGCCAAGTAAATGATCTGAGACGAATTGTATACCCTTCTTTGCACCATATAACTGAACGTGTATATCTACAAACCCTGCAACGATTCTCCCATTCTTCGTCGATTTCTGTGATTAAATCTGTAATACAATGAAGCACCTGAATGCCAGTGTCAGTCGAGACATAGTTTTCCAGTCATGTAAGCTCTCCAGTTGGAAATCAGGTGCGAAGTCACCGAGTCGAGACTTTTCCGCATGCCTCGCAACGAAATCGAAGTCTTGAAACGTACACTAGCTAGAATGTGAGATCACACAGCCGCAAGAGCATACAAGAGGCGGAAGGGTAATGCACCCTCGGCGTCCATCCTCATGATCTGTGGTTAAAAGTGAGGATATGATCCAAAGGAGCGTACCAAGTTGTGCGCCTCTCGTCGTGTAGGAAGGTAAAGTCTTGCCAACAAAACAAGGCAGGACCTATTTTTGTGTTAATTCAATATCATAAGATTCATGTGAGCTTCACGATGGCCGTAAATTCGTCCTACTCATAATGAAGGGCATTGCGCTTAAGCTTGATCAGTCCGCTGACTGTGGCACGTCCTTACTCTGTGCTGATGAGTGATGCGAGTTGTATCCCTGGATCGGTGGCAACCGTCAAAAATAGTTCTAAAACGCACCGTCTGACGAGTACTGATGCATGGCCTGCCTGCATCCTGTCACGGAAGTGAACAATAACACGATTCCTAACATTAGAATGCATTTGTGCCGCTCGGACCTTCGAGTGCTATCGCTATTTGTAGGTACCAGTCAGTAGACTCGGACTCACTACTCTAGCGATGTCAGCCAGAGTTGATGCTATTGCATGGCCCTATGTTGAGGGTGCAGATTTCGTGTGTTAGCAGACTCGAATTAATTCAACGTTACCCCGCGGAGGAAATCAGCAATCAACAGCGTCCCTTGAACTGCGAGGGTTCGCAGAGTTCAAAAAGACTAGGATGGTGCCCAATGGCAAAGGAATGCACTTAACCTTGAGGAGTAAGTGTGAGCAATCATTGCGGAGGAGAGTAGCGGATTCACCGTGAGGCCGAGGTAGGTCCTTACCGTACCTCGGAGGGTTTGAGGTTTGAGAAAGTTGGCCCATCGGATCATTGGCACCTTCCGTGACCTGTCGGACTGCGGAGACGGATGTGCCAATGTGGCCGTTGTCGTCATCGCTGATGGTAGCGCACTGTATGAATGGCTGCCCGGTAAATTGCGAAGTTCTATCAGTCCTTCGTCGCCGGTGAGCATGAGAAGTAAGTTTAAGCTGCAATTGCATCCTTATTAATTCACGACGGCTGGCAGAAGGAAGTATATCGTGGTTTAAGGTTGGCTGCGACTAAATTCGGTTAGAGTCATAACGTACAGTACGTAAACAATCGAGGGCTTGTTGTGAACGTGGTGCACGTTGATCCCATGCTCCTTGGGTATCCACAAAGTTAAATCAACCTCAACGACAAAAGATGAGAGTAAAACCCGAGTTCAAGTTTCTCGGGTATGAAGGTGTTGACCAAATAGCAGACCTATCCGGCCATGAAGAACTTCGAACAGCTGCGCTGTGGATACCTACCTGGATGGCTGATGTTGTTTTGTGATATCCCTAGGAGACGAGTGACAGGGCTTAAGTGGAGAGGACTCATAGGTGCATGCTCATCTAGCTCGCCATGCATGGTATGTGTGTCGCATGATCGTCCTAGACAACCTTAACATCAATCCACCGCTGACAGGGTGAATGGTGATACTGTACTACTCGATAGATATGGGTACGTCCCGCTCTCATCTATGTATTTATTCAATCGACAGTCAGAGCGTGGTGTAAACAGCAAATGCTTGAAGCACTGCCATCCAAGGACTGCTTGGCTGTCAATGGACGCGTTCAACTATTGGCAGGGTCAACCTTGAAGATCATCCCCTGCTCAGTTATTGCAACCGGACCCCAGGTTAGAAATCAGACACGTTTTGGTTCGTCATTCCCTCATCTTATGGGTCTCCCCTGGTCATTTAGTGCGGATCTGGCACTGGTATCATCGCGGGTGAATCTAACCGTCAGACCATTCCATGAAGATTGGCCTCACACCACTAAACCATATCAAGTTGGCGCGTTTGCAGTGATAATGGTACATCATTACTGGTACATCTTTGCTCGTGCATAACCTGGTTCAACATCCAACAAATAAGGACACCCAATATGCATATGGGGTGGCCAAGGGCTCGGCGAGTTCTATTCCTCGGTTGGGATTTCCTGCGTTATAACAGGCCAAAATTGTTCTCATATAGGGTTGATTGGGACTGACTAGTATTGACTCTCCAACGACATCAGGCAACCTATTTTCTTAATTAACCCCCTCCTTGTTCATTTGGCGGCAGTTCTGACACGTACTTAGTCAGATGAGCTTCTTGCCGGCAACTACAACGTTTGGACTGACAACTTTAGGTATCAACTCCTTCCACTACGAAAAGCAGCAGAAGCGTGCACAAGCTGATGGTGACGAATGAACGCCGCTGACTCCGCGCGAACGGGATCTTCCACTACAGCAGCTGGGTCTGAAGACACTCTGTTGTGTTAGACATTGTTCGTCCAAAGCGCCCCTGTCACAAAAGAGAATCACCAGTAAGCTCGCCTCGACTCCGCTGACTACGGTTGCATTCTCCTTCAAGTATCTGTTGTAACTCCACTAATCCCTGAGCAAAATGTTGTTGCAAACAACGCCTCAATATCTGATACCGTCTTAACTATTGACACGATGCATTAATCTCAACTTCTTGGTGTTGCCCAGGTTGTATCAAGAGCGGTTACACGTATCACAAGTAGCATAAAGTAGCCCTCGGCTGATTGGATGGCGCATGGTAACGGATTTACCATACCTGGGTCGATTGAAGTTACATTCTGACTTCAACTCAAAGTCTTTTCGTTCACTCAGCAGAAACACATTTCAGCATACTGTATTTGGAGCCAGTAAGGTAAACCAAAGAGGTCGCCGGGATGCGAATAGGGGATAAAAAGGCAAATCCTTTATGGGGATTGAAACCCTGGACATTGGTACCGCAAATTGCACGGGTTTGCCATTCGGAGGAGGTTATCGTATCTCTAGCAGGAACTTCGCGGAGAGGTGAGGGAGACAAGTCGTTGTTGATGTAGACCTATTCCAACAACTGTCAGGTATCTGCATGCCAGGAGTAGGTGAATGCTTGAGCCTGCATCACTGAGTGGCTGCTCATCTGGCGATCCCGATAGATGGGGTCTATCTAGTCACCATGTTCGGGTTATCGGTCGATAGGATGGCTGGAGTAGTGCGTTTGGCCTGCTCTATCCTATTCCTAGCCCTATGAAAATACAACTATATTGGCAAATTTAGGCCTGGGGTCGTTGGTCATAGTATTAGGGACGTCAAGTATGGAATGTTCCGGGAGGTTTGGATGGCCGGCAGAAGTCTTTACGATACACTCAGAGTTCTCCCATTGATAGGGCAACCGTAGTTGCCGACGCGGTGAATTCAGCAGTGACATTATGGTTGTACGTTCGCAAGCGTTGCCTGATGTTGATTGCGTTCTGAAGTCTTATGTACAGAAGCGCTTTGTTCCAAGATGACGTGATGGAAGTTGAACACATCCCCGTTGTGTCCATACACAACTAAGGTTAATGCTGGGATCTGAGAAGGTGTGCCGTAAACGACAAAGAAGCTTATTCGACAATAAATCATATCTCATTTGTTCGTCCCCCCTATCAAGCTCACATTTGAGCATAGCCGATTATCGCAGTTGATGCCCTTGACTTCTGGGCTCCGAGTCGCAAAGAGGCTTAGGACAGTGATTGGCACTCCGCGAGCAAGCCATTTAAAAAATTTTCTATCTCAAAGGCACGGGGTTTTCTAGCCGGCATCCTAAGTACTAGTCACTCGGACATGGACGGCACTGACGGCTGCCTATGATGGCAATCGTCTAGTGACAAATGCAGCACTCATCATATGAAGCATTTGAAATATTGACAACTCATGGATGCATATGACCGCCGTAACCGGTGATCAGAGAAACGACCTGAAATGGCATCATTAAACTATCTAAACTTTGCAGGTGTAGCTACGTGCACTCCGACCACGAAAAGCTCGGTGGATTTGGGACCTCGAAATCGCTGTCTCGCCTCGGCAAATTGATGTGCACGTGTTGACACGCATGCCTAAAAACGCCTCCGCTGAAAGGCGCCACTAACAAAGCGAAGGATTTTCGCAACACTGTTCCAATGTTCACGATTCCCGAACTATTTTCAACGCCAAACTGGTCCATCCCACTGGAGATTGGACGAGAAGCTCATGTTAACCCGACATTTGCTTCGTTTGTTCAAAAAGTGTCCATGGCTCATGGCTGTCGCGTGTTCGTCTACTGCGCTTATGTGTAGACCAGGTGCGGTTTGGCCCTCTGTGCGAAGATCAACTGATCTTTGGGTTCCAAGAAACAGCCGGTTGGCTTCCGCTTCTTCCGTGCCACGGTGACGAACTCGCTGATACTCGTTCCACTGAGATCTCTTGGGTCTGTTGTGACAACAATAATTTTCGCCGCCCTCCTTCATGTAGGCTACCAAGCCAACCGATACTTCACTATGATCACTCAATCATGAGTACGAAGCACGGCGTAGCCTCTCCAAGCAACAAAGATGAGCATCAAGAACGCTTGCATACTACTGCGCTTTCCGATCGCTGGGGGGAAGGACCAAGGGTAAATCCAGACCCTTTCATTATTTACTGGTTCCACTTCCCCTCAACATACCCCTCCAGAGCGACCATCATCCCTCCCTGGCTCTCTCTTGTTGCTAGTCCATTGTTGCCGGATCGAGACTGTACGTTAACCACCCAGGAGTTTCTTTATGTATATTCCGCCAGTAAGCGTTTCAATTGGACTCGGAATCGGAACCCATTCACCACTTTGGGAACGAGAGGACAATGGAGGGGTCCTCCGATCGGATTGGTGGACTGACGTGATCTCCCGAAAGGGCATGGCAAAGTGTGAGGGGGGAGATGAAGGGGCGTGTGTTGTCAGGTGAAAAGCGGCATAGGGACCGTATGCCAGTTCACCTTCCGACCGTACACGACCTTCGCTATATAAGACCGACTCACCCAGAGCTTGGAAATCACATTCGTATCCTCCTTCAGGTAGGGGCATCCGTTACAAAAAGGACCAGCAGGACATCAAAAGCTCTCGATTGGGCCCCCCTCCTACTCACACCACTGGCGTCATCTTCAAGCTATCCAGTCCCCTCACTTTCACGCGAACACGTCTTTCTTGGAACTTTCCCCGCTGCTTCCTCGAGTCGATCCTCATTGGCCTCCATCGATCTCTACCCCCATTCGAAAGAGAACCCCGAATCCACATCATCGACAACGTCCAGCTCTCTGACCTGTTGCACGCTTTCTCATCACTTTTCTGTCCTAATTCAGTCGGGCGCAATCGTCATGCCTTCCAAAATGATCCCCTCCTGCCTCCAATTCTTCCATAAAAAATCCAAGGCTTGCCCAGCCACAACGCGTCACTGGCAAAGTCAACCAGGTGCTGAGCTATCGCCCGTTGAACCGCAACTTTTCATCGATTGCACCCAAACGTTCTCCCCTCCAGTGTCCCGCCCACAGTCCATTCGACGCCCTTCTGAAGACAGAGTTTCAATCCACACAATCGCAAATTCCACTACGCCTTCAGTCGCACCTTCAACACTATCTTCACCTTCTTCACAACTAGGAGATATGGCGCATTTGCTGGTATGTCCTTTTACGTGGCTCGAGTTATAGTAGTTTCGAGTTGCTCAGCGAGAGTTCTTTTATTCTTCCCATTTATCATCACTATCGTCCGCATTACACCGGCCTCTCGACAATAAACTCTTACCAACCGGATGTCTTTGTACCACCATTCCGCCATCAATTATCTCTGCATTGCGTGATGGGGCTATTCGACAACTTTTTTTTTCTCCATTCCGGTGCTCGTCCTCCTCGGTGACGTCCTCACGGATCCTATTTCAACAGTCTGAAGGTAAGACTACACTGTCCTCGTAAAACGCATAATCTGACCACATTTTTATAGATCAAGTTCTTGGTAAGCAGAAATGACTTTCTTGATCCGAATCTCGACTTAACTATGGCTTAGAATTCGAAGAGGCCTTCCATCTTTTTGATAAAGGTACACCTTTTGCTATCTGCTGTTTCAGTGTTGGCTCACTCGCACCTAGATGGGGATGGCACCATCACCACAAAGGAATTGGGCACCGTTATGCGGTCATTGGGACAGAATCCTAGTGAATACGAGCTACAAGACATGATCAATGAGGTTGACGCGGATGGGAACGGCACAATCGATTTCAACGAATTCCTTTACATGATGGCAAAAAAGTCTCAGGAGATGGAGTCAGAAGAGGAAATAAGAGAAATTTTCCAGCAATTCGACACCGACGGTAACGGCATGATCAGTCGAGAGGAACTCAGGAACGTCATGGAAAGCTTTGGTAGGTCACCTTATCTCTACGCGTGGTACTGTAAAGTCGCATTGACACGGGTATCCATTAGGCGAAAAATTATCGGAGACAGAACTTGACGATATGATGCGTGAGGCGGATGTCGATGGCAATGGAGAAATTGAATACGAAGGTTCGTTCATCCGAATTATCTTCTCATTAAGCACACCACGCTGACATGCATCACAGAATTCGTCAGGGTATGCTCATCTCTCATAGTCTAACCTAATTTCCCTGAAGACTCAATGATTCTCTATCCCTGCTGCTTTTCCACAGATCATGTGCGACAAATGAATTCCTTGACATTGATCATCATTGGGTCCTGAGGAAGCAAAACATCGATCACTTATGGTTCAAATGAATGGTGCCGACTGCCCCGAGAGCACCAGCCTTATGCCTTTCTCCTCCCGCCTTCCACGCTTTCCTTCTCAAGAGAACGTGGTCTGTCGATGGCGGAATGCGAATGCAGGATCGATTGGGTTCTTGGCGAGAGAGAGCCCCAAAGACAAAGATCTTGGCGATAGGAGGCGATCCGATAGAGCAGGCATGATGAAACCCCGAATTTATTCGCACTTAGTAGGCGATAATAGGTAGTGCGCCACGAGTCTGGCTTTGCCTATCAAATAGGAGGAAACGTCGAGGCATGAGAGCGTCAAGAGGTTTAGGGCTTGAGTTCCAACTTTCTGATGGCAAATGTTTCTCCATCCAATCACTTACCGTCGCGTCTGGCTACCATTGGGTTTCCAATTCGGTTTCTGGCATTTATGGTTTCTTTGGCATTTCCTTACCAATCCGTTTATCAATACACCGTTACGTCCTCAATTACCCCTTACATGCCTTCACCATTATTCCCTTCATCTACATTTACACTCTCATACAAATTCTTCACACAGACGCTTACCCTACGAGCTCCAGCATATTGATCTTCAATCACATTCCCCCCCCTACTATGCGTACTGGCCGCACCACCCACCGTCAGCCCACCTCCCTTAACTAACATTCCATCATCACGTAATAGCCTCTTCATCCCTTGCATTATCAACGCCACCTCACCGCATTCCACCACATGCATCAGCCAGTCCCTTCACCATCAGGCACATGATAAGCCTGCATATATGTATTTGTAGGGAAAACAATGTTGTATGACTATAATTTTTTCATGGCATCTTTATACTTGACGAGAGTCGGAGCATGTCTTGTCCATCTCCAAGAGATATGTTTCCCTTTAACCTCTCAGGCACACGAAGCCTATACATAATTTACTCATTCACATTGGCTCACGTAGTGTGGTTTAATAATACCGTGCAACTTCCTCGTGCAGCGCTAGTGATCGCTCAGTCAATGACTTCAATTACTGTCCTCAGGGGCTCACCATTACCCGCACTTATCGCCTTTTCAGAGTTCTGAGCTTGAATTGTCATCTAATTGAAATCTGCTCTTAGCCTTGCTTCGTCTGAAGCCTCAGGAACGACCGATACTCTAGTTACCGGCTGGCCACGAAACGATCGATCCTAGTGCAATACCCATCGACTCCTTGTCCGCACTCGCAGAGCATGGCCACCGGAGACCGCTACCTTCATGTTTGAACTGAAAACTTGGAGAGCTGCGCTCCATTTCTTTTTTTTAAAGAACAGATGCTCCCCTTGTTGGCCAATTGCGGTTAGGGTCACAATCGCTCAATCCGGCCTTTCAAGATCAATGACTCAAATGAGTTGCAAATGGTTGACACCTAGGGTTCGAAACTTAATCTTGCAGTAAAGCTACTCCGAGTGGTGCGTAGAGATAACCATATATATTCCGTGTGTTGTGCTCAGTGCGGTCTTTTGCTCAGACATGCTTAGTGAGCTTGCGCACACCCCGGATGGGAGAGGCGTGGGCCCAGTTATCTGCTTTCTTATGCTTCCAGCTTGACAAGGGACGACGTTCATCTACAATGGGAGTAGAACTCAGGGTGTATCAGAATGTGGGGAGCGGGATATTTTGGAGCTTAAACACGCAAGCCAGCTGTGTTCCGCATTCGGTGGTCGCTAGCTGTTACAAGCAGAATCAAAACAAGTGTTCGCAATGAAGACTGGGTTATCACCGCTGCAAACTGCATGACATCCTCATGGATTTAATTGTTGTCTCCACCTATGATGGCACTCGATCGTTAACTCCTCTAAAATACGCACGAGAGAACAGTGCTTTATAGCACCTGGCCATGAACGCTATTTCTCGAGTTCCTATGCTGCGTGCTAGGGCGATTTTGCACCGGGGGTAGATTCACAGAGTTGACTTCTTCGGGTGTCCACAGGTATGTCATAATTCCGGGTCGATTGGTTGTCGATCAAAAAGACGTGGCAGAAATTATTCAAGAAGGGTCGTAGGCATGGCGGTCATTGTCGATGGTGTAGCCACCTTCTGAGAACATTCTATTCCTCCTCAGTCATGCAACCCAGAGTCGGCGACAATTTGGGGTGTCATCACCGATTTACCTTCTAGGTACCCGGGTATTAATGGTTGCGATTGCCAGCGGTTCCCTTTGGAGGAGTATCTCCGCAGCGGCGGTGAAACTTCTTAAGCGCATCCCACTACGACGTCGTTCACGGCGAAATAATGGCGCACACAGAACCTGTATCTACTGTTGATCGCGGATCAATACGCCCTTATATTACTGGTTGAGGCAGTGTCGAGACACGAATTCAATTTCATGACCTTCTAGGATGTCTGATTGCAGAGTAGAATACCCCTTTCCCCTTGTACGAAGTCTACTTCGAGCATTGCAAGAGAGATGAGGAAACCTATGAGCCATCTCTCCCTTGACTACACCTCGTGTACTCTGCGTGATGACTACCTTTATTTGTTCAGCTCCGCAGCACGTGCTTGCAATTCTTCGCGAGTCTGACAATACGAAGTATTAGTATGATGGCCGAGTAGATAGTTCCAAACAGCCGGAGGGCGATAACACAAGAATCTGTCAGCCTGACTCACCAAGGGTTTGGGCAGATCCTTCAATATTTCCTCGCTTGGCACATATGGGCCTTTGGCATGATGAGCCATTATTCCAGCCTCACATTCTTTGCTTAGCCCACTGAAACCTCTTCCAGGCTCTGTTGGGACCAAGTCTGCCGGATCGTTCGTTTTCTGGAAGAGATGAGGAAATCGGGCTCGGAGATTAGGCTCTGACATGACTGATCTGCCACGTAAAACCACTCACTGCTGGATGAGGTAAAATCGAGAACTGGTGTGGGTCACCACGCTGTACTCCCTCCTGTTGCTGTTCGTGGCCTTGAGGAATCTGTGTGGTGTTTCCGGCACCTTTCCGGGAATCTTGGCCGAGTTTAGGGTTGGATGTGTTTGTGCCGGACATATTGTAACTGTAAGATTGCCGTACGTATTGACGAACAAGGCGAGTTATATAGCTAATGGTTGCGACCTCCTTGCGCGTGATTGACGTTATGAAGAGGTAAATGGCGTCACTGATGTGTGGCGCATTATGCTGAGGGGGGCGGAATGACGTCATAGGGCGGGCAGCGTGCGTCCGGTTCGGCGCTGTTCCGAGCCAGTCGACCGAGGCAGAGGTCAACTTCCATGCACACATTCATCGAACAATATTACAGGTACAAAATAATTATGATGACATGAAACGAAAGTACTCCGACAAATTCCTATCAGTCAATGTGATAATGTCAGAAGGTCACAGATTCGACATCATCTGTGGAGCGGCCATTTATCAGTGCGAAAAAATAGGCTGGCAGAATGCACAACAGACCTTGACAAATTCTGGTTGAATAAGCGAGCAATCAGCACGCAACCACTGACAGTTGACAATGATATTTACCGTCGAAACTTATTTCCCCATTACCGTCCTCATCGGCTTCCAACATCATCTTGTCAATATCGTTATCGGCCACGGATTCGCCTGTGGGTTGAGGACACATTAATCAAAATATCTAATCGAAACAGGTGGCTGGACTCTGTATGATGCGGCAGGAGTGATGGTAGATCATCATTCACCCGCCATGATAAGCGAGTAGAACCACCCCAAAAAATACTGGATAGAAGGCTACTTACCGAGACTCGCAAGTACGAATCTCAATTCTTCCCTGCTGATGCTGCCACTGCCGTCCTTGTCGAACACCCTAAATGCCTCCCTCAAGTCTTCGAGGGATGATTCGCTCCGAGCCGACTTGTTGGCCATCATGTGCAAGAATTCATTGAAGTCGATAGTCCCATTTCCATCTGCATCTATCTCTTCTACCATCTCCTTCAACTCAGATTCTGTTGGTTCTTGGCCCAGCGAACGCATAACGATGTCTATTTCCCTTATTGTTATAGTTCCATCACCGTCTGGTTTGATAGGCAATGGTTCGTTGCCGGGTGGGGCGAAAACGGCGTTCCGCAAGGCATTATTTGATCAGGAGTGACGGTGATACAGGGGTGAAGTGTAATTGTGATGGAGTGAGAAGTTTTGACCATGGGAATGCAATTGAGAGGGGTGTAAGGTGGTTAGTTTAACGGACACCAGCGCAACCCATCCACATATGAGAACGTTGATGCGGCGACCAGGCCAGATCGGGAAGCATAATTACCAAGAGCATGATAAGCGAATGGCAGAAAGGAGATGAGCGGGAAGATGCAAACTCACCCTTGTCAAACATGTCGAAGGCATCTCTATACTCTGCAACGAATTGATGAAAGAGTCAGTATGAGAAGCTCCCATGCTCCTGGTTACGAACCAAGCGGAACAAGGATACCAACCTTTCATTTGTTCTGCGTCCATTCAATCAGTGTAGGAAGGGCAAAAAATAGGCCAAGTTAGCATCGATCCCATTCATACGCAGGTGGGCAGAGTGATATGGGTCTGGCACACCACAAGAGCATGAGGATGCAGCAGCTCGGCGAACGCCGATGGCAATAGAGACCTCAAATTTTCGGTTCCCTGTTCCGACTTCGACCCTGTTCTCATGAAGCCGATGGCA
Organism: Volvariella surrecta; assembly: GCA_951802395.1. Lineage (NCBI taxonomy): Eukaryota > Fungi > Basidiomycota > Agaricomycetes > Agaricales > Pluteaceae > Volvariella > Volvariella surrecta. The sequence goes on along the minus strand of OX637790.1, from coordinate 1,237,219 downwards.
TAAGCCGACTGAGTTAAGGGGGCTAGGGACCATGGAATCGATAGAGAACTCTCTGCCTCCGTCTTACAGCAGGAAGACATCCTTTTCACCTCGATGAGTTCAAATCGCCCAACGTCGTAGCCTGAGAACTCCCTTGACCGTTAGGCCAATTACCAAGAATGCCCTCGCGTTCTCGATCATCCCCACGCTCCATAACGTGCACGAGAAGAGCTAAGGAAGGTAACGCTACCTGGGGTCTAGTGCAACAATGTGTGGAGTCAGCCTCAGGTTGCAGGAAACCATTCCCATGGTATAAGAAGTTCTTCGTGGCTGTTCTCATGCCATGGGCAATGATCTATTGACGAGAAGACATGGGCAGTCTTTACTCACAAATGGTGCTACCATCATGGCTGATCGTGTTGGCTTTTGAGGACGTGTGGGGGGATGATCTAGAGCGCTATCGACGAGGGCCAATATGGGTGGAATGAAGCTACGTGGCGGATGTGAAGAACGAATGCTACTTAAATGTGAAAGAACAATTTGCTCTGGCTTTATTTGATGTGGACATTCGAATTCGAAGCCGTCATGACTCCATTCAATGGGCCTAGGGGCGCCAATAGAGTACGCTAGAATGCCAATCACTTGGTCCAGATTAGAATGATTACCTGTTAATATAGACGGCATTATCATTTCCTATCTGTGACGTTTGCCTTACCTCTATAGGACGCCTATTCTGCCCTGTTCAATGGGACGTTCGATAAGCATAATAAACGCCAATACTATATACCTTGCAATTATTAGACCAACAGGGGGTGCCTCACAACCACAACAACCTTTGATGATATGGCACGTTCTTCGTTCCTGATTTCTCGAGATTAGTCGTGCTGAAGCACTTGCTATGTTGGGTAGCCCGGTTTCGATCTCGCCTGCAGGCAATATTATTGCTCTTCCAGCATGATACGTTGCTCCAAGGATCTGGGTCCGGCTACTCCCCACAGCATCTCGATAAGGGCGCGTATGGGTGATGAGAAAGCGTCCCCAAATATCGTCAAAGTCAATCCAGCTTTACAAATATCACCATTGGGTGACGTAAACACAGATTACACTCCGTCGAATAATCAAAGGATGCGGAACGGAGGATGAGATGTCGCGAAAGGCAATCATCATGAAGGGGAAAACCCACACAACTTGAGAGTAGAGATGAGGGCTCGATTGAGATCGCAGTGTCCGATACCTCAAATACTCTCAGCATCGCTTGGCCGTAGAATTCGGACGATGACTCACATAAGCACACCCATCTATCGTGATGAGCGGCAAATGTCGGCAGAACTGATCCTGTATATTGGAGAATAGGAATTGAATACGCTGGGGCAAAGATGGATTAACTCTCTGGGTTCTGTGAAGTTCTACCAGGGAGTCAGGGTTCTTTCTGACAGGGTTCCATCGATTGCGCTAGTTAGTACCAGTGACTTGCTTAAAAGAGTGCGTCGACCATTCGTCCATGCTCCTCGGAGATTAGTGGTCAATGAGGAAGCCCGAGGTAAAATCTCTGGGAAAATGGATCAAGGCAGGCTTCGTGGTGTGTACAGGATGCCGCCAAGTATGGAAATACCAGAGTGTATATGGTGTCTATGAGGTGTAAGATAATTTGCTTCACATTCAAATTGACCAGAAAGCATCATTGCTTTATCCATCAACCGCAACAGAAAGCGCTTCAACCTTTGTGAATAACCCCAGCGAACCATCCGCTAGGCGAAGAAGGAAAAATAGCATTGATTTAGTAGTGTACACCGTCTCACACTAACCAAATTCAGCATCGTAGCAAGTTCTAATCATAGGAACCCGCAATAGTTCAGGGAGCTGCCGGCGGACTAAATGAATAAAATCCATTGAATAAGACACTGGATATTAGAAACCAGAAAAGAAAATGAAAACAGCAACTGAGATGAGGGAACGTCCAGCAATCAACAATTTTAAAAATCAGAACTCCCTATTTCCGGTGGCTGTACTTCGGCTGCAGACTAAAAACGAGCTGGTAGGGTTGGAGTTGGTCCTTTGCCTCAGTGTGAAGGTATCGAGAGCAACCCAATTTCGCAAGGTACCATAGTTACAAAGTAGAGCCACTTCTAGACAAAGTGTGTACCTATCCGGCCCAATAAGTTATTTCCTTGTAGGACTGTCGAACCCTCTACATACTGTGCATTTCATCGCACGAAACGGCGAGGAATGTGATACGCAGGGAGTATAGAAATAAGGACGCATGATCAATGCAATTGCGTCATCCAAACCCAAGGGAGATGAAAAGTTGAGCACAGGTGGCGGGGCAAGGAAGGATCACCAACGTGAATGGAGAAGCCTGTGGGCGTGTAGATGTGTGTGTGAATGCGGGGGAAATAGCGCCGCATGGCCACAAAGCAGAACCGAATGTGTGCCGGCTAATTCAAAGGATATCATTGAATGACTTCATCCATCAAAGTCGATTCCACAAACAACTTTGGTCGAACACCTGCCTGAATCGCATTCCATGCTTCGCAGTGACTAGCCCTGTAGATCCAAATGGATCATCGCGCTCAGCGGGGATATACTGCCACAGCCATCCTTGCTGTGTTATGCCTACCGGATGTATTGTCTTCAACGTTAATGTTTTTTTATCAGCCTGTCAACAGAGTTTCACATACGTACCTCGGTACCAATTAGGGATTAGAACACATGTAGATGGGGAAGTATTGCAATGAGGAGACAAGGAGGACTTGGTGTCTCCTGAGCAGTAACCAGCAGGTTTCGGTATAGCTTGTCCGTAAGAACTTGAACGCCCAGTTCGCGGAAGAAGGATCCGAGAACGTCTCAGAATACTCAAATCTCCGGAGCACAGGCGAGAGCAAGCACTCAGGAGTGATCCACTGCGCAGTAGCACCCAAGTGAGATGAGCGAACTACAGAACCAAATGCTGTTATCACCTAGCTAGTCCGAAGGGCACGCCTTCCTTCAACTTAATAGGTTTGGAACCTTTGAATGATATCGTAACGAGGATGTAACACATCTGCGCAGCATTGAAACATGCTAGTGGTGAGAGAGATTGCTGCACAGTATGTAGCAAGGGATGAGATGAGCAATTGCTGTAGACAGGCCGTATCAAAAGTGAGTGGTGCATCCAACGTACTGTAACTCCGAGTACGGAAATGAAACCGTAATCACGGGCGTAGGCACTGGGCCGCAAGCTGAGCGAGATGGATGAGAGCGGCAGGCGGCTGTATTGGGACGCGTTCCTATAAACTGGAAAGTGCATTCAGATTTCTTGACTTTTTCAAGTCATGAGGGATCAAGACGGCATCAAACTTGGCGGAACAATATGCCACTGCAAGGCTATACGAAATCCACTATAGTAGGAGAGCGATACAACCAAGCTTACACGGGAGCAACGATAAGATAGCGCAGGCTCACATGAATTGGCTGATAACCAAATAACCAAATGGTACAATCACGGATACATCCTTCAGCGCAATGGACCCCATTTGATGTTCGCGTACTCGTTTGACGATGGTTGCGTAAATATGAAGTTACGAGTCTGCATTTCGGTAAGTTTTATTAGCACCTCAGAATGAAACCCCAGACACCAACGCCGTATTGGGATTGAACGAGAATAGTGCTCCTGCTTCAAGGAAGGAGGTCCTTGGTATTCAAGGGGCATTTTACGATATTGCTTGTGTGAATACCGATCATTGATGTTGGTAGAGCGCCAATTAAATGGTCCGAGTGTCATAGGAGCTAACCATTTTGGGGTGAATCGTAGCACGCTTGAACGATGGCGATCTTTGGTTCCGAACTGCAACGAGGTTTTAGACTACAGTCGGCTGGTGCTAAAACGAATGAGCTTGGTCAACTAGGGGGGATAAAAGACGGGGGGCGGGGAAGGAGAATGGAACGTAGTGCAGGTGCGACCTCACTACATTTGCGATCGGATGCGTGGGATGTGCGAGGTGATAGATTGGCATGTTATCATTATATAGAAGCGGCGAGGCCCGAAGGACGAAGGGGCGGACACAAGGTATGACATAGCCCAAGGGCTTGTCGATGTTAAGGGAAAGCATACGAACCTGCAGGAGAATACGAGTAAGCATGACCCTGCTTGTATCTGAAACAACTAGGGAAACCCCAGAACAACATTGGAGATCACTCGTGAAACCCGAGGAGACCAGGTGCCTTTGGTACGTTGTGATCCAAAGGCATGATGGATCGTATCAATCTCGTCCTCTTTCTGATGTGTCGGGATCAATCTCAAAGAAAAAAGGGTGCGTCGAAGTGAATTGCCTAGAAATAACTTCGTTAGTGCAAGAGGGTGTAGTTGGCCGAGAACAGCTAGGTATTAGGACGCGTGATTAGATGACAATGGCTGGAATTTGTCAATGCAAGCTAAGCAAAATAGATACAGCAAAGCGTCTCGTTCCAGTGTCTCGACTCATTGGTTCCGGTAAACCAGGATGGGAATTCATTTCAGGTGAGCAACGGGGAGATGCCGAATTCACCTGCGGTTTGATACCGTACCCCACGATTGTGCATCAAGGAGATATCAGTCATTGATGAACTGATGAACTTTCCACAGCGACTATCATGTGTTTCTCTGAGCACTTTGCAATCGATCTGGATGACATGCGCGGGTATTGGTCCTGCCAGCAGCAGCGGAGCTCAGAGTGAATGCAACGTACGTTGCAATATGCATGACATGACATGGGGGAAGGAATCATTTTGTTGGAAATGCTTCGATTACGAATAAAAGTCACATTTCCACGATGGAATCCACGGACCCGGAGTGGCATCTCCGCCGCTTCCATCACTGTCATAGTGCTGCCTTGTAAAAAATGAAAATTATTCGGGGCGGCTGAAAGGGGCAACCCCAGACGTCAGCGTACACAGAAGGGTGACAACGTGTACCTGGGAGGAAACACCAGGAAGTAAAATCATCTTGGATGGGATAAAACCACGGTCGGACGTCCAAACTTGGTTATGTGCGCGTTTGTGTCTTCCGTGTGGAAGACGCGTGACGCTGGCCCTTCGGCCGCTCAACCAGTTATATAGTATAGAATTGCACAAAAAGTCATTTAGCCTCTTTTTATGTAAATCTAAAAATCTTTGATGTCAGCCTTCGTGAAGCGATGATGCGGATGACTTACCGCAACCCAGCATCGATGATATGGGAGATCGGCGTAGAGACTCCCTAGCCAATATCCTTTATCGTGACTTTAAGATCGTAGCAGAATACTTTTCGTTTTACAAGTTCGTCGTGGTGGACGAGAATTGAAGAAAGAATTCGGCACTTTGCAATGCGTCCAAATTCACGTGACATTGTACCGCGTGACGTAACGCGCTGGTACTCGAACTTCGCGTTCTTCCATTGTTCCATAATTGACTTTGCCCCTCTTCCTCGTCTACTGTCATGGGTATTAAAGGTCTTACCGGACTTTTATCAGAACATGCACCAGAAGCTATCAAATTCCACGAAATAAAAACATTATTTGGCCGAAAAGTTGCCATCGATGCCTCCATGTCGATATATCAATTCCTCATAGCCGTTCGTCAAAGAGACGGAGAAGTTTTGACGAACGAGGCTGGGGAAACAACCAGTCACTTGATGGGGTTCTTTTACAGAACAATTAGGATTGTGGAGAACGGTATCAAACCAGTATATGTGTTTGACGGGCGACCACCGGAACTTAAGAAAGGTGTGGTAAGTGGACCCTTGCTCGCTAGACTCCAGATTTTGTGATTGATTGTGGATTTGTGCCACCTCCTTAAGCTAGCAAAGCGATTTGAGAAGCGGGAGGAGGCCAAGGAGGAGGGAGAAGAAGCAAAGGAAATTGGTACCGCGGAGGACATGGACCGGTTCTCTCGGCGTCAAGTCAAGGTTACTCGCGAGCACAATGAGGAGTGCAGACGATTGTTAGGACTTATGGGTATCCCTGTCGTCGTTGTGAGTACAATCATCACAATTTCGTAATCGATGAACTTATGGTCATATAGGCGCCTTCGGAAGCTGAAGCGCAATGCGCAGAACTAGCCCGTGGTGGAAAGGTATGGGTACCTCTCCATTCGACTTCGGTGCTCCCTTATACATGTCCTAGGTCTACGCCGCTGGTTCTGAGGATATGGACACGTTAACATTCAACGCCCCTATTTTATTCCGACATCTGACGTTCTCCGAAGCGAAAAAGCAGCCCATTGCCGAGATTAACCTCACTGCTGCACTTACTGGACTACACATGACTATGGACCAGGTACGTAAGGTCGAATTTTATGGCATTTCAGGGACCGACGACGTCTGTATACAGTTCATCGAGCTATGTCTTCTACTCGGCTGCGATTACCTAGAGCCTATCAAAGGCGTTGGACCGAAGTCTGCTCTCAAACTGATAAGAGATTATGGCGATCTGGGAAGCGTCGTCGAGCATCTACGAGCAAAGTAGGTGATCTGTAGCACTCCTCGTCGCACTTCATGTCTTACGACATATCCAGGGCAGCAGAGAAAGCGGCGGCGGTGGCTGTAGCTATAGAGTCTGAAGATGAAAAACTTGTCCCGTCCGACGAAGAGCCACCTCCGACATCCGAATTTGAACGCCTAGATGACGCCGAAGATGAGGAGGTAGAGGAGGAGAAGCTAAAGCCAAAACCGAAGAAAAAGGCAGAAGCAAAATCCAAGCCCAAAGGAAGGGGCAAGGGTGGTGTCACTATTCCGGAGGAGTGGCCCTGGGAAGACGCAAAGAAGCTATTCCAACATCCAGATGTTACGCCAGCTGATGAAGTCGAGGTAAGCCCCAACCATCCTCAAGTGTTTCGCAGCTCACGGAAATCATCTCAGTGTGAATGGAAGGATCCTGACGTTGATGGTCTCGTCCAATTCCTAGTCACGGAGAAAGGCTTCAAGTAGGTCTCCCGCCGTTTGCCTGCGAGATTTTCTCATTGGTTGTGATCGACAGTGAGGAGCGTGTTCGAGCTGGTGCAGCCAAACTTCAGAAGTTCCTAAATGCGAAGCAGCAAGGCCGACTTGATGGATTTTTTACCGTCACCCCAAAGGATAAGCCTGCGCCGGGTGCATCAAAGGGCAAATCGAAGGGCGATACATCGAAAGGGAAAGCTGGCGCTTCTGGGACGAAGCGCAAGGTTGTACCCTATCTACACATTCCGATCTCAGCAATAATAACAACACGCATTTTACAGGGCGATGATGCGAAGACAGAGGAAAAGGGAAAGAAAAAAGCTAGAAAGTAACCGAGCATATTATCATGCCGTCCAGCCGGACACGTTATAGTGCGATGCAATCACTTGAGTTATCATTTCATTTTGATTTTGGTTTTTGAGTTGATCTTGGTTCATTTCCTCCAAGCGTGTAACCTACAGTACATATATAGAACTACGCAATTTATCCCTATTTTTGCATCACAAATGAACGAACTTGGGGGCAAGCGGGCTCCTCGCTGATATTCGAACACCCGCCGGAAGGAGAGGTGATGATGCACCGTCATCCCAAGTGACGTCATTATACACTACTATAAATTGCCTTGCTATCACGCCAGGAACTTTGACCTCATTATCATCTTCACGAGCAGCAAAGACAGTATCAAGGCATTTACAGGTATGTGCTCGGTTCACGTATCTAATTGTGCCAGAGGGCGAGGTCGCCCATACCCATCTCCTCATGTAGACCCTTTCTCAACGAATAACCGTAATGGCTGAAAAGTGGCAAAGCGAGAATGAATTGGGAGTGTCCGCTCGGGGAGCTCAAGCCGGCAATGTTGAGCGAGATGCTCAGGCTCGGTCGGCAGGTGAACAACCCTCCAGCGGGGCTGAAGTTGATCACACAGCAAACATCGAACAACGGATTCGAGGATCGCAAGTCAAAATAGGGGAAGAACAATCAAGTGGTAATGATGCGGATATGGGCGGTGCTAAGTCCTCCAGCGAAAGAGAAAAGAACCCAGACATGGACTTGGAGGAACTCTCACCAAGTGAGTTGGAGAAGGAAGGTTATCCTGAACAAAAGCACGCAGGAAAGATTGGGATTGGTCCCCAGTACCATCAAGGAGGCGTATGTCTTGCTTTATTTCCTGGTGTGAATGACTGACTGACTGAGCGATGGTATGGTAGGGCTTTCACGACAAGTTGGAGGGTATGAAGGGTATTGTCAAGGGGAAGTTGACGCGCAACCCAGATGCTGTCCATAAGGGCTATGAACGTATGGAAGGGCATGGAGACGGCCAACAGTCTGACGAGGTGGGTCCTTTGACTTGACGAATGGACTGTATGGGCTGAATACCGCGTCAGGACAACCCATTCGCGTCACCGGAGGAGAACAAAGATGATGCTTTAACGAAACCCACTGATGCTATTCGCGTAAGCGAGGATCGGGGAAATAAGGAGCGAGCTGCGACCATCGCTCCAGAAGGATCCGAGAAGGCAGAAGTGGAGCGGGGAGGTGGCAACACAGACAAGTACAAGTATATGTAATTCGCAATTTTGAGAGAATCGACAGCAGAATTAGTTTTTGTCGTATTTGAGAGTTCGTTTTGAACACGCCTCATCGAATTGAGTAGACTTGCCCACGAAACCTCGTTACAGAGACGAGGTCCGCAGTCGTAACCATGATTGGGTTGTGTTGTGTGTTTGGCAAGTGCCTTGATGGGCATATACTCGGTAAATCCCAGATTTACCTTGCTGGTTGCCCCATCACACTGAACTTCTGAACACCAGACAACGACTTAAAAACTCCATCATGCATAAGGACATATCACTTGACGTAAACGTGTTGCATGCCTTCTTGAAGTAACTCCGTCATGCCTAAACGTCGGACGAACCCCACGCCGTGCGTCCCACAATGTGCATCCGTGTTGCGAGTAGGCTAATTCTACGAAGCATTGTCAGCCTGAGAATTCCTCTTGCAACGCTAGTTTGATTCGCTACTAGTACTCATTAAGCTCTAAAGTCCCTGCACATGATCATACACCCAAGCCCTTCACCCTCCAGCGGTCCGGTGTATTGTAAAGAACGTCATCATTCCATTCTCAAAACTTTGACGAATGGAGAGAATGTCCACATCTTCACCTTTTTACTTTTATCCCTGGCCATCGTTAGCGAGACTCTAAGTGACATGACCAGCAGAGGGCATTATCTCGGCGAACATTCTGTCGTGAACACCGATAGGTTGTGTTAGTCATCGTCTCGGCCGGGAAGGAGAGGTATATGTATTGGTCTGTGGTGCATCAAGGTCTTCTCGTCTCAGGACGGCACAGAAAGCAATCCATACACGAAATGCTTTGCTTCAGAAAACTCTCCGTTCTCTTACTCCTCGCACCTTTTATTGCAGCTGCACCATCAGCCGACACCAACCCACTTGAGAAGCGCCAGGTGGACACAGGAAATCACTGTGGTAAGATACACGTCGAAATGGGCTCTCTTGGTTCACCGTGCCATTCGTATTAACTAATCGGCCTTCAGTACAATGGGATACTGTCACGGCGGACAGTACACCCTCTACCTCAACCAGTGGGGTAAAGCCGGTGCCTCATCGGGGAAAGCTTGCGCCTCACTCACTTCTCTGAGCGGTACAACATTGCTTGGAAGACTAACTAAAGCTGGACCGGAGGAAACGGTGTAAGGAGCTATACCAATATCAATCTGAACAACGGCATGAATAAGCAGTTGTCCTCCATTTGAAGTATCCCAGTAAGCCAATTTGCCGTTGATTACCACAGCTTTGTACTTATTGCTACCTTTTCCCTCCAAGTCTACATGGAGGTGGTCTCAGTCGGCTTCTGGAAACGCAGCTGCAAACATTGCCTACGATTTATTCACTTCAACCCCACCTGGTGGAGCAAATGTTAATGAAATTATGGTCTGGCTTGCCAACCTCCGCGCTGGCCCGATCTCATCGGTCTACAATTCTGACGGTACACCTCGTCCCGTTGCCAGCAACGTTTCAATCGCTGGTACCCAATGGTGCGTATTATTTCTCTCTGATCTATGTAGACTGTATCTTGGTAAATCGATTGGAATTAACTAATAATTATCCGGTTTTTGTCTGTGTTGCGGTTTAGGCATGTGTACTTTGGATCAAATGGAGCTAACGACGTTTACTCCTTCCTTCCTTCAAATGGAGGGCAAATTACCAACTTCAACGGAGATTTGAACGCCTTCTTGAGAGTGAGAGTTTGATTAACCTTAAATGTAACGGAGAAATTAAGAGTAGTTGGTAGTACTTGACAAGCAGCCAAGGCATTAGCGCTTCACAATGCCTCAAGACTGCCCAGGGAGGGACAGAAGCCACCTCTGGATCTGCCACACTGACAACGTTTGTCAACCCTTTTACCTAAAATTGAGTTGTATGATTTACCTTCGTGCTTAGATCGCAACTCAGCTTGATTGTTAATTAAACGTGGTGTCCTTTATGTTATTGACTCGGATTGGTTACCACTCGAAATAACAATTCCCTGTGATTAATGTGCCACTTTCTTTGTATTGCCAACCCACATAGTATGATATTAGGTTGAATCTTGAGACTTTGGCGCAAATATGCTGGCACGGTTCATATTTGAACGAAGGATGTAGGCTTGGTGTCCTCATGATCGTCTCCTAGAGGACAAACCCGATTCCGCGTACGGTGATATTGGATTCTAATAATATATAAACTTATATCAGTCGCCTGCTATACGGCCAACACGACGTGTCAGGATACCTTTCTGATAAGTTGCACCGTACTGCTTGAGATCGTGCCTTGAGATGGTACCTCATGACATTTTGAAAATCGTGTCATCGAGCAATGCGGGCTATGCTACTATCCTCGATATTTTTACGGGATCAAGCACCCAAGACACGTAATGCTACAGATAAGACGACGGGCGTATGGTGATTGGTGATGCATGATGACTCGGTGTTGTAGAAGATTGTCAAGAGCAGGAGACTCGGTCGTCTCAGGGACAAGGAGATTGAGAAAGAATAGGAAGACAACGGAACCAGAATACTCAACAGACGCAACCTGTCAACGAGGACAGTGTTCGTCGAGCACGAAGGTGATGATGTCATCGGAGAAGGAGTAATAGACTTTAACTTTAGCTTTAGCTTGAGTGATCTCTTACGAGAGTGCGAGGAAATATGGGGCAAGGGGAATCAAAATTCGCCGGAGTAACGAATACATGAGAGCGAGCATATAAGTAAAAATGCCCGAGGAGCTACGAGGAGCTATGGTACTCATCCTATTGGATGATAAGACGAATTCCCTAATGTAACAAGCCACGACGAGACAACGAAAATGAGAGTAGGAGTAGTATGTACTGGTTTTGGACAGACAAGAGCGAAGGCGAACGAATATGAAAGGTTCTGGGAAAAGGAAGAGAGGGACAATAAGGTAACTAGGTAATAGGTACAACAGGAAACAGGTGAATGACGTGTGAAGGAAATTAGAGTCGTCGAGAGGGAAGCAAAGAGAAAGAAATTAAATAAATTCTAAAGAACTCAACATCGCCGAGGTAGCGTCGGTCCCGATTCTCGTCCACATCGGACGGAACCCGGAAGAACAGGAAATTACTTTGAAAGTAGCGGATCAGCGATGTTTGTCCTGCGTCGCTCAAAGGTGTGAGATTGGGTTATTTCCAGGATAGAGATGGAAGCATTGTGGCGGCTAAGAAGGTATATCAGTACATGGTGGAAAATTGCGTCGTCGAGAATAGAGACGGGACGATGATTTGACTAAACACTGTCGAGGTTCGTTGATCTTTTGTGCCCTTATATGCTGGCTGATCGCAACGTGCTCGCTTAGGTGGACAGTCTGAGTGGAGATGGCACATTCGAGGTATGTTCTCTTGGAAACTTATCCAATCACATATTCAGCTGATAAAAATGCAGTACTATGTCGGGGGCTCCAACTCGCGTAAGCGATTTGAAGGGGCTGGCCGCATTATTCCTGGCAAGTTTGGAGTATCGAAGGCTGTGAGAAAAGGGCCTGGTGCTTGCAATGATACTACATACCTTTTCGTTGATACTTCCACATTCCTGGATTTAAGCTCCAATGATCTGGATATCCAGTGCAACTGGTATGTACATGTGTGTTAGACGTTGATGGAGCCCATTCAATCGTAACAATGACCTCAAACATGTCTTGTCGAGTTCAATGCGCTTGCCCCAATTCCGTGTTCAATGGCTGATGAGAGCTTACGTAATCGAAGTTTCCCCCACTCCGACACCTCATCTCATCTCTCAAGGCACTCCGGAATAGCAACAGCTGTCCAGGGGGGGTTCTTCATTTGCTCATTTTATATTCATGGCAGAGAGTCTTACTCCAGAATGCACGCCCCTCAAGCAAGAATATGATACCTGTTTCAATGCCTGGTTCGAGGGGTACCTAGAACCTGCGGTTGCGCTTGGTCAAAGATCGAATATCACCGTGAAAGAACGAGAAGAGTATTCAAAGAGAAAGGCGGAGGAGTTTCAGAGTAAATGCGGCGGAATATGGGAGAAATACAAGGAATGTGTACAGGTAAGTTGAAGTCTACACCCTGTTGCTGGAGCCATTCTCTCCGATTTTCTGCATTGGCAGCAAACGTTCTCATGCAATCATTTGTAGCGAGCCGTGAAGGCAAAAGGACTCGATTCGTTGCTGCAACAGGCACGAGAAGAAAATCCTTTAGCAACTCCGCCCCCTCCAAGTACTACATCTAATAGCGCTTCTAATAACAAATCATGAAAAGTATTCATACTTTCAATACAGCCACCACCTCATTACACCAGAGTCGTGCAACGTGTTCAGTGTCGGGTGACAGGCAAATGAAATCCAAAGCCAATCGTTGTTTACGCTGAGCGAACCAAGGGTTGTAACACTAACAAAAGTAATGCTTCTACATTGTCAGTATTCTCTGTTGTCGGGATTGCTCGATCTGTAGAATTTGTGCCCATTGACCCCGACCAATGGATCATACAGTACGCAGTCTGCCCCGAATGCTAGAAACACTACGGACCAAAAACGCTCTACGAACTCAACATTATCCTTGTCGAGCTTGTTGAGAAGCTCTTTGATGTTCTTCAAGTCGGTTTCTTGCTTCAAGAACTCAGCCTCAATCTTCCCAAATTTTTGAGGACCGGAGCTGTGGATTTAAGCTATGCTTATCCAGTAAGTCTGCTTCGGGCCTGAAGAAACAATACCACATCAGCAAGTTTGCTTTGGGCCTGAGGGAACGACGCCACAGCCGCAGCCGTTGGGCCATTAGGCCTCTCTGACCCCATGCGCTTTGTAATTGGTTAGTACATCATGTACCCCTGGTGATCAATGTTGACTCACGCGACATTACAACAGGCAAAAATGTGTTCGACGTCGGCGCAAAGGGGACTCGGATGATTCCGTGCACCAGCTGTGTCTGTGTCCCAAGCCTAACGCAGGTGAGGCTGAGCTGTCCACGGTTGACAGTTATTAATCGTGTAGTTGGCAGCTCTGCAGCCACTGTTGCCCAACTGATTTTGGGTATATGACTTCCTGTTCAGTTGTTGCTGAACCCGGCTCTCGGTTTTCTCAGCAATGGGCCAGTTTTCGTGCACGCGCAACTTGCGTGCGACCTACGCTCTCCTTCAGTAGCTTCAGTAGTGCATCTATGTAATTAGACTAGCAAAATAACACCTCTTTTACACGAAATTATCTGATTTTCTGAGTGGAGGAAATTTATGTGTATCCTGAAATACGACCCACATATATATTGTGTTATTCTTGAAGGTTTATGGTGTTCTTATCTCGAAAACGTTTTGCCAATCATTGAAAATAAGCAGAGACGCAAAAAACTGTATATTTTTACTATATTTTCAATTTTTTTTATAATTTAACCTAGATATGTCGGGTGCATATGTTTCGATTTTACGCTGATCTAATGGAGCGCTTGGTCCGGTGCGTCTGGGTGACGGCAGTCAATTCCTTTGTGACTGCAGATTAATCGTCGAAATAAAAATGCAATATATACATACTTCCTGCTCGCAATCCCTCTTGCATCCTTCGCTTCAGTCCACACTTACCTTCAGCCGTTTGCTGCACGCGAATTCCCCGGGTATACCTCACAATAAGGTCGCCCCTCTCGTCCTCGTCCTCAAGATCGTCACTGGCACACCCCTGAACCGTCGGAATGTCCACAAACACCGAAAAGGAACTTGGCCCCCAAGTAGAACCGTCGCAACCTTCCTCTGAAGCAGCCTCAGTCAATCAATCTCAGGAGAAGAGAAAGCGAGAATACAAGGAATTTGGTCATGACGAAGAGAAACCCACTCGTACGTCCAATTATCCTGCTTCTGTTTCTCTGAATTATTTGTCCTGCCCTCATAGACGTTAATGTTGATATGTCAATTGCTTAACCCTGACCCTGTTATCCGCATGAAAATACTCCTGCTGTGTACATGTTGACCAATGTTCAGGGCTTATGACAACAGTCGGTAAAGGCATCAAGCAGGCACTGGCAGAACTTCAATTGCCTAGGTCGGAACTCTTTGTCAGTATAAATTCCATTCAATCCCGATGCTGTCACATTGCAGTATGACAATAATGCCGAATGCCCGATTGTTTTCAGATAACATGCGATCTTTGGGGTACTTGGCACTCTCGCGTTGAAGAATCCCTTAATCAGACTTTGAAGAACCTCGACACTCCATATCTTGATTGTAAGTGTCGCAATGAGCTCTTGGCTGCTCACGAAATCACCAGTCTAACAATGGGAACGTGGTTGTCCTTTATTCTAGTGTACCTGGTTCATTGGCATGTTCCACTTAATCCAAAGGGCAATCACCCAATGTTTCCCCTTCTCCCAAATGGCAGAAGGGACGTTGCCACTCAAGGGACCTGAAGAAACTTGGGAGGACTTGGAAAACGTTTTGAAAACGGGTGCGTATGATGTTCTGCTGTAAGCTGTCTCGATGGTAATTGCAACCCTGAACACTATCCCATGCTTTATTCTTCATCCAGCACCTAACGTTGCACTTTGGCGAAGTAGGCAAAGTGAAGTCTATCGGTGTCTCGAACTTCTCCCAGGCAAAACTGGAAGAGATACTTCCCACTGCAAGGGTTGTACCTGCCGTGGACCAGGTAAAATTTAAGTCGTTGAGTGATGTCCGTCCTAGACCTCAAATAACCCGACTTCCTTTACGCGTTGATCGGTAAATTAGCTCGAGCTTCACATCTACAACCCCCAACATAATTGCTGGATTACCTGAGGTCCAAGAACATCGTCCCTCAAGCATACTCTCCGCTCGGATCAACCAACTCGCCGCTGTTGCGTGATGAGGTCATCTTCGAGATCGCGGAGAAGCATACCCTTCAACCGGCTGACGTACTTCTAGGATACCTCTGTGAGTAAACTGTTAGCCATCGTCTAATGGGCGAAATGGTGTTACCCAATGGTTATCCACCAAGTATCCAAGGATATCGTAATCCTACCGAAATCTGTAACGCCTGCGAGGATCGATTCCAACTTGACGGGTCGCCCTGGACGCATTGAAGAAACTCGAGCCAGTGGATGTCCAGCGACTTGATGAACTCGCCGCTAATGGAAAACAAAAAAGGTCCGCCCACTCCAACTGGTATCCTATGTACTGATCACTGTCTCCTGTAATCTTTTGTTGCTGTAGGTTCATCACCCCTCCCTGGCGTAAGTATCTCTCGTCTTTTGCCCTTCCCACTAGAGAAATCTGACCATTTTTCACCCTTCTGCTCTTGCTGATCCATTCCCATTTGTTATGTCCGCCAAACTTCCATTCTCATGCATTGTTCCATCGCCACGTCCTTATTTTTCGCAGCCGTGGAACTTGGGTTTGACATTTCGCCCCCGCTGCCCCCGCTTCCAGCTTGAGCGCTGATGATGTGAATGCGGCGCTGAGGGGCCATACGGGTAATGTTCGGAAACAATACTCATGCAGGTACATAGTCGGTTTTGGCTTTTTTGGAACAAAAGACAGGAGTATACCAAGTACTCTTTTCTCACCAAGTATGTCAGTTACAACCTTTGCTATCACAATGCAAATGGTAATGTATTACCTTCGTTTACCTCGCCCACGTTGATTTAACCATGAAGAGTGTGACAAGATATCGACAGTATAGCCAACTTGAAAGTAACAACTAATTTTAATCCAGGCAATGGTGGCGTAAAAGGGTCTCGACGATACCATAACGATCTCGTCCAGGTGTCTCAACCGCCAAGATGGTGCTCATTCCGTGGTTGCGCAGCTAGCTACAATTTTTCAGGATAAAAAAATAATACGATAATGCGAGTACCGCAAGGATGCTCATGCACCGCATCAGTCGCAAAATTATGAGATGGGACGTAATTCTGTCTCAAACACTCCGACGACTCCTTATGCTCCCATGCAAAGTGATGCCTTGACGCAAGGAACTGCATGACCCGGCGAAAGCCATCATACACAAAGGAAGAACGATTAGGAGGTGATGGCACCATCTACTAACTTGATAAATGAAAATGATTCTCGGGAGCGGATCGTGTTGACAATCCTGAGTAAACATTTAGAATGGAGGCTTGGGACTTCTGTGACACGACTCCAGGGAAACAACCACTATTATGTGAGAGTACGGCATAATGTTCCTTCAAAACGAGTGAGTCAGCTCATCAAACCTCGGGGTCCGTTCTGCTTTGAGTTGTGAACCCTTGTCTGGAAGCGAGGTAGTAAAGTGGTAGTAATCATTGGATGCGGGGAGGCACAACAGGACCCCCACGAATCGCTGCATGAGATTGTGATCCTGTTTACCTGAGCAGCCAATCGAGATCTTGTCAACTACGGACTGCTCGTGATCTCCCGCAGATCGTATTATCTGTGCGGCCTTCGTCTCATCAAACGGGGGGAGGGAGAAAGGGAGCGAAAACTCCAATATGCACCAACCCTCCATCTCAAATCAGTTTTAAAAAATCCCTTTTTCATTATAACCCCCCAAAAAACCCGGCGTGAAGTAATTTGTGACGAGTAGCATTCATTCGAGAAACAGTTTTAAGCAGCTGGTCCTTTGGAGGAGATGGCCCAACAACCTTCTCTTCACGCCTCCGCCTCCTTTGCGTTAATTCCCTAGAAAACATCGAAATGTCGACCCACTTCAACAACCTCGACGTTTTATCCGACGCCATTGACGAAGGTGCGACATTAATATCGATGGTTCCCAAGGGAATCTACGTCGAGACTAACTGCCCACTCCAGTCAATATCCTAAGAGGACAAGAGGAATGGGAGATGGAGCCCAATTTTGACAAGGGAAAGGACAAGGAACAATTCCGGAACTACGAAGACGCCTGCGAAGGTATCAGGAACTTCTACAAGGAACAACATCGTAGGTTTCCACTCACCTCACCACCTGCAGCTGTGGCTGATATTGCACTCCAGTGAACCAAACGTTGGACTACAACGTTAGCGCACGCCACCTGTACCGAACGAGACCAAAGCTGCATATGAGTGTGTGGCAAGCCATGGAGCTCCTCAACACTCTTGTCGATGAATCAGATCCTGATGTAGGTTGATTGGCTTGCTGATTTTGTCATTTGATTATCAACACGATCATCAGACCAACATGTCCCAGATTGAGCATCTGCTGCAAACAGCCGAAGCCATTCGTCGAGATGGCAAACCGGAATGGATGCAAGTTGCCGGATTAGTCCATGATCTTGGTAAGCTCCTCCAGTTCGTTCAACCGTCGCCTCAATGGGCTATTGTCGGGGTAAGTCCTTCATTTATTCTTATGCCAGCTGCTCAGTATCGTCGAAATTAATCGATGTTTGCTTTTCCTTCTCTTAGGACACGTTCGGTAAATATGAACTCTTTACATGTTGCTTTCGTCGCTAACCTGGGACCCTACCCCTTCTTAGTGGTCGGCTGTGCATGGTCGGACGAAATCGTACACTCCGATACATTTGACCAAAACCCTGACAGTCTTAACCCCCTGCTTTCTTCCAAGTACGGAGTCTATCAGCCGAACTGTGGGCTCGATAATGTAATGATCTCGTGGGGCCATGATGAGGTATGACCACCTCTTTCTTACTTCGGCTCCATGCCCAGGGTCTGCATACTGATCACGATTGATTCATTGGCTTACACAGTACATGTACGACATCGCAAAGTTCCAATCGACATTGCCGGATTTGGCATTAGCGATGATCCGTTACCACAGTTTCTACCCCTGGCACCGTGGGGGCGCCTACAGGCACCTCATGAACAAGGATGATGAATTGTCTCTCAGAGCGGTCAGAGCATTCAACCCTTACGACCTTTACAGCAAGAGCGATGAGCGTTGCGATATCGAGAAACTCCGCCCGTATTACGAGGCACTAATTGCCAAGTATTTCCCTCCGGTCGTCGAGTGGTAAACGACACTTGCATGCCTGTCGTCCGATCACTTGTCTGCATAGCTACATTTTCGTATTACTGCTCCTGTTTTCTAGTATCCATCTAAAATACACCATGTCACCATCTTAACTATTCTCGAGATCCTAAGGCGTTAGCTTTGTGACCTGATAAATGAACTTGGATCCAAGTGGGAGCAATCAATTGATCTGACTCGGAATTTGCCTAAAGTGCACATTACTCCTCTGCACCTACCTTATCCCAATTTTCACTTTTTGAGATACCAAAGGCAACCATGGACGGATGGGCAAGTGCTCTTCCATACCCTAAAATCCACCAGGGTAAGAAATTTGTAGTGCTTCCTGATTGGTTAGTTTGCATTATAAGGATACCGTACATTGGCATCTGCTAATGAGCTGAACTTGTGCTTGCATCTCGATAATTCATATAGTTCTTGCCTTGCAACGACGTGGAACATCTTTCGATATCGCCATCAGGGACGGTACAATCACGACCTTTGATTCCAATGACTGTACGCCCTTTCTAGTTCCAACTCCCAACCTCGGAATTCACCAACCTTCCTAGATTTAACGGATAACTGGGGTTATGGGAAGGATAAGAGACGTGAAGCAAATGGCAGGGTGCTTCAAACGCCGGAGACCTTCCGGTATGTATTTGCTTTGATTCTGATCCTGATTGTCCCACTGGCACGGTGGGCACGACTTTGCCTTTACCTTGACAAGAGCGATCTACCTTTTGCTGGGAAACCACTTCATACATGACCTTGTCCTTCGCACCCTTTGGGTAACGTGTTCGGAGGTTTTATAACAAGGTCGTCTTTTTTTGTAACCAGGGACGAATTCAAGGGAATGTTGAAAAGTGTTGTCGACGAAAAACACACATTCGAGCAATGTAAGGACTTCCTTCGACGAAGTAAGTCATCATTCGATCATTTCTACAACATCCCCTCCCTAACTTCTTTCCGTCTCCTCTCATGTGTTTTCTCTTCCATACATTGTGGTCTTCGCAACGTCCTCCCTTCCCTTGGGCCGCCATTTTCGTACATACTACCATGCATGGCTAGATATTGAACTTGACCCAGAGTTCAAAGGATTCTATGATTGGTGTAGTACCAATAATATCCCGGTCAGTATTGTGTCAAGATACGCTTCGCTGCCTTTATCTTTGAACTTTGTATCACACATCCGTCTACCCAACAAGCTACTCTGACATGCATAAAATGTCGCTTAGCACTTCAATCCTACGTTCCAATCCGATACTAGCTATTATATTCTTCTTCTTTCCCGCTTTCTTTATCTTCATGCCGTTGAAGTGTCATGGATGCTCATTTTTACTCATGATTCTTTAGTGACATTACAGTGGAATGGCTCCGTTGATTCGTGCTGTGTTGTCCAACCTTGTCGGTGAGGAGACCGCAAACGAGATTGGTATCATCGCGAACGACGTCAACATTCAAGCCGATGGGAAATGGGAAATCCAATTCAGACATCCTGAGAGGTGTGTATGCAATTCTAGCTGTCCCCCTTTCTCCATTTCGCCCTTTTTTTTTTTGCCGATGCGTATCATATCGTCCTGTCTACGCGCATATAAGCCCTGTCATTCCAACCCCTTTCTCTGGTTGCGCACCTTGCCTTCTTTATGTTCATACCTTCATTGTCAGTCAATGTCAAATGAAGTGAGCGGTGCTGTGGTTCTAAATCATCCAGGATCTCAGCATTTTGAGGGCACAGACCAGAAAGAGAACGAGATTCAGGTTCCCTTAGTGACCGTATGATGATTATGTCCATCAGGGCGAAAATCATAAGGGAATGTGTTGAGGGATAATGGATGTTTTCACTTTCTGTTCATTTGCCAGCAAATTATTTCACTCCATGCAAAGTTTCGGATCTCAGAACATGGTTTGTCCGCTTGCGCTCCACAGGTTCCGTGACCATGGATTGCTCTATCCTGAGCAGACAGAAAGGAGAGCGAGATGCAAAGTCCAGGGTCTAGACGGAACACGGTTATTGGTTGATACAAACTTGCATCGTTCCTTCTCGTCGCTTTTCATGAAAATTTAAGAAGTTAGGACGTAATTCTGCAAGTACATTTGGCGGTTACGAATATGGTGCTAGCCCCTCCATTGATCACCCTAATCGATTTCATTGGATCAATCAACTTTATCTCTTCGGAGGCATTGTTCGGATTAAAGTGTCAGGTATTGATGAATTTACGAACGCATTTATAGTGGTTTTGGCCATGACAAGTCCCAAGCCATCCGACCTTACCTCAAACTTGATGACCGACCAATGATATTCTTTTTCGGCGATGGAGTGTCAGGTACGCGCCCCTATCATGCGTTCGAGCGGTACCAGCTTGACTTACGATTGGTGATTATTATATTGACCCATATTGCTTGTCCGGTGCCTGTCTTACGCTCGCCTCCGTTCAATCTTTCCCTTCTATTTGTGTGGCGCTGGCGCCTTCGCCTCCCTAATGCGTCTGGTACCATTTTTGATGAAATGTATCTATCGGTGCATATCCACTTCGATCTCCTATCCTTCTCGATTCATCCCGCCCACATCCCTACCCTTGTGCACATTTTTAATCTAATCACAACACCACCGACGTCGCCTTCGGGTCCGTTATTGATTTACTCACCCCAGACATTTCGGCGGCCGAACATGCTGACGTCTTATTCGTCAAGATCAAGAAAAATGGAGAAAATGACTTGAAATCTTACTGCGAAAGGACAGGAAAAAACCACGTCGTATTTAAAAAAGACTTTTCAGATGCTTTGACTAAGGTTGCATCGATCGTAAACGGGGCAAAGGAAATCAAAGATGGTGTGTTGGTGGATGCTCAGTCATGAGCCGCTTGACGTGTGGATCAGATAGCGGTAAGGAAATACGAATATCGATTATAGAGCCAGGAAATGGCTGTTTAGAAATTGAATACCAATATCTGATTAGATGCTTAAACAAACGACGGTCATGCTCACGTTGGAGTGGTGGAGCGATCCCCGTCATCCGGTCGCCCACAAGTGTCGACGGGTCGGATCTATGCCTGATGATTATTCACATGAAACGCTGGAGCAGCCATACCAACATTCAAGGAAAAGAGAATCAGGTCAGGTGGTAACTGATATCAGCACTGAATATACTACCGCTGTGACTTGAACCTTGTAAGCTCACTACGGTGACTTACCTCATGTCACAATCACACCTTAGATTTCTTTCTTTCTTTTGTACCACGTCGTTCTCATCCTCGACAACAGAGCGTGTTCCTTTGGTGTGTGTCACAAGGAGTTGAAATTAACGAGCTATTTAGCTTCCTTCCAATACACTACGATGCTTCTTCCTTTTTTTCTTTTTCCCCTGAGTGTCGCCTCCGTTTGTGCTACTAGGGTTGCCTCCAGCTATTGAAGGTGTTAACTGTTTCGGCATTCCTTTGACTCCGGCGTCTGATGAAACACTTTTGTTCCTTTCCTCCTGGTCTTCGCCCAGCGATTTCCGATCAACGTCGCTCGTATCTGACTCCCTTGGTCTCTTTTGGCCTTTTGGTTTTGCATTCGACGAAACTTGTGAACCTCCGGCTAGCGCCGAGGCAGGTTCGTCCACCTCCATTTGGATCGCTGGAGGATTTGGCATCGTAGATGATTCCGCAACATCCGCCTTCATGGCCACGTCTTCAGAAAGGATTGTGTCTACGTTGCTAGACGACTGTGGTATGATCAGGCGAGGTTCTGAAAGAACGGCTCTGTACGTTTGACGGGTTTCTACGACAGACCTCGTCACTATGGGCTCCACATGACATATATAATGAAGGCTTACGAGCTCGTAATGCTAAACTTTGTGGTACTTTCGTCAATGCGTCATTGGCTTGATCCTGTGCCAGCCCAAGCAAAGTAATCCTAGCCAGAATGAAATATGTTCCGAGCCATCAGTAAACAGATTGGAGAGGTTCGCCTCATAAACAGGACTTACAAGTTGCCAACATCCCTTGGAGCCCTCAGATCACCCAGCTCGCCCACTGCTCCACTAACAATGATCCCAGCACCTTTCGTTAGCCGCACAACTTCTCTAGCTGCAGCCCACCAGGACTTTTTGATGTCTGCTCTTGCTGCAGTATTTCCGCCAGTGGATGAAGCCTCTGAAACGTCCATAGGCGCATCGAACAATTCCTCCACCCCGGTTCCACCCAGAGCACCAGCATAACCTATTTCAAATACCGCTCCATTACGTTTTGTTGTTCGAACCAAAGTGTGTTTAAGCCTTGATATCGCAGCTGGTCGAGAGCCGACTGTAGAAGATAGAGGGATAGTGACAATATGAGCCGTTAGTTGTGATGGTACAGTGTGGGTAAGGCAGGCTAAGGAGAGCGCTGAAGGTGTAGTTGGCGTTAGAGAGAGGATATCGTAGGCGTTGCATGTTTGAACAGCCTAAGCGTTTAAGTGGACGTAAGACCAATTGGTACAAGCGCACACATGAAGATAAACGTACCAATCCAATCCCTTTATCACTCTCATCATTCAAAATGATGTTGAGTCTCTTCAGAAACACGACTGGGCAATGCGTACTTCCAGCAGAACCTCCCTGGCCAGCCGTTTTCACTGATCCGGCCTGTGCCTGTGCCTTGGAAAACTTTTTCTCAAGGTAAGGAACCAGTACGTCCAAAGTATTTATATGCGTCTTTGGATCTAACTTTCGATTAATAGTCTGCGTTAACGCGAGAACGGAGTATCCTACTTTCTTGATTGGATTGACAGAATTAGCTCAGACTTAGATTGCCTCCATTTCAGGAGTGATTGAAAAGACTGACAGTGAATGAGCATCTCAACCCTTCTTTCCAGCGCGATCAACTGAGCAGGCGTGAATAGCGAATTCACACTCATTTCGGCTCCAGATGGACCCGTTGTTTCTCCTGAGTCTTCCCCTACACTTTCAGCAACTCCGCCAGCATTTTTCTTTTGCTGCTGTTTCCCTTTTTGCTTTTTAGAAGAGCCAAGTGTTGGTTGACCTTTCCGTTGTTGGAGATAAAGCAGTGGCTGTGGAACGGGGACATGTAGGTCAAAGTACATCGATCTTCTGAGCAAGATTTGACTCGGCGGAGGTAGAATTTCGGCTGGGAGAGGGGCGTGGGAATTTGGCCAATTTGGGTTGCAACATATCTGGTAAGCAAATTTCCCTTCTCACCAACAAGGAGGGGCTAGCGACTGGTAGCGAATTATTCTCATGAAATGCCGATGGACCACCGTCGACGCTCTCCTATTTCTACGCTGCCAATTGAAGTCCTGCAGGAGATCTTTCTTCTCTGCGCCCCTCCTGGGAGGGATATATCATGGCGATGGACACCGGGGCTAGTATCACGTAGGTGGCGTCATGCTGCACTCGGGTGCGTCGAACTTTGGTCCTGCATCCTTGTGAATGACGTCCATTGGGGACGCATGAAGGATCCAGAGAAAAAAGTCGAAGCGTGGTTAAAGAGATCCCTTGCGGCTCCTCTGGATCTTGCATTTGAAGACGGAATGGTCGAGACGCCACTCATTTTCGATTTATTGCTCGAGCAACGCCACAGATGGCGGAACGTGACGCTCAGCCTTGATGTCCCAGAATCCATCCATGCGCTAGAGCAGTGTTGTGGACAATTCCCGATGTTGCAACGACTCCACCTCGAATTCATCCCCCATGATCGCAATGTTTCTCCAATTGAAGCCTATTCGATTGCCCCACAGTTGACGACTCTCATCCTTCATCACCTGAAACCCTACCGACGAATGAACATCCCTTCCCATCAAATCACCTCGTTGACCGTCCTCGAGTCATACTACCTTCGAGAACTGGAACTTCCAAACCTTGAATATTTGGAGATCAGCAATGGTTATGACACTGATGGCGGTTCGGACACCAATCGATTCCTTCAAAGGTCATGCTGCAAATTGACCTCGCTCAAGTTAAGAATCAGGGGCACCACCATGACGGGGGAGAAGATGCTGGAAACACTTCGCCTAGTGCCTGATCTCGAGTGGTTCGCTTTCAGCATCCTCAAGGGCCACTCTGGAGAAGTATCCCTACAAGAGATGTTGGAGACTCTCGGAGCGTCGCGACCTCGTCCCCTGCTTCCCAAGCTTCGACGCCTCGACATAGGCACCGGTACAAGTGGCCCTACCAACCAAACAATAGATGCACAAGTCATATATGTGGCGAAAAGGAGACACTCGAAATGGCATAAACTCGGGGTTGCACGGCTGGAAAGGTTGTCATGGTGGGCGCCTCTGACACGACAAATGTATGCAAGGCTGAGGTTATTGAGAGACGCTGGACTTGTGATATCCTTCCGTAGGCGGGAATCAGATGACGAGGCTCGCACTGCCTTTGACTGCTTCACGAGATTTCGTGCGAATCCGGTTGAAGACTGGGTGGTCTTGGAAGATGACGATGAAGATGGCATTGACGGATGAACACCTGAGGAGTCTATCGGATGAGATTGCGCTATGGGTAGCTTCATAAACGAAGTGGTTGGCACATACCCAACGTTCCAAGAACACATGACCCATTGGACCACGTCTACATCTTCCCATCATGACCTCGCTAGCTCATAACAAAACGGCCAACATCTTACATGTCAGCCAACTTGAAGTAGGTCTTCATTCAATGCCCAAAACGGACATATCAACTCAATATACTTAGCTCAGCTTGAGTCCTTGAGGGGCAACGCGGCAGTGCGGACAACATAATCACCGCTGCAACCCCGATCTTCGGAAAATTCAACCCGCAACGAGAAGCACTGGATTGACAAATTTCCCTATGCAAAGCTCATACCACCGCCACCCCTCTCCACAATCCCAATCAAAGTCCTTCAGTTGAAAACTTGTCCAATGCTTCCCCTCCCTCCAAACGTAACGTGAGGAATTGGGACTCGTATTGCGTAGGTGGTGTCAGGCTGCTCTTGCCTGCTCCGAACTTTGGTCGTACATTTTCCCGTAGTCTCGAGCGACGCCTTTCAGCGTCGGCCATGAATGACCAGGTGGAGTTGTTTGATGCTTGGGCGAAGAGATCCCTCAACACCATCATCTATGGCGGAATGTGGGCGTTGATGTCTTGGATCCAGCCACGATAGGGCGATTAACCCGTTTTCTTGGAATATTTCTGATCTTATGACACCCTAGCCTTGTTAACTTTCGATTTCGAGTCATTTTCTATGGAAACTTTTCAATCCCCCCGTGATATCGAGGCTTAGCCTCCGTATTCTGGTCCTTTTTCAACGAATCTATTTTCGTTTTCATCAAATCACGTCTTTGCCTGTCTATATCTCGGACCTGCTCAGAATATCTCACACTCCCGTACCTCAAGCATTTAGACGTTGGACAACATTGTTTTCCTGACAACATAGGTTACTAGGAGTATTCTGGCTTAGACCTCAGCCAGTTCGTTTGAAGATCCTGCTGCCAATTAACGACCCTTTGCTTAATTTGCAAGAACTTCACGAGGAGGTCAATACTGAAGACATTCTATTTAACGCCGCAAAGACATTCGCCTACCATTCGCATCCGGACCAGAATGCTTTTCGAGGATGTTCTCCTGTGGACATGCTGCATGAACTCCGGGCTTCCAGAACTCGGCCACATCTACCGAACCCTCGTAGGTTGGATATAGACACGACTGGCGGTAGGATCCCTCTGGGCGCATCGGTGTTTTCACAATTCATACACGCGGTGGAGGGAAGATTGTTCAAGCGCGTATGAGATCGGCCTTGCGAAGTTAGGAGCGACTTTCCTGGGAAGCGCCTGCGTAATTCAGGATGAGGTCTGAGCTGCTCAAACGTTTCCGCTATGCTCGGCTCATCGTTTCCTTCAATCAGGAGCAACCAGACATTTCTACGCGTATTGCATTCAACGAATCTTAAATTGTCTTCCGACAGCTCTGAAGTGCACTGGTTAGAACTGTTGGACGAGGATGGTTATATTTTCAAGGCTTGTTTGTGGTCCGAGAAGAACGCAATTCAGGTGTTTTGCCTAGTGGGAAAAGTCAGGGAAGGTTATTCGAGTTTGGCATACGCCGTATAGCGTTCATATCTACCAGTAACTGTTCGCAGAAGATATGATCAACGTTCTGAGTGATACTGTGTTCACGTATAGGTATGACCCAAGATAAACCGGCTCAGATACGCTCTTGCACTGACTGAAGTACGACTGGAGCTGAGGAACATACACGCAAGTTAAACTAAAGAAGCGAGTGATGGTCGATGATCCGAGAGAGATAAAAGATGTGAAGTTAGCTGAATACAAATGTGGTGTGATGGGAAAGGCGACCAGCAAGAAATCAGACTTGTATTTACGGTAAGATATCCAAACAGGCTTTGACGAGAGAGAAGGCTACAGTAGAATTGTAAAATTGTAAATCCATGAAAACTCAACATAGGAAAAGATGTCTCGACCAAATGCGATTTCAAAAAACACAATCTAGAACTAATCCCATTCCTCTTCCTCCTCTTCCTCGTCACTCTCTCCCATATTGTTCTTCCTAGCCTTCAAAGCTTCCACCAAAGCTGAAGTCAAATCTCCTCCAGTTGCCGCCACTGCAGCACCACCAGCAACGGCAGCTGTTGCGGCCGAAGAACCATTTTCGACCGGAGCAGGAGTACCACGAGCAGGTGAAGAATTGGGGTCCGTCTTTCGAAGTGAATGAATCCCTTTGCCTTGAATGGAGTCGAGAAGTGCAGCGCGAGCTGGTTGTACTGCAGATATTGCAGGTGGTGGAGCCCCACCTCCTGGGGGAGGGGGAGGGGGAGGGGGAGGGGGAGGTGCACCTCCTGGTGGTGGAGGTGGTGGAGGTGGTGGAGGTGGTGGCGGTGGCGGCGGCGCGCCATTGATAGCGGGAGGACTTGGGGGAGGCGGCGGAGCTGCTGCAGTTGGAGGCTGTGGTCGTGGTGCGGCTGGTGCAGCTGTCGGAGGAGGTGGTCTCGGTGGTGCAGGCGGGTGTGCTGCAGGACGTGGTGGCGCTGGGGCAAAACTCACCGGCCGAGGCGGGGGTGGTGGAGCGGCGGGGGTAGAAACTGTAGGTCTACGAGGCGGGGGCGGTGCTGGAGCAGCAACTACGCTTGCAGGTCGTGGCGGAGGAGCGGGCGCTGCAGGGCGTGCGGGTGGCCGTCCAGGCGGAGCAGGCGCGCTACTTGGCGGTGGCCGTCGAGGAGGTTCAGGCGCTTCTGAACTGGATAGAGGGCTTAGTTGGGAATGAGATGGGACCGCTTGGAATGTTGATGAATCACTTGACCGGCCATTGAAGTGACTACGTCGTGCAGGAGGAGCCGGAGGTGGACCCTTCGGTTTCTTTGACGGCTTCGATTGCTGTTGTAGACTTTCGTTATGCTGCTTGACATACTGTTTGATGTAATCCACGTTCTGCGCAATAGTTTCCTTATCTAGACCGGCGTTCTCCAACGAGTTCAACAATGCCAACCACGATGGATCTACATTTTGCGTTGTGAATCCCTTCTCTGCGTCGTAACCCATATGTGCTACATGTCGGAAAGAACCAGTAGCTGGACCTGATATCATGGATTTGTCAATACGGCCGCCCTTAACAATCTTGCTCTTTCGCTTCTCCGAAGAAGCTTTCTCTGTAGCAAAGGATTACGGAGATGGCCTAAAATAGAAGCGGCAGAACGTACTTTTGGGTGCTTTGCGGTTCACAACCTTCTTCCAAAGTGCCTTCGCTTCCGTCTCATCAGCGAAGACAAACCCTATCATGCAAGACTAATCGGTTCCTTTATGATCAGGGATCAAAGTCAACGGAAAATGAACTGCAAACTCACGTCTCCTGCAAAAGTGTGGAAGAAAGCTCTATCTGGGTTGTATTCGAAGTCGTCGTACAATTCGTGCTCCCAGATTATGCCTCTGGTCCCTGCTATATCGACCATCTTGAAACTGTAGACATTCTTCGTCAAGTCTGACGAGAACGCTAGGGCCCCCTGTTGACCTGTATACGCCCACTTGTCTCGTCGTGGATGGGCATAATATATGCGTGCCAAAGTAGCGTAATGTATCTTGTGTCCTGGCGCAGGAATCACCGCCTTGACTTTGGATTTTTCTTCTGTGTTGAGTGTTGACTGTGCTGGCATCCCCTAGAATTGATAGTGAAGTGAGGAGATGGTGGTCAAGGAATAAGAATAAAAGGATCAAGACGCTTTGAAGGCCGCAGTGCAATCAGTGTCAGACAACCTGTGCTTGAATTCCGTGGCGTGGGAAGTTTATTCCCATCTCCGCCGACAAACAAACGTCATGCGCTTATAATTAGCGCGGACTTGACTGAGTGTCTAAATTCATCTTGCAACTTCATTGTGATTGCATATGGCACGACATTTTGAAGGTTCAATCAGAAAGGACTTGCATTCCAATCTCAAAGCGGTTAAAGCTGCTCAATTTTTAGGGCAATGGCAAAGTCGTCTCTGGCCAGTGTGCCGAAAAGAGATCGGTCGATAGTCGTGACTCTGAGATTCCCAACTTTTTCAAGTGCGCGAAAGCCAGGAAAGAGTGTCATGGCTGACGATGGGCTGCATTTATCCAGATTCCCTGACCAATGATGAATGTGGGCCAGGGCTATTTGACATCAGCTGTGCGATGTCGGACGCGAGGTTGCAATGGGCAGAGCCTCGAATCTTGACAGGATTAGCAAGGGGATAGGCTTCATGGCCATGGACCTCTGCACATAGATCTGGCAACTTGAAACCGTTGGCTCCCGCGAGGAAATCCATGCCAACGCCAATTCCACCAGCAACCCCTGTAGCGACGACCCGAATAACTCGGTTGGATATACTTGTGGAATGCTGTTCCCTCTACCATCACAGTCAATGATTCCAACGCATTTAGCTTGCATATAGTCAATTATATCCCTAAGCTTCCAATATTAATCACCTCCGAGTAGAGCCAAGCGTGATAGTTTCATACTTATTCAGGCCTTCATCTACAAAATGGGCGAGGTTAAAAGGAACTTCGACGTGCTTCAATGCGTAAGAAGCGAATACGTCGTCAAACCCACTCGGAACGGAACGTAATTTGCGAAAATCGTACGCTGAAAGAATGGTGGAGATGCAGTAGGCGCTAGGTCGCTACTTCATGTATAAGCGTTCCAAGTAAAGAGCTATCTAGCTCCCCAGTTCTGGCAGCATGTGAAACTAGCACTTTCCTCTCACTGGCAACTTCTGTCGCTGTCATAAGCCCTTGGTAGTACAGCTACGATACAATTTCAAAATCCTGCCTGTGCAGCTGCCCTCTCGGCAATTGACCCTCTGGGCTCCCATATCGGAAGATGTTGGGCATGACCTTTCTTGGATGCATCACCCTCAAGCTGTCCCCATGCACCACCTCCAGGCGTTTCAATTCTCAATCTATCACCCTTGCCCATCCATACCGTTGCTTTCCCTCCAATGTTAACTTCCCTTGCCAAATTTGAGGGATCATGCTCATGAAGGTCTCCATCTTCCTTTCGAAGTTGCTTTACCCAGGTATTTCTGCCAAATCCCCCAGGGCCACCACCCTCCAAACCATACGGTTGACGGGTTCGCCGCTGATAATTCAACAAATCAGTTCAGAACATAGCTCATGGAACGATACTAACTTCCGAGAGGATGGAAACTTGCATCGCTTCCAGCATTTCGATCTCCCGAATCACGCCTTCTCCACCATGCCATTTTCCGACACCTCCAGAACCAGCCCGGAGACCAAACTGGTGAAGCATAACGGGATATCGGCGTTCAAGGATTTCAACATCGCCGATTCGAGTGTTCGTTATGTGTGTATGGACGCCATCCGTGCCATGCCAACCAGGTCCGGCTCCAGAACCACCTGCGATAGTCTGAAACAGAGTGAGGTTAAAAAATTCCTAGGAGGCGATGGATTCTTAATTTTTACCTCGTAATAACCCCAACCTGCGATAATTCTCCCCTCCTTGTCCTTTCCACCCGCGCCAAAAGTGAGATTACTGGATCACAAAGATGCACAGTCACCCTTCGAATGAATGATTGTAGTGATCAGGAACATACTTTGTGCATCCTTGACTAGCCGCTGCAGCATGGAAAGCCTTCAACACGACATCCACAATTCTTTGTGACGTCAAGACATTTCCACCACACACGGCAGCAGTGCGAGACGGGGACAGTAACGATTTCTTCGGAATGTTGACTACATGACGTTCATGTAAGCATGAACAGCTAAGAGGGGAACAGGGTTACGGACTTCTTAGCGGTACCAGGCAACCCGCGTTGAGTGGGATATCGACATCCAGCATGGACCGCATGCAATAAATAACCGCTGAATGAACGACGGAGATCGGTGCGTTCAGATTGCCTCGCACTTCGCAACCCGTTCCTTCAAAGTCTAGCACTGCAGAGCCCTCAACGGGGTCAATTTCTACTTTGAGTTGTATCTGTGGATGAACGTCAACCTGTGCCAACTTTGAAGATGATGGCGATCATACTGGTGAACCATCATCGAGGTAGTCAACGGCAGACAGTATATTCGTTCCTGCTCTATTTGTAACGTCTTTAAGTAGACTGCGAACTGAACTTTCTGCATTGTTGCGAATATGGTACATGTACTCTTGGACAGTATCCAAGCCGTAGTCGTCCACAACTGTATCCAGTTAAGGCCAAAGTCATACAATAGCATTGATGCTTACTTGCGTGGATGAGTTGGATACCTTTATGGTTAGCCGCTACTTGCTAACGATAGAGTGAGTAACCACGAACACGAGGGCTGGGAAGCCAACTTACTGCTTTGAGATCACTTTCAACATCTCGAATATTTCTGCAACCTGAGCTTCCGGGATACCGGGCGGGTTTATCCACCATCAAATCCACCAAGCCATCTCTGTTGAAAACCCCACCATCGACAATCTTGAAACTGACTATTTCTGCGCCCTCCTCGAATATATTGACCGACGTGGGTGGCATAGATCCAGGAAGAATGCCACCAATATCTGCATGATGCCCACGCGATGCGGTAAAGAATATTATATCCTTTCCCTGGCTATCAAATACAGGCGTGATAATGGTAATGTCTGGAAGATGACTGATGGTTGGTCAATTCGAAGGCAACGAGCTGCAAGGTACGGAGGACGTACGAGCCACCAGCATGCGGGGAGTTTGTCATAAGTACATCTCCTTCTTTCAAGTTTTTGCCATACAGGTTCATTTGGTACTTGACAGCACTGATTTAACGGTGTTATGTGAGGACGGTGGAGGATGAGTCTCAACACTCACAAGCTCATTGACCCCAAGTGAATCGGAATGAACGGAGCGTTTGCAACTAGGTCTCCATCTGGAGCGAATAGTGCGCATGAGAAATCCAGTCGTTCTTTAATGTTGGTACTGATAGATGTTTGCTGCAACGATCGACCCATAGCTTCCGCCACACTCATGAATCGGTTGGCGAAGAGGGTGAGAAGGATTGGATCGGGGGCTTTGTTCCATTTCTTCTGGGGTTTCGCGTCGCTGGTCATCGTTCCAAGGTATGGTAGGTAATAAGGGCTGGGTCTTCGGCTGGGTTATATCAGGAGCAAGGTACTTCCGTCTCACTTCCGGAGGCAGATTTCAGTAATCCTGGGGTTTCCACGGTTCCGTCAACGTTGAATTAAGTTTCAAATGGAGTTCCTGCCTTCCAGCCGCCAAGATAATGGCACAGATGGCGATGGTCGAGATGGTCGATGACGACGATAGGGTTGTGAGGTGGTGGGAAAGAAATTACGTAATGACCAAATAAATTACCAGGCGCGTCTGTGCAACCATCACGCCGCCAGGCGCGAACATGCGCTGTTACCTACGCCACTTCTTCCTCTCTCCGCGCATATAACCACGACTATGAGGACCGCTACTCTGTCGGAATATGTAGCGTCTCAAGACGAGTTGGTCCAAGAGGCTGCACTTGCACTACCCCATCAATTTAACGAATGCACATTCTCGAAGGGCGCGATCAGGTTCGTTCGCCTTCAGATCATGTATCCGGTCCATACCGCTTATAATCTGCCAGACAAGCGGTATACTTGTGCACTACGTGTCCTGAGGCTCGTGGTATCTGTTCAGCATGTTCGATTGCGTGCCACACCGATCACGAACAATTAGAGTTGTAGGTCTCGCATTGGTCACGCTATATGCACCGGGCTCAACAATTCCTTCTTAGATTTCCTAAACGCAACTTCCGCTGTGACTGCCCAACTTCTGGACTCAAACACCCCTGTCAATTACACAAACAGACTGAAGCCGAAAATACAACGAATCGATATGGGCAAAACTTCCTTAGCCTTTTTTGTCGATGCAGTAGACCGTACGATGCTAAGACTGAGAGGGAAACTATGATTCAGTGTATTGCCTGTGAAGTTCGCCCAACTCCTTTTCCTATCTTCCCCGTTTTACTGATTCGTGATAGGACTGGTTTCATGAGTCCTGTTGCAACTTAAGAGAGCGTCCACCTCCGCGAAATCCAGATGAAGCAAACAACAACGCCTTAGCAGCAAATACAGCAGGTGACCGAGACAATGCAGAAGCCGATCACGACGATTCAGCCTCGGATACGTCCTCGTCTAGCCTTCCGCCTCCATTACTCTCAGCAGATGATTACGAGGCATTTGTCTGTAGCGCCTGCGTCAAATCCATTCCAATTTTGAAACGATGGGCTGGGATACATGGGGGCATTATGGTAATTCGAAGGACTCCAGAAAGCGCATGGATCTGCATGAATGATACTGCAGAATCTCTAGAGGAAGAAGTGGTAGATATAGAGGATACGGTCGACAATCCTGCTGTTGGAACCAAGCGCCTACGATCGGATTCTCATGACGCCGGACCTCATGTCAAAAAAATGCGAGAATCTCCAAAAGATTCTAAATGTTTAGCCCCACCCGTCAATGGGTTTGCCCAGCAAATTCTGGATAGTGCCATTGACGAACCTCAATCTCTCGGCACTGGCGACCTATTTTTGACAGAAAACTTTAGACAGAGGTGGTGTAAATGCGATTCGGTGAGCACCCCTACGGTGTCAATGATGCAGTGCGTTTACATACCCTTTAGTGCCTTCCCTCCCTCCAAGAGTATCCTTTTCTTCTGGAGGAGGAAGAGACGTACGAGGCACCAGAAGATCCGGAATCAGGTCCTTCTATTCTTGTATTGACGTTAATTTGCGCTAATGCACTATTGACAGGTCTATCCCTGGAGGAGTTAGGCATGCGAGCCCTTGAAAGAATTCCTCGGGATCGTGCAATCGACGGAATCCGGGCATTCAACGAATTGAGGTGAGAATGCTTTCTCGTTTCTGCTTCAAGGATGCATGTGAACATATCGGATAGGGATGATCTTATGTCATACCTTCGACCATTCGCGCAAGAGGGTAAGGTGGTGACAGATCAAGACATCTCAGGATTCTTTGATACTTTACGTGAGACGACACAGAAGAAGAATACGTAATCCCAACTCTGAGGAGTGGCATTGCCGAGCTTGAGAATCTGTTGTGCGTCAGATCACCCAATATTATATATATGTAGACTTAGTCTAGCCTCGACTTCATAGATGTTACGAACCGATTTTTGAGCAGCTTCCCAGAATAGCTCCTGCCTCAGCTCTGCATCTATCCGAAAGGAAGCACGGCCTTGGCATAATTGAATGGTTTTTGAGCTTGATCCCTGTGGCAATATACTCCTAATTAGATCTCCATATAGTCTCCATGGATCCAATGCGAGTCTCATCAATTGTTGCGTTGTAGTTCTGCTTCCAGTGCACCAATTTGGCACTCTGCCTGTCGGCTTCCTCGAATGGATTACCTGCTTTGAATGGCAGGGTCGACCGCGGTACTGAGGTGTTTAGGTTCAGTGTGTTCCTCCCCCGCCCCGGGAACCAAGTTCTGATTCACTGCATGCCCACGTCTCAACCGGAAAGCATGGGATACCAGCAATGTATACTATTACTACTCTCATAAAGAACTGGGGAGATGCTCGGTCAGTTGGGATTTTGATCGAGTAATTCTAGGGAATCAGCTAGGTCCTGTGTCTGCCGCGCAGCGCGACAGGTTCACCTCGTGTGGCGTTATCAGGTGCTAAGAAAGCTACTTCCAATGCCATTTTCGACAAGAGGAATCCATGATGGCCGCTCGCGGTACTAAGTTCGCATATTTTATGATCGCGTCCGAGTCGGAAGCCGTGGCATTGAGTATCGTTTCCCGTTCCAATTACGCCAAGGCCAGTGACTGATTGCTTACTGCTTCCCACGGTAAGTTTATTCTACTAGGTGATGGATTGCACCTGCGCCGGAATGGGAAAGATCAAAGGAGTGCCCATGTTCGCCTGGTCAAGTGCGACCTTTAGCTGCGACCCGCGAGCCTTGAGAGGGAAGTTACGTATTCGTTGTAATGCAGAGTTTAAATTCGAGGAGCTATATGGTTTGATCTCACTTACCTCTAGTAACATCAGTTGCTGGGAACCGAGAGAGGGGATTGTCCTGGCTGTCACTGATCCAAGGCGGTCAGCGACAAGTGTGCATGAGATGGCTATGTTTAATTCAGCACCCGGGCATGATAACGCCGTAGTGTTGGTGCAAGGTGAGGTCCAACGCGATTTAACTTCGAGTGGCTAATTTTGATATATTATGTAACGCATTCCGATAACAGATGACGCCCAACATTTTCATCTGTTCAGTCATAACATGCGCGTCACATCTCCGCGCACCGTCTGCTACTCAATATTCTGCATAGTGTCGAAGGAGGCAAGTCCACACGTTATGTGGCTTGTGGTGCTTGAGCTTGCCTCAGTGCCTCACTCCGAGTCTCTGGGACAGCAGTCCGCCTGTACCTTCCGTTTTTATACTACCCAAGCCATTCTGCTATGTATGTCCTCGCGGAGTAACAAATAATTGAATTACACATTTGAAAAATGCATCCCTGAGCTTGGGGTACATATAAAGGACGGAGATAAGCCTGCCATTCAGAGTGCGGCGCGCACCTAGTCCCTCTAAGGACAAGCGCTAAAATGGAGAGCATCGC
The DNA here is from genome assembly GCA_951802395.1 of Volvariella surrecta. Lineage (NCBI taxonomy): Eukaryota > Fungi > Basidiomycota > Agaricomycetes > Agaricales > Pluteaceae > Volvariella > Volvariella surrecta. Next base: position 1,201,879 of record OX637790.1, on the reverse strand, counting down.
CGTGGTGAATGTTATTGACCGTGACAAAAAGCGATGTATTAAATCTATGTCCAGGATGAAAGAACTCTGTCCTGCACCATTTATAACGATTGCACTATTTACTTTTTCTTAGAATAACAGCGCAAACGAGAAATCGCAAGGCGCTGCTAGCATGACATATACCCAATAGCGTCACACCAGCCAAGAAGCGATTGTGATGCTTTCTAATGTAACACGTCCATTTCAGGCTGTCTGCACTAAATTGGAAGCCACCTTAAGGTACCTTAAGGTGCCCTAAAGTTGCAGCAACACTATTTTATATATTATTGAAAAAGGGTTAGTCCATCCCCACGACCCTTGGCCTTGCCGTGCTTCATTTGACGCCAATCTTCCCCGTCCCAGATATCCCTGATGCGACACCGTCAGCGGTAGCCCTGAATGTTGGCCTAGTTGTGGAGGGACTGCAGGTTCGTGCTTAAAACTAAAGATCGGTATGCCTTTCAGTGATCGGATCATAATATTTGTTGCACGGAAGCAGCACAGTGATATAGCTCAAAAAGTTTCTTGACATCACAACAATAGGAAACAGGGGGGATGTAGTACACTCTACGCGTCCTCACCTGGATCTTCCGTTCATGACGGGACATGCATGAAATTGTGCAGTTCCAGGCGAATCTAGAGAGCGGATAAATGTTTTCAATATGTTCCTCCGAGATAGAACGCGCTGGGTGTTTCATCGATCGTGATCTTTCACTGCCACCTGGGACCTCCATGATGCTCTATGATTCCGCCGTTGTGGCATTCGTCGCAGTAAGGCTTCAGAAAATCAGAAATTTTGCGCACGTAGACTCAACAACTGTATTGCGGTAGTGTAAATTTGCAACAGGTACTATATCATGTTGAAGATTTTGTGTTCGCGGGGTCGTTAGAATGGATGAGCTACCAGCCGAACTCCGTAACGCGTAACGTTTCAGCCCCCGCACCACGTGGAATAAGGATAGGGGGTGGGGTACGTCTATTGGCAATCCTAAGATGCGTCATAGCTCAGTTGAACGACGATCATCTGCCAACGTTTCGGCTCCTTTTTTCTTTTTCTTTTTTATCTTTATAGACTGGGTGGCATGATCACCAGTCCCATAGACATAGCTACTAAGTAACTAAGGGTATATAATCGAGCCCGTAACCTGAAAAAGAGAGAAGGATAAAACGAATAAACGTAATATGCTAAGTGTCTAGCCTCTTGGGCCACGTAAGCTATTTGTCAACGTACGAAACCGTGACCCACCCCTTTATGTGCGTGTTATCCATGGGGTTAATGTAGGACTACTGGGGAATAGAACTTTTCCGTGTCATATCTAAAGTGAAGGTTCGAACCAGAAGAATTATCCATGGTCCATACCTCGATCATTGGGGGGTCCGTCCGCGAACGTGTATGCTTTGGGGTTCATCTTCAGCCATAAGATGTATGCATCGTATAGGTGCTCCTGGTCCATGTCCTATAATCTTGCCTTATCCGGCCAATAGTCTGGTGTTTTCCATCTGGGCCGGGGTACTTGCATGGTGAGCTGGCCATTGGTTTCAGGAACCATCAAGCTCCATCGTGGTGGCACTGGAAGTTGATGTGTCTCCTTGTTTGGGTCGTTCGGAAGTTGTATTCATGATGAGGGCAATGTGATGGTTCGTGTGGGAAAACTTCTGTCTGTATTCACCGGTGGGCAATGGCCCGTCAGGAACCTGGCTGCTCGCGCTGTGAGCGGAGTCTTGTCGCCCGCGAGCCTCATGAAGTGTCCGCCCCCTTTTCTCCATGTTGGCTGCACTTCCTTCCGCTCTGCTGTGAACACTCGTCCGTCTCGTCCCGTGCTCCTCTTTGCAATGACGTCCTTGATAAATCCTCTACCAC